>NW_006498445.1:1279849-1297727 GCF_000471905.2 Amborella trichopoda
TATATATATATATATATATATATATACATATATATATATATATATATATATATATAAGTGGAGGAGGTCATGCGCTAAAGCCTAAATTAGAGTCGGTGATAAGAGTTAACCCAAATTTGACCCTCCATGCCACGTGCAACTGCAACTTCTTGTATAGAGTGGTCATTTGTCACATGTTGTTACATGATCTTATGTAATGAAATTAGCTTAATTGGAAGTTCTATGGAATTATAAAGCTATACTTCAAAGCTATATGCTGTTATGGAATTTGATTGACTTTGTAGTGTATAATTCTAAATAAAGGTTCAAATTAAAAGATACTTTTATGGTGTGAAAATAATATATAGTCGCATTTTTTTCTATTATTATGAGCAAGTGGATGAAATGTTTGTATTTTTTAGTTTGAAATATATTGTGAGTTATTTTGAAATGATATAGTTTCAAATGTCATTTTCCTAATTTCTTAATAAGTAGCGAGAGAGAGAATGAGTGTTGGATTTTAGTCCCATATTAAAGATTAGTATAGTGTGGGATAATCAATCTCTTACAGAGTTGTTACGTCTCTATCTCTCACATTAATCTCTTCTGATTTTAGAGGTTTTTATTAACATCTCTCTCTGTTATACACGGACATAAACATACATGTTTCTATTAGCATCTCTTTCTTTTGGTTATACACGAACATATACATACATGTTCGTCTATGAAATGGAATTTATTTATTTTTTAGATAAATAATATTTACTTTTCATTTTTTTAATTTATAGAAAACAAAAGTACATACAGTTAAGTTTTAATTATACGCAATTATAAAAAAAAAATTGCATACAATTAGTTTACAAAATTTTTAATATAATAGTTTACGCTCGAATTTGTACCGAACTCTAAGTGAGATCAACTCAAATATATTGCGAAACGAGTTAGTTGTAAAAATTAGTAGAGAGAGTGGAATAGCTCAAATTATAGGTTTAGGGTCGTGACAGATCTCTAAAGATCTATTTCTCCTCCAAACCTATTGGCAGCACCAGCTCCAGAATCTATTTATTAGACGTTAAAAATCTTCTAAATTTTAAATAAATCTAAGAAATAAAAAAATATCAAGAAAAATAAAATGAAATAGAAAAATAAAGTTAATAAAAGATAAGATAAGATCACATACCTGAAAAACCCAAAGTTAGTATCTGAAATTTTTTAGGAATTTCCTAAGGACTTTTGACTATTTTTGGATGAATTTTTTTCTTTGAGGGGGTATTTATAAGTTTAAACTAGGATTAGGCTTGTAATTAATTGATGTAGTCTCCTAGTTCAAGTTTGATTAGGAATATGATATTTTTCAGATTTTTTCAGAATATTCCGGCCAAAACTGACCCAAAATCTAGTCAAAAAAGGATTAGGGCACATTTAGATATTTGGATATGTCCTACTCAGGCCTTCACGTGTCGAGTCGCGCGTCACGCGCGAGACAAGTATCATGTCGCACATGGGACTAAAATATTATTTTTGTGAGCAATTTTCCCCGGGCCATATCTTTCTAATCGTAAGTCAGATTTAAGAGATTCTTAGATTGTTCGAAAATTTACGATCTCCTCTATAATTTGGAACCACATTTGATCAAATTTGAGTTATTTCTTAAGGGTCTATAAGGCTAGGACTTTAGGATCTCGATTTTAGGTTTTTGGGCGTTAGATTGATGTTCAGGTCAATTTTCTTGATTCATAAGGCTTATGGGTGTCTAAGACGATTATTTGATGGTCTTAGGATAGGTTTGGGGTGACTTTCGAACAATTCTAAGTAGTCTAGGTTCATTATGGCTCAGTTAGTTTACTGTGGTTCTTAGGTCTTAGAACCAAGGCTTGGGAATCCTATTAGGCTTGGGAATCCTATTAGTCAGAATTATACTAGTAACATAATTATTGTAATATATTACAATAATTATATTACAATAATTATATTACTGGTATATTACAATAATTATTAGTAATATAATATACTAGTAATTAGTGTAATATACTAGTATATTACAATAATTACTAATATATTATATTATTAGTAATTATTGTAATATAATTACAATAATTTATTATTATTGTAATTATATTACAATAATTACTATTATTATTGTAATTATATTACAATAATTACTAGTAATATGCAAGTGCATTACATGTAATATTTAATATTAATCACTTAAATATATTTATCATTGAAAAAGAATTCAATAAAACATGGCCGTAGAGAGAATTTAATGCATTTATCTTCACAATTGAATATTTTATTAATTAATAATAAATGTGATAAAATATTCAATAAAACATGGTCTTAGATCACATTATTATTAAATTAATAAATATTCAATTGTGAAGATAAATGCATTAAATTCTCTCACTAAGCCCACGTTTTATTGAAATTCTAACTAAGTGGATTCCTAAGCCTTGGTTCTAAGATCTTGGGACCACAATAACCTAACTTAGCCATAGTGAAACAAAACCCTTTAGAATTGACCCAAAATCATCCAAAACATATCCCAAGACTCTCAAATAATCTTCTTAGACACCCACGAGCCTTATGAACCCAAAAAATTGAACCCAAGATATTTGATGCCCAAAAACTTAAAATCGAGACCCTAAAGTCCTAGCCTTGTAGACCCCTGACACTTAAAGTTTTAGAGAGAAAGATCTTCTTAAAATTTTAGATAGATAAACTATATCAAATTTTAGAGAGAAAAAGTACCTGAAAATTTCTAGAGATAGAAACTTTCTTAAAATTTTTAGAGAGATAAAACATATCATATCTTAAGTTTTAGAGAGATAAAATATCTTAAAATTTTTAGAAAAAAATATTATCTCAAATTTTAAGTTTTAGAGAGAGAAAGTATATAAAAATTTTATAGAGAAAAACTACAAGAAAAAATTTAGAGAGAGAAACTATCTCAAAAATTTTAAACAAGAGAAACTATCTCAAATTTTAAGTTTTAGAGAGAGAAAGTATTTTAAAATTTTAAAGAAAGAAACTATATCAAATTTTAGAGAGAGAAAGTATAAAAAATTAGAAAGAAACTATCTCAAAATTTTTAGAGAGACAAACTGTTTGAAATTACACATTTTAGAAAGATAAAATACTAGAAAATTTTTAATGAGAGAAACTAGCTCAAAATATTTTGAAAGACAACCCATATCAAACCTTAAGTATTGGAGAGAGAGTATTTTAAAATTGGGAAAGGTTTCTATGCTTTCCCTACAACATAGAAGTTATATCCTCCCCTTACCATCAAACCGTCCAATTTTGATCAAGAGAGCCACTCACCGTTTGATCTTAGATCTGACGTCTCAAAGTATTTTATTTTTATTTTTTTATACAAATTGTATGAATATAAAATTTGTTACATGCCATCTTCTCATTCGGGTGCATCTATAAAAAATATTAAAAATAGTTTTTCAATAAAATATAAGGACCAAAATACCCCTTGAATCTTTCAGGGGTATTTTGGTTATTTTATTTTATTGAATACTTTTTTTATATTTTTCACTAGTGCGAGTTTAATAGAGGAATGGACGTCCAAATTTTGGTGTCAAAATATTTTATAGAAAAAAAATTATAAAAAAAATAGTGTAGAGACGTGACATTGTGATTGGGGCAATCTTAGCCCTCCATTCAGAATAGACAGTTGGATAAGGGGGAGGATAAAACTTCTATGTTATAAGGGAAGCATAGAAAGGTTGCCCTTTAAAATTTTATCGAAAGATACTATATCAAATTTTAGAGCGAGAAAGTACTAGGATTTTTTAGAGAAAGAAACTATCTCAAAATTTTTAGAGAGTAAAACTATTTCAAATTCTAAATTTTCGATAGAAAAAATATATTAAAATATTGAGAGCAGTGATTTAAAAATGGATCAGTGCCCCGGATCAGGCACCCCAAAAACCCATCCGGATCGGTGAATCGGCGATCCAGATCAGGAATCGATCAAGTCGGTTGGAATAAACATTAAAAAAATCTAAATAAAATTATTAAAATTCATTATAAATTTTTTTTTTTAGGAATCCAATAAGAAATAAAGGTACTACATTATTAACTTTCATTTTTTCATCAATATGTGAATATTGAGATGTTCTTTCCCTATATGAACTTATATTAACCATTAAATTTACATCACACAGAAGAAAAATTATAGAATTATCATAGATGAAGTATATAATAATATATGGACTACAATAAAGAATTGATTAAATCGATGAAAAAATGGCCACCCAAATCTGGAATTGGTGGAAATCCCTAATCTGCTAAAAAAAAACCCAAATTACTACAACCTAACTAGCTATAATCCAAATTTATTACAACCAAATATATACTGAAATTGAAATTGTTGGTTTATATTTTATAATTATTCTATAATAAAAATAATAACAAATCCAAAATATCTTACAATATCATCTAATTTAAAATATATTATTGACAACTGTAAGAAATAATAGTACATTACATAATTTATAATGTAAATAAATTAATAAATAAAATAGAAGATTTCGTTATCAATGTAGAAATTATTAGAATGTGTACCAATTTTCGAAATAAAACTTTATTTTTTTAAAAGTCTAATTTTTAAGTTTCAAAAATCAAATTTATTTAGGTTTCTAGAATAATCGCAGCTCAAATGCGTGCTTGAAAAGCATGATACTTGTTGTATATTTTTTATTTATTTTTAAAGGTAATAAATACTTATTGTATTACCTCTTTTTTTTTTTTGACAAGAAAAATAAGAAGACGGTACTCCCCAAGTAAGTTATATGTTTTTGTCGAGGTAATTTTATTTTTTGTCATAACTTTTATTTTTTAGTCAAGGTAACTTTTTTTTGTTAAGGTAATTTTATTTTTTTGTCAAGATAACTTGTATTTTATTTTTTTGAACAAAAAATTATTTTTGGGCAAGGTAACTTTGTTTTTTGTATGTAGTTAGAGAGAGACGCTTGCGTTTCTTAAAGATAGAGAGAGAAGAACGTTAGTGTGTTTTAGAAAAAGAGGAACTTTTAACGTTGACTTAAGAGGGAGAAGAGGGTGGGATTTGGTGCAATGTTGGACATTGCGAATTGTCCCACATTGAAGAGATGTAGGACGAAAAACTTCTATATAAAGGTTTGCAATAGCCCCACTTGTTAAGGGTTGGTTAAAATGGGGGCCACATGCAAGGTGTAATGCTTCCTTTTTGTCCATGCGCCAGGGCCCACGAGGCCACGATTTGTTCACGTGCTTGGGCCCATGGAGGCACATAATTTTGTGATGTCAGCATGATGTCATGTGACAGATTGGTCGATCTGTGATGTCATATGGGTAGTTCACTGGTCAGAACCGACGATTCCCCTCTAGAACCGGGCTATACCCAGTTTTACATAAGAATCGCCATAGGGTGACAGATTATTGTGTCGATTCGGGCGAGTCCGTTGCAACTCGTCGATTTTTATAACACTAGTTGAGAGTGAAACCATATCAAAAGTTAGAGAAACTTGCATAAACGTTTTAGAGAGATACAGACCATCTCAAATTTTGAGTTTTAAACAGAGAAAGTATATTAAAATTTTACAGAGAAAAACTATATCAAATTATGTTACCAAACAATAGACATGGAAATAATTATAAGAAATTAATTAATTTTTTGTTGTATATCCAAACAAGAGATTTGATGAATCCATAATAAGAATCCTTGATATTGGAAATCCCTAGATTTTCTAGAACTTCAAATATCCCAAATTCTTGATATCCTCCAACCGACACGGGCCCTTAAACAGCGAGCGAAGAAATCCAATCGCCCTTGCTCTAGCCCTCTCTCTCAACTTCCTCTCTCACAGTGAAAAGGAGAGAGGAAGATAAAGAGAAGGCTGACAAAGACTAAATAGATAAAGCTACAAAACAGTATATATGGGTAACCATGTGTTTTATGTTGGGAATATCATCCCATGAGGCAGGGACACCAATGAAATTGTTATTTTGATGAATGGCAGTTCTAGAATATGGAAAATGGTGACTTATTGATTAAGTCTTTTTTCCATAATAAAAGGATCTCATGTGATGGCTTTTAATATAGGAAGGTATTCATCATATCTCTTTCCTAAAAGAGAGATAGAGATGACCCCTTTTTAAGAAGTTATGAGATACACTTCCAAATATGGTTAATATCCCCTTGAGTCGATATAAATAGAAATCACATGAGAGGCTTTGGGTGCTATTGGTTGGTTTGACCAAAATCATCTCTCTTGAGTCATTTTGGGCGTTCATCTCTATCTGGCCATTCTTTGGGCGGACTCTTCGTGGTATATTAGAGATACAGGAAGCCTTCTTTTCCATAGAAGAAGAAGATAAGAGAAAGAAAGTCATTCTTCTCTTAAAAAGATGAAGAAGAGAGAATTTTATCCTTCTCTAAAGAGAGAAGAAGAAAAGAGAGTTATCCTTCTGCTTAGAGAGACGAAGAAGATGAAAGAGAGTCAGTGATCCTTTTCTTGAATCTTTTATTTGTTGTGAGAGAAAAGATGGAGAATAGAAGAAAATGAGATAAAGAGATAACCTTTTCTTTTAAAGAGAGAAAACCTCTAGAAAGAAAGAAGTCTCTAAGATCTGAGAGGGAAATCCTATAGAGAAGTCTTTAGATGAAATCAGTGATCCCAAGAAAGGTTTTTTCTTGGAAGACTATTTTATCTAGTGAGTTTAATAGTGGATTCATCTCTTTCTCTCATAGACGTAAACTTAAAATGTGAACACGTAAATCCAGTACCAGTAAGATTTATATCTATATATGCTTTATTGTATGTTTTCCCACTCATACACATACACATCGACTTTGGCATTTTTTGTGTTTCCATATTTTTTGGTTCTGCTGCGTGCATCCGCATTCGTATGAGAGGGCTCTAAGTGGGTGAGCCCAACAGGTGATATCAGAGCGTGTTGTCCTTTACCACTATGTCCCCCTTGTCATCGTTTTACGGTATAGTGAACCTAGCGGTCATAGGACGAGTGAGGAAGAACACAAACCCGGCACAACGATCGGGCGGCAGTAACAATCGGATGACACAACGATTAAGCGGGAGTTCACGATCGAGGGGCAGTTCACGATCGGTGGGCAATTGACGATCGAACTGCACTTCATGATCGAGCGGTAGTTGCGATCGGGCAGTAGTTCGCGACCGAGCGGTAGTTGCGATCGGGCGGTAGTTCGCGATCGGGCTACAGTTCATGATCGGGCAGCAGTTCACAATCGGTGGGCAATTCACGATCGGTGGGCAGTTCACGATCGGAGGGCAGTTCATGATCGGTGGACAGTTAACAAAAACGATCGGGCGATAGCTAATCATATCGAACAGGGGATAGACAGTGTGTGTGGATAGATGGATTCATGTACCGGGAGTAGAATGATATCTCTCAATGGTAATAACTGAATCTTCTGGAAGCCACAGATGGAAGATCTACTCTACTATCGGGACTTTTACGCACCCATTGCAGGGGTAGACACAAGCCCGAAAGTATGACGGACAATGAGTGAAAGAGACTGGATCGAAAGACTCTCGGAACTATCCGACAATAGTTGGAAGAAAATGTGTTCCACCATGTGTCAATGGAGACATCCTCGAAATCATTGTGGGTTAAGCTACATGACTTGTACGAGAGGAAGACCGCCAGAAATAAGGCGTTCTTGACCCGAAAGTTAATGAACATGACGTTCAAGGATGGGGAGTCCATTGCAGAGCACCTAAATGAGGTGCAAAGCATTGTTAACCAACTCGCAACGATGAAGTTGTTTCTGAAAGATGAGCTACATGCTCTGTTTTTGCTCGATTCACTGCCGGACAGTTAGAAGACACTTGTGGTCTCTGTGAGTAACTCATCACCAGTTGGGATAGTGACCATGAGTCAGGTCACTAATAGCCTACTGAATGAGGAGGTGAGAAGAAAAGCTTCTAACACATAGAACTCGTAAGCCCTTGTCAAAAATTGAGGAAGATCCAGGAATGGGGACTAAAACCGATTGAAAATGAAAAGGTGGACCAAATGTTTTCATTGTGACAAGGAAAGGCACATCAAGAAAGATTACCGGAAGCTCAAGAATGAGCGGTATGAGGACAATTCCATAGATGATGGCAGGAAAACCACTACAGTGACTACATATGTTGTTGTGGTTGGAAACTATGGTGAATGGTGCATTAAAATTGCATCATGCAACTTAAATTGAGTTACGGATATCGGAGCATCGAAATCATTTGGTGGCACATCATACCTCGTCACCTTCATCGGTGATGCTTCATGAAAGGCATGGGTGAAACCAAAAGATCAGGTGTTTGAAATCTTTCAAGAATTTCTACACATGGTGGAAAGGGAGACGTGAGCTGCTAAATTGTCTCGGAGTTAGGAGTATATTATCCACCACCAAGGTGTATTGGGGTGAAGCAGTCCTCACAGCATGCTACCTAAATTGATCCCAATTGTTTTCTTTGGATTGTTAGATCTAAAGGAGAAGTTCGACCATAAAAGATATCTCTTATTCACAATTGATGTGTTCAGGCCATTGGTGCACATGCTAAGAAACAAAGATCCAAGCTTGAATAAGAAATGACTCTTATGCATCTTCTAAAGGTACTCAAATGAAAAGTTCAGCTTAGGTTGTGGGATCCTGAGTACAGGAAGGTGATCAAGGGTATGGGTAGTCTTTCTAGAAGACCTGACTATTGAAGATGTGAAGAAGGCAACACATCCACAAATCTTCAATGGTACAGAATCGGTCACAGTTTCTCTACCATGGTAAATGAAGATTGGGGAGCAAGAGGATGGTTCCAAAGAGTTGACATGTCAGTTCAGGGTGATGTGGAATAGGAGAGCAACCTGTTCAAGAAGCTCCACCCACAATTGAGCAGCCTGTTCAAAAAGCTCCACCCCCTGAGGAAGTCCTCTAAGGGACATAAACCATCTACCAGTTACCTCGTAAGGGGGGCAAATCTATCAGGAAGTCAGGTTGACAAACACAATTGGGTGTAGATTAAAGCTATGTAAGATGAGATATATCCTTACATAAGAATCACACATTTGACCTGGTAAAGCTTCCAAAAGGCAAGATGGCACTAGTTGAGTGTCAGGAGATCCCTTCAACCAAGAGGAAGAAGGAAGTAACATAAAAGTTCCCTATGGGTCGGGTGTATGAAGCACACGTGGCAGAGGCATAATGAGCTCAATTTGAGACTGTTGACGAGTGCCCACTGTGTATAGAAAGTCATAACCGGCAGACCATTAGTCATTATCTTGTGCAAGGAAGGCATTGACCAATGGGTCATCAGTCACCACTTTGACCAACAGTGAATCACTTTAACCACCAGTGACTCTATGAATTGATAGTAACACTGTGAGAAGATTCAAGTATCGCTAATCTTAACGAGGAACACTAGAAAATGGTCAACTTGATATTCAAGTATCTCAGAGGAGCATCCAAAGTGTGTTTGTGCTTTGGGGGAGGAAATGTGTGTTACATTGGTATGCAAATGAAGACATCGCTGAAAAACTAGACTCCAGGAAGTCAATCTCAGGTTACTTGATTACTTTTGCAGGGGGAGTTGTTGTATGGCAATCCAAGCTGCATAATAATGAGAAATTATTGTAACTAAGGAAAATCCATATCGATAGGAGCATGTCGAATATGATGACGAAAACCTTAGCCAAAGATAAGCAAGAGACATAGAGAAGCATAGCTAGCAGGAGTGTCGTTTGAGCACTTGGTTGATCTGTGAAGGGAGACCTCCCTCCTGGGATTGGAGGGGGAGGAATCCCATCCCATAAGGGAGGGACACCAATGAAATTGTTCTTTTGATGAAGAGCAGTTTGGGAATATAAAAAATGGTGATATTGACTAAGTCTTCTTTCCATAAGAAAAAGATCTCACGTGATGCCTTTTGATATGGGAAGATATTACTCTTATCTCTTTTCTAAAAGAGAGATAGAGATGGAACCTTTTTTAGGAAGTTATGGTATATACTTCCAAATATAGTTGTTATCCCCTTGCATCCATATAAATAGAAATCACATGAGAGGCTTTGGGTGCTCTTGGTTGGTTTGTTCAAAGCCATCTCTCTTGGCCTATTTTGAGCGTTCATCTCTTTTGGGTGGTTCTTTAGGCGGACTGTTCTTGGTGTATCAGAGATACATGAAGTCTGCTTTTGCATAGAAGCTGAAGAAGAAGAGGAATAAAGTTATCATTATTTTAGAGATAATAAGAAGACATAGTATTATCCTTCGAAGAGAGAAGAAGAAGAGAGAGAGATATCCTTCTTCTTAGAGAGAAGAAAAAGATGAAAGAGAGCCAGTGATCATCTTCTTGAGTCTTTTCTTTGTTGTGTGATAAAAGAGGGAGAAGGGAAGAAAATGAGAGAAAGATAGAACATTTTCTTTGAAAGAGAGAAAGCCTCTAGAAAGAAAAGAAGTATCTGAGATCATAGAAGGTAATCTTAGAGAGAAGTCTCTAGATGAAATCGGTGATCCCAAGAAAGGTTGTTTCTTAGAAGACTATTGTAACTTATGAGTTTAATAGTAGATTCGTCTCTTTTCCCGTGAATGTAGCTTGAAAAAGTGAACCACGTAAATCCGGTGATAGTGAGATTTATTTCTTTATATGATATTGATGTTTTATCACTCGTACACACACACATCGACTTTGGCATATTTTGTGTTTCCAAATTTCCTGGTTCCACGGCGCACATCCGCATTAATATGAGAGGGCTCTAAGTGGGTGAGCCCAACATTTTAGAGGACATTTGGTATGTGTAAAATACTTTAGTGAAAATATTTTCATGTGAAAGAACTCCTCCATGTGATTAGGTGCGAGAGTTTTTTCCACACTAATTAGTCCTAACACATTTTTTCATACCGATTAGCATCCAACTAGTTTAAAAAAAAAAAAAGCTCCTACACCTAACCACATTCATGTGAAATACTTTCATGGAAGTATTTTTATGCGTACCTTTCTAAATTTCGTACAACAAATCTTGTAAAAAATCATGCAAAATAAATGGACCGTACAAGAGGCCACGGTCCCACACAATTGTATAGCTCTACACTCAACAAACCAATGACGTATTTAATGGGTTTGAATGGTCTAGTACAATATTTAAGAAAAGAAGGATCCGGATCGGAAATAGTTGATCCAAACAAGGAATCAGACGGAGCCGATCCAATTCTCAATCAAAACCATGAATCAGGCCTCTTTCATAGAGCCAACCAGCGAATTTGACAATCAAGATCTGGTCCATGATTTGTATTTTTAATTTTTTTAAATTTTTTTAAATTTTTAAAGTTTTTATTGACCTATACTCGTCAACCAGATAGCCGATCCAGATTGATGATTGCCTAGTTAGGTCAATTTCCCTAATAGCCGGGTCACCCCGGCAATCCGGGACACAAGTCTAGAGTAGTTTGTATCGTTTTCTCGATGTAAGCCGTGATGGTTAAGGCCAGTAGATGCCTCTCTCTAAGCATAAAGCATTTGTGAAATAAATTCTTCATGCATACTTATCAGGAGAGCAAATAATTGTGGTTTGGTAAGCGACTCATCCATAATTTCCAAAAGCAAAGCAAATGGGGCCCATATCACAACACATCGCATCTCACCCCTTACAACTCTTTCTCTCTCGATCGCGAGTGAGGGTGCTAACTATGGAGATTTTGCAGTATCAAATCCTTTTTGTTATTCGGCCATTATTCCAAAGAATCTAAACATTGCGTGATTTCCGCCCGACCCAATTGTTTCTTTGGTCACAAGTGTCAAATCATCTTTAGGACGCTTTCATATTTTTTTCTTCTAAAGAGAAAAGTCTGATACCCTGAATCTCAATAATTCCCCAGAAAATCCTCTCCATCACTGAATCTGGACTGTTTATTTTTGTGACATTTGATTCCAAAAATTTCCAACTCAAAAATTACGATTGTCATTGATATTAATATCACAGTGCATCAAAGATATTTTGAGAAAGTTAATGATTCAAAAAGCACAAAAAAAGAAAAATATTTGCAAAAGTTTTTGTCACACAAACCCCACGTGTGTTTCTTGCCTAGGACCAAGATGTACAAGTTGGTCCCCTAGGACCACCACATAGATATCCTATTTTGTTTGAATTTGGTAGATTCGGTAGTACAAGGCAGTGTTTTAAGAAACAAAAACGCCGAGTTGCATAGGACTCGCCGAAGTCGACACGGGCCCTACTAAAATAGGAGAGTTGCCCAGTTCTAGAGAAGAACTGTCGACTCACTACAGCGAATCGTTAAATTGACATCACAAGTCACCGGTTTTGTTCAAGAATCTACAATGAACCACCGAGTCGCTACAGTAGCGACTCGTCGAATTGACGTCACAGGTCACCGGTTTTGTTTGACTCGGCGAATTGACGTCACAAGTCACCGGTTTTGTCTAAGAATCTACAGTGAAATTGTCTAAGAATCTACAGTGAACCACCGAGTTGCTGAAACGTCCAATTGACTTCACAGGTCATCGGTTTTGTCAAAGAATCGAATTGATGATGCGAGTTGCTACAGTGAATCGGTTTTGTCCAAGTATCTACAATGAACTGCCGAGTCGCTACAAGGAATCGTCGAATTGACGTCACAGGTCAACGGTTTTGTCCAAGAATGAACCGCTGAGTCGCTACAATGAATTGTCGAATTAACATCACAGGTCACCGGTTTTGTCCAATAATCTATAGTGAACCATCGAGTTGCCATAGTGAATTGTCGAATTGACGTCACAGGCCATCGAATTGACGTCACAGGTCACCGGTTTTGTCCAAGAATCTACAGTGAACCACTGAGTTGCTGCAATGAATCGTCGAATTGACGTCACAGGTCATCGGTTTTGTCCAAGAATGAACCGCCTAGTCGCTACAATGAATCGTCGAATTGACGTCACAGGTCACCGGATCTACAATGAACCACCGAGTTGCTGCAGTGAATCGTCGAATTGACGTCACAGGATGATGTGAGTCGCTACAGTGAATCCAAGAATCGAATTGATGATGCGAGGCGCTACAGTGAATCGTCGAATTGACTATAACCCGCATAAGCATGCTCACGAGCTCATGAGTCGAGGCTTCTCCACGCATCAAGCTCACGCTTATTAGGATGGTAACCTACATTTTATACTAACTTAGCCTTCCGAAAATTGCCGATGTGGGACTAATTTTTGTGCCTCTCTTGAGCAGGCCAGTCAACCGCCGTAGGATCCAGCGTTTGCGGGTTTGGTTCCATTTAAAGTATGTGTGCCATGTTAAAATTGTATGCGTGTCAATTAAATGAGTATGCTTTTGAAGCAACATGTCCTCTAATTTATGAATTTTAGTGTGGCATATTAATGAGTACGTCATATTTCCAAATTAACGCATGTCCTCTAATTTAGAGTCGAATTGACTATAACCGCATGCTTATGCTCTCACACTTATTAGGATGGTAACCTACATTTTATACTAACTTAGCCTTCTAAAAATTGTCGATGTGGGACTAATTTTTGTGTCTCGTTTGAGCAGGCCACTCGTAGCATTCAGCGTCTGCGCTTTTGGATCCATTTAAAGCAAGCGTGCCATATTAAAATTATATGCGTGTCAATTAAATGAGCATGCTTTTGAAGCAGCATGTCCTCTAATTTATGAATTTTAGTGTGGCATATTAATGAGCACCTCATATTTCCAAATTATAGCATGTCCTCTAATTTATCGTCGAATTGACTATAACCGCATGCTTATGCTCTCACACTTATTAGGATGGTAACCTACATTTTATACTAACTTAGCCTTTTGAAAATTGTCGATGTCAGACTAATTTTTGTGTCTCTTTTGAGCGGGCCACTCAACCGCCGTAGCATCCAGCGTCCGCGCTTTTGGTTCCATTTAAAGCATGTGTACGATATTAAAATTGTATGTGTGTCAATTAAATGAGCATGCTTTTGAAGCAGCATGTCCTCTAATTTATGAATTTTAGTGTGGCATATTAATGAGCACCTCATATTTCCAAATTAACGTGTCAAGCCTCATCAATATATATTTTAATTAAATAAATTAATTAGTGTGACAAATTAAAAACGGCCATATAAAGTTTTTTGTTATTTATTAGTAAAATGGTTTTTTCGATAGGTTTTATTACAATATTTTATTTTTATTTTATTTTTTTTTAGCTATTGTGCTTATTGTCGATAGGATTTTTTTTTATTTTTTGAATTTTTGACATCTTTATTTTTCATTTTTTTTGGGTAAAGGTTTTTTTGAATTTATATGGTATCATAACATTAGAATTTATTGGTGGTTTTATTTTTAATTTTAATTATATGATATGGAAGAATTTTTTAATCATTTTTTAATCACGTTTACTAGATATTATAATTAATAGTTATATATTGATAACTAAATCTTGTATTTTATTTATTTATTTATTTATTTACATTGGTATTTACATTGAAATTATGTAATTTATTATTTTTCTTATAGTTGTAAATAAGATCTTTTAAATTTGATGATATTATAAGATATTCTAGATTTGTTCTTTCAATTTCACTACATAATTTCAATTTTATTACATATTATTTTTAATATCATAACATTGTGAATTATATTCAATTGATTGTCAATTTATAATTATCATTTGAAAATAACTTGTATTGTTCAATTTTATTGTCAATTATTTAATGCAAATATATATTGTAAAATTTTATGATTCTTTGACTAATTAATTTTTAAAACAATTTGTTGATTGAAACTATGAATTAATCTCAGGTACCCACTAATTTGGATGATTAGTTCTTAGATCGAGTCAATGAATTGTCACACCAATTCAAGCAATGGCACCAGCATGACCAAGATGAAGAACGACGTCATCTTTCATTTTTATTATTAGGTCGTATTTTACGAATTGTATGCTTTATTGTAGTCCATGTATGATAATATACTTCATCTATAATAACTATGTGCTTCTCCTTTTGTGTGATATAAATTTAATGGTTAACAGTGGTTCATACAGGAAAAGAACATCTCAATATTTGTATATTGATGCAAAAAAATGAAAGTTATTAATGGAGTACCCCAATTTCTTATTGGATTCCTAACAAACTAATAAATTTTAATATTTTTTTTGGATTTTTTTTTTAAGGCTGAATCCGACCGATTCAGCTGATTCCCGATCCAGATTATCGATTCACCGATCTGGATGAGTTTTTGGGATGCCCGATCCAAGGCACCGATCCGTTTTTTAAACCAGTACAAGGTATATCTTTCTTCTTTCTTTTTCTTTTTTTTTGTTTTTTTTGTTTTTTCCTGTCTAAAAGTATAAAACTATTCTATAATTTGGTACCGAGTAAAAAGTGTTAGGCCCAAGAAATCACACAAGTAGCAAGGAACAAGGACATTCAAGATTTATTTGCAAGTTCACCTTTAAAATGTTATTTTACATGCTTGATTTTCAATGTTATTCGGTTATGGAATGCCCATCTCTCTCCTCTCTCTTCAATCTTATTCGAACAAGGTTTTAGTGAGTCAGCCGACTCAACTATGGGTCTTCTTAAGCATCAATTTTGTGCCTCAACTATTATTGTGGGTCTTCTTATGCATCAATGGTCCATCTTTCAGATAAGACGTCTAAAAATAGCGTCTCCGCTTAAAGTTGAAATGGATAGTAGAAAAATTTCAAACAGCATCATTTTTATGTTTCAAAAAGGAAAAAAAAAAAACCACATTCATGAATATCATTAAGGTTGAGATTAGCAAACTCTCAAATTTTGGATCCAAAATCCATCTTGAACCAGAATTTTGGTTGGCCGACTCAGCAAATACTTTTTCCTTTTATTCAATTAAGATGTACTTTCTTTTTTTTAACATCAACTATTACTTTCATTAAATAAAAGAAAGCAATGTTAGGTTTATGTAGCCATTAAAAGCTTTATGAGTGCTTGTAAAATGAAATGATATAGTGGAACATGAACTCAGTGGGAGTGTCGTCTCTCATGGACTATAATAAGCAAACGATGTTTGTTGCTTCCGAACTGTGATTGACGATCTAGGCCAGTCGGTTGGAAAAAACTCATGTTGTTTGGGCATAAAGAATAAACCGATAAAGATTCTAATGGGTTAGCCCTTGATGAGGTTAGAGCACATGCTTGGATGAGTGAGCCAAGGGACTGTGTGACCCCTTTGTGTAATGGCAGCCTACAAAAACGGGGGTCAAAGCCTCATCCATGTGCCATCACATGACATGCATATCAATAGATCATTCAGAAACGCCAGAAATCCACTTTTTAGGGTGCAACATATGCATGTACGAGAGATACCCCTATGCGTCATAGAGTTGTAGTCGCATCAGGTCTTAGTGACTTTGACTCGTCTTTAGAGGAGGACCTGTAATGCACGGACTGAGATAACGACCTATTGGCTCATCGACCAGACTTTGGTGACTCATTAATGAGCCCTTGCATGGACTGTGGGTCATGGGAAACACTGGGTTGATCTGATAAAGCAGGTGTGGTCTGTAGTCTACGGTTGAAGGTGGAGTCCTCCATGATTGTTGATTCAATTTGGATCATTTTCCCATCAAATTAATTTAATTGTATTTGTTTTATCACAATAATTATTTTAGAACTATTATTTGAATTTATATGAACCACTAAATATTTTATTTATATTTTTTTGATTTATAAAATTAATTATATTAATTTTATAATAGTTTAAATATTCAAATAATATTCTAAAATTCTTTTATTAATTTTAAAAATATAAAAATACCATGGGAGCCTATTGTGCATATGGGCCCACAATATTTCTAGAAGGTGGAGCCTATGAGTGCCTCCCTTGGGTGGCACGCCCCACCCTTATTCTCTTTCCTACTTTTATGGTGATATGACATGTGGCTATATGGTTGGAAGATATTGACCAAATATTTACTTGATATATCTTTGAAACATTTTGTGGAAAGATTGAGTAAACTTCTGCTATTTTATAATATGAACAATAGAAATTAGATAAAATTCTATTAATGGGAAAATGGTTTAGGAAATGGGGATAAGGATTCATGCACCTTCCATAAATGTTGATGGCTTAGATCTCTCACCCCACAAGTCACCCTTGATCGACGGTCCATGTTCAATCACACAAGAAGAGGCAAGCCAAGGAAAACCCTAAGAAACCCTAATCTTGTTCAAGTCTATAAAAAAGTGATTGTCTCTGCCCAAAATCTCTACACTTTATCTTTTTATCTCTCTCTCTTAAAAAGAAAATTTCTCTCTCTCTTAAGAAAGTTTCTCTCTCTCATGTTTGATCTCTCTCTCCCACATTGTGAAAAATGGGCTAAGGGTTTAAGCTATGGAGTTCTACTCTCTTAAATCTCTTATCTATGGATTTATAGCTAAGGGTTTTAGGCTTAGCAAAAAGAGAATCCACTCAAACTAGGTTGTTAAAAGAATTCACCTAGGGTTAGAGTTTGTGATCAAAGGGGTTCATGTTCCATCGGTGTAGCTTGGCCTAAACTTGCTTTCCCGATTGAGATTGAAGGTTGATATTTGATCCCGCGCTATCAGATGGTGGTGACTCGGTGTGGGCTGTAGCAAGCTTGGCTGAGGTAATCTCCGGCCCTCTTCACTTTATTACTTGCAATCTTATCTTTATATTGTCAAGCATAGTATATAGTTATTTCAATGGCATCAAGTTTTAAGATCTTGGTTTTATTGTTAGGTTGATTTTATTTTGAAGTATATGTTGTTGTAATAAGTCCACCTGTAAGTGATCTTTTGTCAAATAAAAAGGTGAATTAAAAAAAACGAGTATATATATATATATATATATATATATATATATATATATATATATATATTACTTACTACTAGTAAGTATACTAC
>NW_006498445.1:1301396-1316454 GCF_000471905.2 Amborella trichopoda
CATTGTGTCATGAATGTATTTATAAAATTGGGAGAAAAACTGTCATGCACTGTTTTTTTTAAATACCTATATACCTTGACCCATGTTTCTTATAATTTAGAATCCTCGATTACCTAATACCTTGAACCATAGGAAATATTGTAGGAAGGTCATCTTGTTAGGATTCCTTGACACATGTTGTATTGATTAGATAACTTGGTTTATATGGATTTACTACCAAGACGACTATTGTAGTTGAATATTTGTGATTCAAGAAGGTTTTGCATATTGTGAAACCAACGAGCATTAAATTACATATTGCACGAAACTTGCTATGCTACCTCATGATATATGCATAAGAATATTGAGAATATATATGTTATATGTGCAATAATTGAGAGGGAACTGCTACAGTCCTATGTTTCTTTTAGCTATTTGGATACAGGTGCAAGTTATCTCACGGATCCAAATGATGTAAAGTCTACATCTAGATATGTGTTCATGCGTTGAGGGGGTGCAATTTCTTGAAAATCAAAGAACAAGATGTGGTGAAATTGTCCACAATGGAGGCAGATAACGATTTTTTGTGAAAACACGATGGTGATATGCGTGTCAAAAGAGCCATAATTCCATAAGCACTCCAAGCATGTAAAATCATGTTTCTATCCTCTGAGGAATGAGGTGAGATTGAGAAAGATCGAGATCCAGATCAACTAATTATTTTTGTGGAAACACCTGCTAGTATTTGACATGCAAGATGGAACAACAAAGTAGAATGTTGTTCACTCATGGAACCCGGATGTGTAACACAGGTTGTATGGCTATAAAAGGGAGCAACTTATTCGAGCCCATGAACATACGACCCATACGATGAGGGTACGTGATGGTCTTTTGCGACAACAAGTTTGTGATTCGCGATGTGAATGAAAGATGGGCTATGACCACTTTTGAGATCAGATCTGAGCAGCAAAGAGACAAAAAAAAAAGGTGTTGCTTCTATAAGTCTTTTTGAGAAAAGATTGGTGGTGAAAGCTATGATTAATGTATTCATAGAGAATAAGTGAAAAATGCTTGAGAGAGATATTGTGATTGGGAGAGAGAGATGAGGATGAGAGAAAGTGAAGAAGAGAGAATGTAAAACCTTCAAAGGCCAAATGAGAGATGTTGAGTTTATGTGGTAATTAAAGGCTTTATAAGTGCTTGTAAAATGAAATGATATAGTGGAACATGAACTCAGTGGGAGTGTGGTCCCTCGTGGAGCATAATAAGCAAACGATGTTCGCTGATACCAAACTGTGTTTAACTATCTAGACCAGTCAGTTGAAAAAAACTCATGTTACCTGGGTATAAAGAACAAACAAATAAGGGTTCTAATGGGTTGGCCCTTAATGAGATCGGAGCATATGCCCGAATGAGTGAGCTAAGGAACTATGTGACCCCTTTGTGTGATGGTGGCCTACAGAGATGGGGGCCAAAGCCTCAACCATGTGCCATCACAAGGCATGAATATCGATAGATCATTCAAGAAAGCCATAAATTCAGCTTTCAGGGTGAAGCCTATACATGTGCTAGAGATACCCCTATGCACCATAGAGCAGTAGTCGCATCAGGTATAGGTGACCTTGACTCGTCTTTAAGGAGGACTTGTAATCCACAGACTGAGATTGTGACCTATTGGCTCATCGACCAAACTTTTGTGACCCAGTAATGAGTCACTGCTTGGACTGTAGGTCATGAGAAACACTAGGTCGGTGTGCTAAAGCAAGTGTGATCTATAGTCCACAGTTGAAAGATGGAGTGCCCCATGATTGTTGATTCAATTCCTAAACCATATGGATCATTTTCCCATAAAATTTAAAATTATTATTTAAATTTTTATGAACCACTAAATATTTTTTTATAATTTTTTATTTATAAAATTAAAGATATTGATTTTACAATGGCTTAAATATTCAAATAATTTTTTATTAATTTTAAAGATATAAACATACCATGGGGGCCCATTGTGCACATGGGCCTACCATATTTCTAAAAAGTAGGACCCATGAGTACCTCCTTTGGGTGGCAAGCCCCATCCTTATTCTCTTTCCTATTTTTGTGGTGATGTAGCATGTGGCTATATGGTTGGAAGATATTGACTAAATATTTACTTGATATATTTTCGAAAGATTTTGTGGAAAGATTGAGTAGACTTGTGTTATTTTATAGTATGCAAAATATTTTAATTAAATTATTTTATCTAATTTCTATTGATGGGAAAATGGTTTAGGAAAGGGGGATAAGGGTTCATGCACATTCCCACAATGTTGATAACCCATCTATAGAATGGATGACTCAGATCTCTCACCCAACAAGTCACCCTTGATCGATGGTCCATGTTCAATCTTATAAGAAGAGGCAGGTCAAAGAAAACCCTAAGAAGCCCTAATGTTATTCAAGCTTATAAAAAATGGATTGTCTCTACCCAAAATCTCTACACCTTATCTTTCTATCTCTCTTTCTTAAAAAAAAAGTTTATCTCTCTTATGTTTAATCTCTCTCCCTCCCACATTGTGAAAAAGGAGCTAAGGATTTAAGCTATAGAGTTCTTCTCTCTCCCATCTCTGAACTATGGATTTATGGTTAAGGGTTTTAGGGTTAGCAAAAAGAGAATCCATATATCTCAAACTAGGTTGCTTAGGAAATTCACTTAGGGTTTGAGTTTGTGATCAAAGGGGTTCATGTTCCATTGGTGTGGCTTGGCCTAAACTTGTTTTCCCTGTTGATATTGAAGGTTGATCATTGATCTCGTGCCATCGAATGGTGGTTACTCAGTGTGGGTGTAATAAGCCAGATTGAGGTAATCACCAACACTCTTCACTTTTATTACTTGCAATCTTATCTTTATATTCTCAAGCATAATGTATAGTTATTTCAATGACATCAAGTTTTAAGATATTGGTTTTATTGTTATGTTAATTTTATTTTGAAGTATATGTTATTGTAATAAGATCACCTGTAAGTGATCTTTTACCAAAACAAAAAGGGTAAAATTTTTAAAAAATAAAAATAAATTATTATTCCCTTGTAAAAGATCACCTAGGTCTTTCTTTCAAGTAAAGCTCCAAAAGTATAATAATAAGTAAAGAGAGGAAGAAGCACATGAATACAAACAATTGAGCAGCAAAGAGGAATGACATGAGAAGATAATTCACCTTCTATCAAACCTCTTTAGATGCCAAAAGTGTACTCCTTACTTCCATGAATGACCAACCTTGACTACCAAACATTGCATTAACCCTAACCTTTAGGGATCCTACACCACCAACTGATGAAGGACCCTAGGTAAACCACACAAATCAAATTCTAAAGACATCCATGTTTGAACACATTTTTCATCGCCTTGGTCCCTGGTAGGAAGCAGGTTAATAAAGCTTACGAAACACTGGAAAATTCTCGAAAGTCTCAGAATGGCCCCAAAATTGCTCAAAATCGTTATTAGCACTTCAAAAGACCACCTGCCAAATTGGCCTCTAACACCCTGAAACGGACCCTACAACTGGAGCTACATTTTTGATGTCTCAAATTATTATCGGACCACCTCCATTGGATCCGGCATGGTCGAAAACCTCTATGGGCCAAGTTTCGGCTTGATCAGACACTCCATAACAAAGATATGAGCAAAACATTGAAACAGGAGATGCCGCATACTATTCCCGTATGGCCTCACTGCACCAAAACACCATTAAAGGTAGTTGTTTTTATAGTCACGAGCATTCACTTTCAGAGCCCGTAACTTACTCGTTCCAACTCAGTTTGCCCCAAAATTGGATGAGCGTATTCATCTCATCTAGACGAACAATTTGATATGTGGCACGCCTCGAGATAATATTTGAGCTGGGAGAAAAGCTAAAGAGAAGTTGCCAATCCATGAAGAAATTGCAGAAAATTCAATAGTGACACGTCTCACTTGATGAATTAAATCACGATGCTCACACAACGAATCGACGCAAAACCAATTCCATTGTGTGTTTAAGGTTCAGGGCTACCATTGGACCGAACCACGTACATGATGGATGGTCAGATTTCATGCATGAAGCCGATGAAGTTACTAAAATTATGGCCTCTAGATTCTAGATTCTAGCAAAAAGTCAAATGTTGCAAAATCTTCGCTTGAGCTACAAATCGCGTTCTGATTGTTGTCATGCAATCGTGATGTCATGCTTAGTGCACTATAACGAAGAAATCACAGAAAAACATTAAGGACAGACCGCACTATCAATCTGAAGTTTCCAAGATTCAAACAAATTTCAAGTCTCGTGATCATGACTCAAAAACATGATTCATGGCTCGAAGTTGATATCAAAACAATAGCCATGTCGAGCCCTATAAGAAAACAATAATCTTTTGATCAAACGGGCATCAGAACAACCCCGGTCAGCTACGAAAGATCACACAACTTCTCGGGCAGCCACAGGGACTGTTATGGAATTCTACATATTGTTAACAGGGGCAAAACAGTTTTTTTGCACCCATTTTTAGAATTCCTTTTAATTCAATTAAATCTTAATTTTCAGCAATTAGGTTTAATTTTGATCAATCCACCCATGTTTGGGCACAACTCTATATAAACAGGCACTGCCTCATTATAAAGGATCGGCATGCAAACCCCCCACCACCTCTTGGTCTTGAGTGAATTCTTTGAAGATTCAATAAAATTTCGATTCCTTGCTTGAGTATGTGAGTATGTCTTGGAGAAAGAGAGAGGAGAGAGAAGAAAATGGGTGGTATCCTTCAGGCAGGCAACTTTTTCTCTCCTCCCCTCTCTTCGTTTATCAAACAAGGCCTAGTGCCGGTTGTCGTTTCTCTCTCTACCAGTCGGCGTGGCCTAGTGTCGGGTTGGTCTCCTCACTCTTCTACTACAGTCGGTGAGGCCTAGCGCTGGTTGTCTTTTCTCTCTCTACCAGTCGGCGAGGCCTAGTGTTGAGTGGGTCTTCTCCCTCTTCTTCTATTAGTCGGCAAGGGCAAGCACCAACTGGTTTTCCCTCTCTTCTTCTGTCAGTTAGTGAGACTAAGAGCCAGTTGGCTTCCTTCCTCTCTTCTTATTTGACACAGTCGGTGAAGCTTATCGCCGACTGCTTCCTCTCTTTCCTATCTCCTGAACTAGTCGGCGATGTCTAGTGCCAACTGTATCTCCTCTTCTTTCTTCTCTCTCCTTCCGTCTATCGCCTTCCTCTCTTTAACCATTCCTTTGCTGCTTTCTCGTTCGACAAAGAGGGATTGAGGTTAGCATCTCATGGCAGTCCTGTCATATAGCCGTAATGTGGTTGTGCCAGGTTCGCTTGCCTGCTTTACTTCCACGACAGAGCGACCATCGTGCCTAGCTAGTCGATATCGGCAATAACGTCTAGCAGCGATCTTGTGAGCTGGTCTCAGTTATCGAGCCCGTTTCGCCACCACGTTATGTCAATTATCCACTACTCTAGTCATTGCCCTGACCTTCTCACTTGGTTGAATTCTTCTCTCCCCCCGTCTTCTTCTTGAATGTGCATGCTTGTGTACGCTCATCAGAGAGGAAAAGGGTGAGGTCTGACCCACCTGTCCCATAACCTTTGCCATATATGTGTGTGATTATAGAAAACAAAAAATAAGAAGAATACGAGCCAAGGGAGGAGATTCTATACCAGTTTCATTACTGGGGGGCTTTCTTCGTGATCTAAGAAGACGCCCACGCGAGTCAACCCGAGGAAGTCCTAAACCCACATTTTAAATTCCTCTCTTACCGGTTGGTAACACCTGCCCTCATTTTTGAACGAGGTTCCCGAGAGAGCGATCTCACGAACGTCCCAGGTCTTCCCCGAAACCCGAGACACGAGCCGCCCGATTCCCCAGCGCTCCGAGATCGAGGCACCTAACCAATCCACCTCAAAAACCTCTCCTGCCCCACCCAACTCAAAAACCTCTCCTGCCCCACCCTTCTACAATCACCTCAAAAGCAGGGGTTGCTCTGCGACGACGCCAAAGAGAAAAGAATAGAGCATAACAGTGCACCAGAGGGTAGTGGAACAAAATCAACGACCGAAAAGTAAGGTTTTAAAGAATGGGCTAAATAGGAGTGGAAGAGGAAATATGAAAGAGAGAGGGAGATTCAGGTGGAAGGGCAAGAGTAGAAACAAAAGGGAGCAAAATAATAGAAGGTGGTGGAAGTGGATGAGGATCTAAAAAGCAAAGACCACCCACCTACAATCTAACTCTGTAATTTTAAATCTTTCTAAATTATTTCCTCGCATGAGGGAACAAGTGTCCAATATGCTTGCATATGAACGCAGTATACACGCTCTTCTCAAAATGGAAATTGTGAAAGTGAGAAAGAGAGGAAAATGGTTTCATCAGGCTGCAACTTGTCAAAATAAGTAAATCCTCATCTCATAACTCATCGAAAATTGCAAGTCAAGCATTGGAAAACCTTTATATCGATCATCTCGACTTGGGCATTATGGTTGTTAAAAAAATAGAAATTATCACAAATATACCTTAACTATCGTCTATTTAGAAAAAAACCTTTAACTTTCATAAACTTCGCCTACACTTCTTTCTTTTTTTTACCAAAATAACCTTTACAGTAGTCGTATTACCGTGAAGCACAATTACAGAACTTAAAATACCGTAAAAACTAGAATTTTATACGACATTTTAAGTACTGTAAAAAACTAACCATGTTTTATGACATTTTAAATACCGTAAAAACTCATGTAATATGACATTCTATACTTATATTTATCTCTTTTATCTTATTTATAGTTATCTCTTTCATATCTCTAATTCATTTATCTCTTCTTTCTCTCTCTAATTATTTTTAATATTTATCTCTTATTTCTCTCTCTAATTCTTTGTAATATTTATCTTTTATTTCTCTTTCTAATTCTTTTTAATATTTATCTCTTCTTTATCTCTCTATTTCCTTTTAATATTTATCTCTTCTTTTTCTCTCTATTTCTTTTTAATATTTATCTCTTCTTTCTCTCTCTAATTCTTTTTAATATTATCTCTTCTTTCTCTCTCTAATTCTTTTTAATATTTATATCTTCTTTTTCTCTCTAATTCTTTTTTATCTATTATTTTTCTCTCTAACTCTCTTTCTCTCTCCAATGAGATTTGCATGACAACCTGTGCGTACGTTATCATCCCTTATAAAAACTCCCTTCAACCCCATCCCCTATGAAAATTAGACCGAGTCAAACTCCCTTCAGCCCCATCCTCTATGAAAATTAGATGGAGGCAGATTTTATAATCGTGTTTGTTGAGTTGATGAAGTAAATAAAGAGAGAAGGAGAGTTAGTGAGAGAAAGGGTTTAGAGATAAAAGAGATAAATATGAAGATGAGAAAATGGTTTATGACATTATGAACTCACATAACATGGGTTAGTTTTTACTTTACTTAAAATGCCATATACAATGGGTTAGTTTTTAAAGTACTTAAAATGCCTTATAACATGGATTAGTTTTACTGTGATTATTTTTGTAAAAAAACTTTCAAAATTAAAAAAAAAGGCTGTGGATGAAGTTTATGAAGGTTGAGAGTTTTTTTTTTTTTTTCTAAATAGATAAAAATTGACCTATATTTATGATAATTTTCCTAAAAAAAATTAGTATTTCAAGCTTTAAAAATAGGTATATTGCATCAAATTATCTAGACCGTCTATTTTACCTTAAAAATGAGTGTTCGTATATAAGCAAAATCATTACCATTTTTTGAGTTTCAAATTTTATTGTTAGCGTTGAAAATTGATTTTAGAGCAATCACAAAGATTTATGTCGCCGAAAGTATATTCCAAGAATTTAAAGTGAGGCGTTATTTTGTTTTCACAACTCCTAGCCCTTTTAAAAACTTCATCGGAAGGAAAATAGATCGTGCCCAACGAAGTTCCATGAAAATTGGTCAGGAAAACCAAGACTCCGATTTCTCACAACGGAAATTGTAAAACAACATAGACTACAGGAAGAGAGAACGAGAGAGGTGTCGATTGGAAGAGAAAAACAAAACCCAAGCAAATATAAATCACATAATGAATGGGTTTCAAGACTCATAAGTATATATGCGCCTCCCATTAAATTTCATTTTAGATGATGTTTTTTTAATTTTTTTTAGATTTCAAGATGATTATAAAAAAAAAAAATTTAAAATTTAAAATAAACAAAAATTTTTAAAATTAAAAATATAAATTAAATATTTTTTTATGCACCATCCATATCAATTCACTTTAGAGAACATGTTTGTGAGTCAGGAGACATACATGGTTTCCATGCGGCCAGCTCTCATATTGTAGAAATACTAGCATGACAATAAATATACTTTTTAAGTATAATTTGATCTTAATTTTAAAAAAATATATAAATTTTAAAATGGGGATCATGAATATCAATTTTTTTTTAAAAAAAACGAAGGATAACAATTATATTAAAAAAACATGTGAACCATTAGTTCCATTTATTTTTATATGGACCACCGGTTTGCATCCATCTATAGGATGGATGCTGGACCGCATACTGTAGAAACACGGTCGAGACCGCATGAAGCGGTTTACCATAATAATAAATGAAAGGAAAAACCCAGCGCACCAATCACCTCTATAGAAATTGCTCCACCTCTCATGTTTTCCCATTGCCCTTTAATTCTTTTCAGGCCTTGCTGCCGTTTCCGCTTCTTCATTCGTGGTCCCAAGGTAACCCAACCTTTCATCTCTTTCCAATGGATGAAGGCTCTTCTGCGTTTCGGAAGAAGTTTGAAAACACTTGCACAGTGTAATGTCTTTGTATTCATGGAATCAACCTTTTGAGGGCTTTGCCTGCTTTCCCTTCTTGCATTTTCCTTTGATTTATTCAGGAATTAGAGAGAAATAGTTTTCTGAATTTCTTGTGATTTGAGGGTTTCATCTCCCTCTATCTTCCCCTCTACCTCCTCTACCTGTTTCCCTCAGTTTGGGGCTTTAAGGAGAAGCGGGGGCTAATGGGGAGGCTGTTCATGACCCAGTTGTCCGGTCGGATTTATATCTGCTTTGCTTGCCATTGCCATCTTGCCTACATGCATGATATCGAGTCGAAGGTATTTAGTTTGTATCTCCTTCTCTTTTTAATCACTTGATGATCATGCTCTTGATGTAGGTTTTCAGTCACAATTTCGAGTAATTGACTCTAGACTTTTATGGTTTTCCTGGTGGTATTATTATTAATTGGATTAAATGCAATCTCGCATGTATTCCATAATGAGTTCTGAATACATTAAAGTTTTTCGGAATTCATTCTTTCATGTAAATGAAAACCCCCTTAATTATTTTGTTCTTAATTATATCTGATGAAATCACGGTAACAAATTAGTCGAGCTTGCTTTGGGTTTACTTCATCTAGCTTTTCATTTTACTAGTTGGAGAGAAAAGATGCACATTTTTGCAATTTGCGCGATCTGCTTCTTTGCAAGATCTTGTTGCCATGATATTTACTAAGAAAGTATGGTAATCCAGCATCCTTAGAAAATACCATACGTTAGTTGGTGTTTAGGGATACTTGAGAGACCAAGAGGGCGTCAAGGAAATGGATCTAGCAATGCTCATCAAGTGCCATTTTGTAGTATCTGATAGTGATCAAACATTAATATGTCATGGTTGTAATAATGAATACTTTGACAAAGTCTATCCTGTGAGGCACAAGTTGATCATTTAATCTGTATTGTGTTTGAGATTCGGCTAAAAGGAAATATAAAATTAATCATGAGAATTTTGGCTCACTTTAGAAACTTGAAACTTGGAGACTTTAATGGAGTTCATAAAAAACATCTTTATGAGATTTGAATTCCGTGCTGGATGACCATGTGTTAATACTGTAAGTATTTGGAACAGTTCTCACACCCCACCCGCCCCCCCCCCCCACCCTACCCCCCCAAAAAAAATAAAAAGTAAAAAATTGTAGGTGTTTGGAGTTATGGAAATTTCTCAATTTTGATGACATTCTTCGAGGTTCACTTTATTGTTTGCCAAATGTAGTTTTGAATTTTGTTATATGGAAGCTGGAAATCTATTGCAGTGTGGGTTTAGATAAGAGAGAGAATTATAGAATGACACTCGAGATATCTAACCAGAAATCTAATTGACATTTCTTTGATATTTAGTACAAATCCCACATGCTTTTGCACTTGTCAATCACGTCCAAATTTATGAACATTCTATTTATTTATGTGGAAAACTTTACCAAATGTGTGAACGGTCCTACTACGCAGTCCTGTAGGTTGTCTGTTAGTAAGAGGCAATTCATGTATCTTGCAACACTTCATTGCAACACTTCATGTTTGAAAGTATTTCCAACACCTCATGTTCGTGTTGTTTCAATGTAGCTTGAAGCTTGTTCTTGAACTCTTCTCCAAAACTAGATAGCCTTTGGAGCAGGAGGCAGAGAAAGTTCCCAAAATATCTGCTTGAAACTCTTTTTTGGAATGCCTAGACTTTAGGGTCAGAGGATGGAGGGAGGTTGCGACTGTCACTCAAGATACCTACTTGAAACTTAATGATATGATTGCAATAATATCCTACCTGTCATTTAAGAAAGTTTCCTTTTCTACATTTCTGAGTCGAGTACAAATGTTGGAAATGTTGTCACTCATCACAATATATCTTCTTGTTATTCTAACACTTTGTTTTTGTTGTTCGTTTTGGTACAATTTAGTAAAAATGTATTTGCTCAACCTATGGTATCATTTTGAGTTTTAAAACACTGATGATACTGCCTTTTATGGTTAGACCATGCTTCTCACTAGCTAATTTGTTAATTGAGCTCCAAATCCCTTTAGGTGTATTTCTCTAAGCATTTGATATACAGATTGTGAGAGAAATTTGAAGGCAAGAAACTGTTAATCCACTCTCAAAATTTGTCTGATGAATCGGTGTGATGGCGAGAGTTGGCAAGTACCACCTTGAATTGCAATGCCCTATTCATAATTTACCTTTCACTAGACTGGACCTTGAAGCAAGCATTTGTGGTCCTAGCTGTTTAAGCATGCCATGTCGTGGTGTCAACCAATATCTTTTGGCATATTAAGAACTACTACACCTTTGAACAACTTTGTCCATCTTGCAGCTTCTTCTCATAGTTGCTTTATATACTTGGTGCTCTGAGGTGCTCAGTCATACTGGTCCAAATGTCCTTGACTTAGCATCCAAAAGTAACTTCCTAAAAACTGTCTTATCTGCCATTCCTAGCTATATGTCGATGCAACTGACAGTCCCTTCAAAATGTGTTAAACATTTTCAAACTTTAATGAATGCTCATCACCGGTAGATCTAGGGATGAAATGGCCCTCAAAGCCCAAATATCCATTGGTGTTTAGGTGCCTTGCCCTGCACAACTTCTATCCAAAACACAATCATTTAGTTTTGGCAACCGAGCCCATTGTTCATCTTGAGTCAAAGATTGTGATTGGATGGTTCACCTCCAAAGTTATGGGTGTGACATATTTTGCCTCAACTGTAAACCAGAATAATAGGTGTGATGCCAGTGCGTGGGTGGCTGAGTGGTCTTGACCATTTAGGTGACTGTGTTCAAGTTCGTTGTCGTCCCAAACCAATTTGCATGGGTGATTTGTTAGAAGTATTTTGGTTTTTTAAATTTTGTGAAAACATATTTAGTTTCTACACATAATTATCACATAATTTTGTGTAGAAAAAAATGATCACATAATGATTGATTAATATTGAGAAATAGGAAGTCTAGATTTGAATTGCTGTAAGGGTATGACTGCAGCGTGTTTTTGAATGATTGTTTGAGTGTGAGTGAGTGTACAGACACACTTGCTGGGGCTGGATTGGATTCGATTTCATGAAATTCACAAATTATCAAATCCACAAAAGGTTGGACTGGATTTGGTTTCTTGATATTTCAAAAGTATTGAATTCGTAGGAATAACCCCTTCAGTGATCACCCCCCAAATGTGAGGGAGATAGGGCATTTACCAAGGCAAGCACCTATACTTAAGTGTACTTGTGCGAGCCTCAATATAGCCTGCCTTGGTTGGGATGTGTGGGTTGCCTTTTGACAATGTTCAAATTGAGTATAGCTTAAAAAGAAGGGAAAATTTCTCCATATCCCCTATTTTTAAGTTTCATTTCTTGATAAACCCAAGGTTTCAAAAGATATCTTCTAACCCCCTAACCACTTTAAACCTATTTTTTAACCTAAACAAATGTGAAAAAGATATTCTCTTTCTAAACCCAATCCTTTCTCTCTCTTCACTTATATGCCCCAAACTTTTTTGTTTCTCTCTTCTTGCATCTCTCACTCTCTTTCCCCTCCCGTATTTTTCCAAACACCTCTCTCTCTCCTCCTAGTAACTTCTCTCTCCACAAAATCTAACACAATCCTTTCTCTCTCTTCACTTATATTCTCCAAGCTTCTTTTTTTCTCTCTTCTTGGGAGGAGAGAGAATGAGGGGAGAGAGGTGGGAAAGACGGTAAGAGAGAAGGGGTATGGGGGAGACTAGAGAGAGAAAGAGAAGTTTGGGAGGGTGGTTTTTAGAAAAGGCATGTTTTTTTAGATTTGTTTGGCTTAAAAAAGCAGGTTTAAATTAGCTCAAGAGGTTAGAAGAAATAAAATCTACAATTTTTATACCTTAAGATATCTTTTAAAACCTTGGGTCTATTGTGAAATGAAACTTAAACATAGGGGGTATGAAGATATTTTTCCTAAAAAGAAATGTTACTATCAAATTTGACAAATTGATCAAACATCCAAGCGTGGCATTCTGTTGGGAACCACAGGTTGAGCACTAGTAGTCAATACTTTCCCATTCCAAATGGATGTGAGCTCACATCCTTTTTCAGCCTGATAATCTATGGGGATGCATGCTGTTTTTCATACAGTGAACTCTGTGAACCAGTGTTCAAGAACTCGGCTGAGTCAACTTGGACTTGGCCATGGCATATGATCGCGGTGAGATCCCATGTACCCTGTCGGGTACATGGGAAGGTGAATAGTACTCCGGTGAGTACTATTCATACTCATCCGAGTTCCATAGAACTTGGGTGAGTACTGGAGAACTTGAGCTTACTCGCCTGATTTCTATTGAACTTGGGCTGGTACAAACAATACCCTCCTAAGTATTGTTCATTTCTTGAAATATATAAAGGGGGCAGAAATCAGCCGTTCGTGAAAAACTCATCCCCCATAGCCCATATCTATGTTATTCGATACCAAATTCGAGATTTAGGTTTGTTCCATCCTAGATCTACGAAATAAAAATTTTAGATCCGACAAAAAACACTCCGATTTCTTCCATTTCCAAGATTAAAAAATTGGGGATTTTTTCCCGAAGTTTTGAAAAATTTGATTTCTTCGATTCAAGTTGCTGATCTTTGATGAAATTCAAAACATAGGACCATAGTTTGTTCTTTTTTTTGGATTTTCTAGAGCCTCGGATTTCATAGGGCACAATTTTTCTGTTTTTAATGTTCTAGTTTTTTATTTTTTTCCATAATTTTTCCCCTACTTTTAATTTTTTTTTCCAGAGCCCATGGTGGAGTCGGGCTTAACTCGGGCAAGTGCACTTGGATTGCCCGAGTAACTCGGATCGGGCCAAGGCCGAGTCCACGTCTTGAGCCAAGTTTCAGATCATTGGTGTGAACCATTCCTCCGCTCATTGTCTGCATTGGAGATGAATGATTATCCCTCTGGTCCATTGTTGACAATGGATGGTTGATGTGTTGTATAGTCTAAACAATCTAAAAAGTTATGATGCGCAGTTTATTGTTTGCAAAGTGCACGCAGCATTGTTCATGATGGGATCTTGTACTATTTTCAAGGTGCTATTTTGTTTGTTGGCTCAGATGTAGGATAGCAACCTTTTTGTTGCTGAACTAATACTGAGCACCACACTTGCATGTTAGACTCTCTGAATCTAAGAAACATGGCCAGAATGCCAAGCCTGATGTATGTTGAGTTTCTCTTTCAATCACGAAAACAGTCTCTCTAAAACACCAACTCTAAGCTCAGCTGGAGGGAGCCTAACTCTCTGAGGGCACTAGTTGATCACACTGATTATTCAGTTTGAAAAGCAAGCGAGTGCTCTGCTTAATCCACTTTGATATTCCCCTAAATTGTTAAATATCTATGCAATAATCCTAGAAGTTGTGGATATCTTCAAAAGGAAATTGGGACTCTATAATATAAAGATGCAGGATAGTGGGTTTCATATGGGAAGGGAATATAGTTAATTAAGATTGAGATGTGATGATTGGGGTAATCAGTTGCCAACCCCAGATTGAAATGAGAGGTAAGTAAAAGGGAGGCATCCTTGATTTAGTTATCAGGACTCATTGGAGAACCCAACTGCAGGATCCATTCATCAGATTATTGTGGTGGATTGTGGTGCTCTGCTCTCCTGATCCAGGTCTTACTGAACTCATAACATATTTGTAACATGGATTAACTAAAGTTGCAATCCTAAGATCTTGCCTGAAGTATTATTGCTTAGGCTCAATGAATGAGAGTCATAATGTGATTGGTGTTCAAAACTGGAAGTATGAGTCAAATTCATTGGTTGTGATCTCTCCTCTAACCACTTTTCGTAGTATTCATTAATATGGAGAGATTGATTTTCGCCATGGGAACTATCTTCCCTATGCATGTTTTAGATCATCTTGCTGAGCCCTGTACTCAGCTTCTTCATGCCATGTTCTGCTGCCATTTGTTGCTCTCAATAGTGGGTTGGAGACATTGGGTAATGCAGCTTCTCAAAATCTTGGCATATGGGGGGAGCAAGATCCCAATCCCTCAGGGACCGGTCAATATAATTCACACCCATTTAAATAGATCTTTTATAAGGGAAATTTTTTTAATGCATATCGATCAAAAAAAGAAAGTAACTATGCTGCAAAATCATCTTCTACATATTTTCCTTAGGGAAAGGAGATGCTTTAGTCCATATCGATAAAAAAAAAGTCTTTAATGCATGTGGGCCACTTATCAAAAAAATGCATGTCAACTAAAAAAGAAAGAAATATTATCCTTGCATGCTGCATTTTTTTTTATGGGAAATGACAATTATATTCATATTGGGAAA
>NW_006498435.1:39691-53087 GCF_000471905.2 Amborella trichopoda
TATATATATATATATATATATATATATATAGTCTTTGGGTCAGGTCTAGCATGAATTTTCCATTGACACAATAGTTTAGAGTAAAGCTAATTCTGAAGTAGTCAAATAAAAATATTTGTGAAATCTCTCTTCTAATGTTCCAAGTTAAAATAAAAATTACTATCAAGCTTTAAATCCTTTAACTCTCTTCCAATTTTCTAATTCAAGTATACTAACCATAAGTCTCTTCCAATGTTCCAATTTAAAATTAATAGTAAGCTCTGAATCAACTCTCTTCCAATGTTCCAAGTTAAAGTTAAAATTAATTTTAAAGGGAAAATATTACTCTCTTCCAATTTTCTAATTTGAAAGAGAAATTATTATAATTAACTCCCATCCAAGATTAAATGGATATTGAACTTTACCGTTTTTTTATTTTGAGAATTATATTTAATTCTAAAGTTTGAAAATTGAAGTTCAAATGATATTTGGAATAAATCATTTATATGGAGCATCTATGAATACCTATTCACATTCAAAGCATGGGTCTAATAACACATAAGTAAAATAGGTAATATAAAAGGCATCTTCTACAAAAATAAAATGCGAAATGCACGTTATTTTTTAATATTTATCTCAAAATATACAAATTTTGTAGCTAAAATTTTAAAAACTCAAATTCTTTAAAACTATAGGTGATATTAAATATACTTAAATATTAAAATTAAAGATTTAAAATAAAAATAATTAATCAACCAATTTAACTTGAGGATATCTTTAGTAGCTATAACATAATACTAATAAAGTAATAAGAAAGTAATTTTGATTTTTTCAAGAATATCACAATTATATGTTTCTAATTATAAATATTCCAATATGTATTTATTTTTTTTATAATTTTATTAATATTAATGTAGTAATTCATGTATTACCATTTTCAGACGTGAATTTATATATTATGAAAACTAATTTTCAAATGGTGAAGTAAAAAAATTTGCGAAGCCAAAGGAGAGGAAAGTTGAAAATGTTAACCGTGGAAAAAAACAAAGATGGATTTAACATATATGAGAAAGAATACTTACCATTGGTCTCCTACAATGTTCCAATTTCAAGTTAAATTGATAGCAAGCATTGAATCCTTTAACTCTTCCAATTTTCTAGTTTCGAATGAAAAATATTATGGTTAACTCTCTTCTAAGTTCAAATGGATCTTGAGCTGTATAGTCCTTTTTGGACGATCTCAAACTTTAAAGTTTGAAAATTGAAGTTAAAATGGTATATGGAATAAAGCATTTACATGGGGCACCTTTGAAGGACTATTCACATTCAAAGCATGGGCCTAATCACACATAAGTAAAGTATGCAATAGAAATGACATCTTCTACAAAATAAAATGCCAAATGCATGTTATTTTTTAATATTTATTATCAAATAGACGAGTTTTATCACCATACTTTTAAAAACTCAAATTCTTAAAGACTACAGGTGATATTAAATGTAATTATATATTAAAATTTACAATTAAAAAAATAATAAACTAATTTAACTTGAGGATGTCTTTAGTAGCTATAACATAATACTAATAAAGTAATATCAAAGGCAATATATTTTTTATGAATATCATAATTATATGCTTCTAATTATAAATATTGAAATATATATTTATTTTTATTACAATTTTAATAAGTATAGTTTCATTATCTATAATCATGAAAATTATATACAATGATTAAAATATTCAAATAATAAAAGTAAAACCATATGAATTTATTATAATTAAATGGAAAATGGTTTGATAGGGCTGCAGCCTTATCAAAATAAGTAAACCCTTTCAACTCATAACTCATTGAAAATTACAATTCAAGTATTGGAAAACTTTTATAGCGATCATCTTGGCCTTAACATTATTGTTGTGAAAAAGATAGAATTGCAAGCTCTAAAAGTAGTGTATATTACAACAAATTATCTAGACGATCCATTTGGTGTTGGAAATTCATTTTAGATCCATCATAGAGATTTCCATTGCCAAAAGTGCTTTCCGGATGAGGATTTGATGTGAGGTATTTTCATAAAGCTTAGGCCTTAAAGAAACTTCATCCTAATTAAATTAAAGTTAAGATAAGACTTTAAAATATTATCGTTAATTGTTTTTATAACAATATTAGAATCAATGTCAATAATGTGATCGTAATAAAATTATAATAAATATTACAACAATTATGTAAATATAATTAAAATTGTAAATAAAAATATTATGAATATGTTTTACATGTAATGCACTTTCCCATTGGAAATCATGTAATTGTTTAAGTGACCATTTAATGTATATCAATATACCATTCGATCGCCTATTTACGAAATTGTTTACATAAATGCTTGAAACATATTTGCATACTCTAGAATACACATTTATGTAATTATTTATATGATCATTTATTTCAATTCTACGTGCAACACACGTGATCCCACTAGTAGCTTTTAAGTAAGCACTTTTATACCCTATTTTCGTTTTATTAGTACGTAATCAAGTTCAAGATTCCGCAATGTGACTCTCACCATCTCTACACTGTTGGTGCTTTCAATTTTGAATTTTAGTACAAAAGTATTACAATCATCTCTAGCTATCAAATTTAAAATAGAACAGCTATGATGTATGGTTCATAGTATTTAAAGTCAGACCTGACACATGCCAGCCCTCCAAATTTACATGTGATGGCTGGCATATTGTGACTTTTGCCTACCCAATATGCCGGTCTCATTATAGGCTACGCCTCTTCAAAATATGCTAACTTTTTAATCTAGTTATCCATTTCATACTATGATATTGAATGGCAAGGAATTTGAATTGGACTCTTTCTATTTGGCCTCGTATAATTCAAATGAGGAAAATATTTATATAAGGTGTCAAACTTTATATTATTGAAGTAAGGGGCACCTCAAAAGTTACCAAAAATGCATTTTGATGCTGGAAAATCCTCTAATTGATCATCTTCACGTTAAGATGTATCAATATAAAAAAAAAAGACTTTATTTGCACTTTAGATATGATTAAAATGATACCCTATCCAATAAAGAATCTAGACCATCTATTTGGAGAATTTCAAGATCTTAGCCTTCAAAAATTTCAAATCAATTTTTTGTTCTTTAGCATTATTTATTCGATAACTATAAAGCAATTTAAAATTTTGATAACGGAAAAATATCTATTAAGGCCTAGATCTTAGCATCTCACCAATATGCTAAGTGGCTTAAAAAAAATCATTTATAAGGGCATATGGGGTTTTCCAAAGAAAAAATCTTAATGATTGCTCATAAAATGAAAGAGTATATGTTTGGAAATTTGGATCAAACAAGTGACCTTAACATGGTTTTTTAATATTGTTTCATTATATTACTTTTTAATTTTCAATAACTACGTTACCTCTTTAAAAAAATCTTAAAAAAACCTAAGTTATCCATGTTCATGGTAGGGAACCTGATAAGTAGGGCATTTCAATAAAAGAAAAGTTTATATAGAGCCGAGGCTCTAAACAATCAAATTAAAGCCCACCTCAAAATTTTCACTAGAAGAAGTTGTTTTGATTTCCAAATATCCTCAAATTGATCAACTTGGCATCAAGAAGCATGGACATGACAAAAAAATGGATTTCAAAATTTTGAAATAGTGCATCTTATAATGCTTTCTTGGATAGTCAATTTTCAAGTTTTCATATGTATGCGCGATCTACACTATTTTTATAGCTTTAAATTTTATAATTAAATATAAAAATATACTATAAGGCTATCATAAATATTTTGATTATTGAAACTATATATCTTCACATTATTTGAAGTTGGGCTTTACTTTTATTATTTAGAGCCTCGACTCTATACAAACCGCACCCAGTTGCCTTGAACAAGCATGGGCTCGTGCTCTTGCTATTTGTTTTGGGGCCCTTTTGATGGGTCAAATATCATGCTTAGGTTCCCAAATATGAATATGGGCAAATTGGGATAGTTTGAGAATATCTTTTACGGAGGTACATGAAATGAAAATTTGAAAGTAGTCCTTGTCATGTAAATTGATATATTTTTTACCCCTTTAAGTATATTTTAAAGATTTATAACTTATAAACCCTTGAATGATATTTTTCCGATGATTTACAAGCAAAAATTAATTGAGGAAGTACATTTGCCTTTCAAAAAAAAAAATTAAATGGTGATCGAGGGAGAATACCATCACCAAGAAATCATCTCTTGACGCATCCATAGATTTTATCATGTATTTGATGGATTAATTTTAACATATTGGAACTAGGCACTCAAAGCTCTAAAAATTCCATCCTCGGACCACATTTTAATTTTTTTTAACTTTTTTTTTAACTAGAGCCGTGCCCCCGAGCTTTAGGGGCAGTAACTGCAAACGATAAGATAACATAAAAACAAGAAACTGCATGATCAAATGCACTAAATTGTCTCTTTCTCTCTCTCTCATCAAAAGATAATAATGCCAAACCAAGAAAATGGGAAACAGGAATACACAAACAGAGAAAGAAAAACCATCAAGTACTAAACTCTCAGATTTATTATACGAAGGGCAGATGAATTTTGGTCCCTAAGAATAAGGAAAAGAATTATAAAGAAGTTTTGATAAGATAAATGGGAAAAGAGTAAATAGGGTTTGAAGAAGCACACGAAGGACTCTGCGTTGAAATTTGAGAAAAAGAAAAAAAGGAAAAAGAGAAAAAAAGCTAAGCCCTTTTTTGGAAGATGTTTATGAAAGAAAAATGAAACAAAGCGATGGGGCTTGCATGTATACTCATATAAAAAAAAAAATATGCATCAAATAATTGTACAAAGAAAAAAAGAATGAAATATACTTAACAATCTAAACATACTTGTAAAATAATCCCCTGAACCAATGGACCTCTTCTCTCTTCCTATCTTTCTTTAATTATGTTTTTAAAGATAGAGAGAAGGAAGAGATCTTACAAGTTTTAAGAGAGAGAGTTTGACGATAGAGAGAGAAGGTAGAGATTAAGAGAAAGAATCCTCTTAAATTTGGCAGAAAGAACCCGGAGATTTTATACTCTCCGATGGGTGGGTCCAATAACATGATGCCACATCAGCAGCATCTAGAATATTGACCAATTTTGATTTCTTTCAGATCGAATGATAGGGTTTCAAAAAGGTTTGCAAGGTGGCTTCGAACCTCCGCCCAAATCGTTACGTATTAATTACGGTTTATTATGGGGATAAAATCGCGGTTCATTCTTTTATCTCTAATTTAAGGATAATTAGTGTGTATAGGCAAAATGGAATTGGACTTATACGAGGTGGGTTTTGGGTTGAAGTTGGAAATGATATCAACTTTTTTTTTGTTTTTTTCAAAAAATAAAATAGACTTTCTAATCAATTTACTCCCAATCTAACTTTTTTTAGCAACTCCCCCAAAACCATGTTTCCTAGCAAATGCCCCAATACAAAAAGTTCTTTTTTTTTTTGACAAAAATAGCCTTCTTGTACATAACTAATTATTTTCGGATCCCAATGAAAGGACTGTACATGTACAATGCCAAACTGCTCACTTCAAAACGCCGGACCGCTACTTTAAAACGCTGGATTGTCCCTTCAAAATGCTATACCGCCACTTCAAAATGTCGGACTGCCCCTTCAAAATGCTGGACTGCTATTGCAAAACGTTAACGTTGGACTGGCCATTTCTCCAATAGCATAATCCCCGAACTACTACAAGCATAATCCCCGAACTACCACAATGAATACCGGACCGCCCATTCCAGCAAAATAATCGTTGGACCAGCTCTTCCAAACCCTATACCGCCCTTTCGAGCGAAAATGATTTGTTATATAAAGGAAGTGTCTTCCAAATCCCGTACCACCCTCTCGAGCGAAAATGATTTGTTATATAAAAGAAGTGTATTTTAGTCAAAAAAATGAACTTTTAGTATTAAGAGAATTTACTAGGAAACATGATTTTTTGGGGGAAGTTGGTAAAAAAAAGTTACGTTGGGGTAAATTACTTAGAATGTCCATTTTTGGGTGACCTTTTTTTAACCTTTTATTTTCCTTTTTTTGGTCTTCTACTGGAGAGCCAATCCACATTAGCAGGATTGGTCAATTTTGCGACAACAAGATACATGTAAGCTACAACTAAACTGCAGTTTGTGTGTTCGTCTACTTCAAAAGCACTAGTTTGTAGAGGGCACTAGAGAGGGTAAGAGGGCTTGACGCTAGCAGACAGCTAAGGAGCGAAAAGCGATATGGGATATGGTTAGTGTTATCTTATCTATCATAAGAATTTAAACCATGAAATGTAGGGGATGTTAGAGAGAGAGGATTTTGATGGTTTTTTTCTTGCAATGAGAGAGAGGGAGAAATCATCAAGCGTATGTAGAGTCTTAGTCTAGATGTAAGAGATGATCATGGGTATATGTAGGGGTCTTAATGTATATATATATATATATATATCCTCCGTCCTAACGTGAATGTATACAAGTTGGGATTCAAGTAAGTTGGGATTCTTAATCTTTTTTAGTAACAAGTTTTATATTTATTTTAGAGTTATTTACGTACGGACTTTAAAAAATAATAGCCAAGATATCCATCATGAAAAAGCTCAGTTAACTCCAAAAAAGCATTAGAACTCCAAAAAGGCATTAGATGGAAACAACATGAAGGATGTGCTTTCATCCAATAAAACAAAAAAAAAAGATAGTTCTTATGTTTGGGAATATAAAGACAATATAATTAAATATGATAGGAAACAAAAAGAGAATGTCGGTTATTACGTTAATCGGGCTTATTACACCCCACATCAAGTCACCACAATCTACTGGCTCGGGATCAATGATTGACCATCAATCTCAACCATAAAAGCAAGTTTAGATCAACCCTTCAATAGAACTTTGAACTCCTCTTGATCACAAATCTCAAACTTAGGTACAAGCCATAAAACCTAGTTTAAAAGAGATAGCATCTACTTACTTCTATCTAACTCTTAGGATCAACATAACACAATATGAGAGATAGAGATCAATACCAACTAGCTGGAGCATGACCCTTAGATCTACTTAGAGAGAGAGAGAGAGAGAGGGAGAGAGAGATGGTCTAAGAGGTGGGGCGTGCCCCTTACTAAATTCTAGAGAGAGAGAGAACTCCTAGGGTTGAGGTGTGCCCCTTTTCTTACCAATAAGAGAGAAATATTTATAGAGATAAGAGAGATTTAAATGTAGAGATTTAAGGGTATGGGGTCTTCTATTTATAATGTTAAAAGAGGTTTAAAGTAACTTGCAGGGTGAGAGATTTGAGCCATCCATTTCATAGATAAGTCATCAAAATCATATGGAAGGTGTTAGAATCTTTATCTCTCATTTTCTAAGCTATTTTCTTATCAATAAAAATTAAATATATTAATTTCAATCATAATATTGTGCTTATAAAAAATAATGCGCAAGTCTTCTCATGCTTTCCAAAAAAACCATTCAAAACTTCCTCAAGGCAAATGCTTTCTAAAACGTCACATAACTTTATCTTCAAGTCAAAGCTTGATCTCACAAAAATGGAAAGCTCCTTGGAGTGGGGCATGCCACCTTAGGTAACCAACGAACATGCATACATGCACACCATCAGAATGACATTATTGAACGCAAACACCATCACTTACTTGAAGTGGCACATGCTTTGCGCTTTCAGGCCCATCTTCTCATTAAATTTTGGGGTAAATGTATTTTAACTGCAACATACTTAATAAATAAAATTCCCACACCTAAATTGTTTGGCAACTCTCCACATGAAATATTGTTTAAAACTCAACCATTTTCTGAACACTTACGTATTTTTGGATGCCTTTGTTATGCTCATAATAGTGATATTCATAAACACAAATTTGATCCTAACTCTAAGCAATGTGTTTTCTTTGGATATCCTCATGGTCAGAAAGGCTACCGTACCATTGACTTGCAAAAGGAGACCATTTTCGCTATTCAAGATGTGATCTTTCGTGAAGATGTGTTCCCTTTTCAAGACTAAAAAATGGAACCTGAAACCATTCCCACAGTTCTTTCCATGCTTATTGTGGACAATGACACTTTTGAAGTGCCATCTTTAAACCTACCTACTCTTAATATTTATATTTTATGAATTATTTTGTTAATATTTGTATTAAATGCACCTTGATAAAAAAAATAGACGTCTAAAATTTCATGTGATTTAAATTTATAAAAAAAAATTAAAAATAAAATACGAATTGAGGTTGTGACAGTTAGAACGGCCCGATTGAATCTTATAAAATTTTCATAGTGCACATATTTCATTGCATAAATCTTATAAAAGAATTTCAAGAAAACTGTGTTTGACTTTGCAGGAATACAATGCCAATGTAGAATTCTTTTGGGCTCCATTTCTAGTTGATTTGGAGGAAGTGGTACTTGGCCAGCCCAAGAGAGTTCTCAAACCCTCTGAATTCGGAGGAAATGCCCAAGCATGGAGAGGAGTTGACATTCTCATCTTCAAATCTTCTCATTACTGGAGAGATCAAATAGTAAATCTCCAAAGCCTTCAACTATTTTTAAGAATGGGCTATATGACGACCTAGACAGGATATTTATATATAAAAGGGCATAGAAACTATCAAGCTGGATTTACTCGAATCTGGATCCCCAAAACGCCAGAGTCTTCTTCAGGAGCCCTTCCCCTATTCACACAGTGTAAGAAAAAATCACAATAACTCACATTATACTTTTCTATACTGGTCAATAAACAGAAGAAATTTATCTTGCCATCCATCTCTGTTTAACTACCTAGCTATCTATGATGGCTATCACCTTCTCCATGTATTTGCCATTTTTTTGTTTTTAATTGAAATGTGGTCATATTAAAAAGGAGTAATGAAGATGGATCCAAAAAATTTTGCAGCTCAGGTCAATGGGATGAGCCTAATGGGAATTGGTGCGTGAACGAGACTGAGCTAATTGCACATGGTACATTCTTGAGCCCGATCCCTCCTCAAATGACCATCATCGAGACAGTTTTGAGAGAGAAAATTTTCAGTCTATGTCTTCAATATCACGCGGTTTTCGGATTATAGAAAGGATGCTCACCTCGGGTGATGGAGAAATGAGATATGACACTGGTTGCCCCGCTGATTGCAACCATTGGTGTGTCTCTGGGGTGCCAGATATCTGGAATGAGCTGCTCGAGTTTCCTCTTCTCTTCTTAGTTTTCTGTGAATCTCTCTCTCTCTCTCTGTGGTAGACCTACTGAGTTCCAGCCAAGGGTGACTTGAGTTGCCATGCATTTGAAATGGGTTGCTTGCTTTTCTGCTGCTCTCTTAAGCTTTTGCAAGCCCCTCTCTCTCTCCCTCCCCTGTACTAGGCATGGTTCTGCAATGACCATGCTCCCCTCAGAAAGAAATTTGAAAGAAGTTTTGATCATAATACATTGTTTGTAGTCTTCTTTGTTGTTCCTATTTTTTGTATTCTCCTTTTACTTGGGATTTTCATTTTTTTATATGGTTGTTTTCTTGTTACGGTTCATCTCCCCCTATAGTTTTTTTTTTTTTTGACAATAGTAATTATTTTTATTAAATCAAAAGGGACACTATGCCCGATATATCATTAAAACCAAACGTGAGAGATTGCTGAAGAATCATGAGATGTCCCTTTCTTTGCTAGATCATCTGCCGTAGAATTTGCTTTTCTATAAACATGGTTGAGAGACTATACTGCCTGCAATTGATTCCATGATTTGCAACCATAAACATCTTAATCTCCAAGGTGGGGTAGCCTTATACTTGCACCAATCAATAACATTTTTGGGATCTCGATAAATGAACTCCCCAGTTCTTTGTCCATCAAAATTTTTAGACTTCGATGAGGTGAGCGAAGTTGGCAATGGCTTCGCCACATGGTGCTGTATAACAAAAATGAAAAAAAGACCTATGTGATCTTTTATCGGGGAATTATTATTATTATTATTATTATTATTATTATTGTTATTGTTATTGTTATTATTATTGTTATTGTTATTGTTATTGTTATTGTTATTGTTATTGTTATTATTATTATTATTATTATTAGTATTATTTATATCTCCCATTTTGTTTAGGCAAAAGATCACTTACAGGTGATCTTATTACAACAACATATACTTCAAAATAAACATGGCAATAAAACTAAGATCTTAAAACTTGATGCCATTGAAATAAATATGTACTACGTTTGAGAATAAAAAATAAGATTGCAAGAAATAAAAGAAAAGAGTACCGGAGATTACCTCAACCAGGCTTATTACACCTCACACCGAGCCACCACCATCCGATGACGCTGGATCGACGATCTTGCTTCAATCTCAAACCAAAAAAGCAAGTTTAGGACAAGCCACACAAATGGAACATGAACCCCTTTGATCAAACACTTAAGCCCTAAGTGAATTCCCTTAGCAGCCCAATTTGAGAGAGATGGATTCTCTTTTTGCTAATCCTAAAAGGCTTTAGCTATAAATCCATAGTTGAGAGATGGGAGAGAGAAAAACTCCATATTCTAATCCCTTAGCCCCTTTTCACATTGTGGGAGAGAGAGATCAAACATGAGAGAGAGATAAAAAGATAAGGTGTAGAGATTTCGGGTCGAGACAATCCCTTTTTTATAGGCTTCAATAATATTAAGGTTTTTATTGGCTTGCCTCTTCTTGTAAGATTAAACATGAGCTGCCGATCAATGGTGACTTGTGGGGTGAGAAATCTGAGCCATCCATTTCATAGATGGGCCATCAACATTATGGAATGTGTATGAACTCTTATCCCCATTTTCTAAATAATTTTCCCATCTACAAAAAATAAATTAAATTAATTTTAATTAAATATTGTACATTCCATAAAATAATACATCTCCACACATATTTTCCATAAAATCTATCAAAGATATATCAAGTCAATATCTACTTCCATATTAAGTCAATATGTGGCCAATGCATACTCAATCTATAATTTGACCTCATGTCACAATTTAAAGTTACCAAAACATAAGGTCATATAGACCACGAAACAAACCTTTCCATAAAATAAAAAGTAGTAAGAGGTTGGGCGTGCCACATATGAGAGGCACATGTCTGCCCGACCTTTTAGAAACATGGTGGGCCCATGTGCACAATGGCCCCGATGATTATTTTTTTTTATGCATTTAAAATTAACAAAATAATTTCCTTTGAATATAAAAATATTGTAAAATGAATATCTTTAATTTTGTAAATCCAAAAATGATAAATAAAATATCTAAAGGTTCATAAAACTTCAAATGGATAATCATTATCCTAAAACAAATAAAATTAAATTAATTTGATGGGAAATGGATCCATATGATTTAGAAATTGAATCAACAACATGAAGCACTCCACCTTCAACTATGGAATACAGACCATACTTGCTTTATCAGACCGGCCCAGTGTTTCCCATGACCCACAGTCCAAGCAGGGGCTCATTAGTGGGTCACCAAAGTCTGATCGGTTCAATCTCAGCCTGTGGATTACAGGTCCTCCCTTAGAGATGAGTCCAGTTCACCAAGACTTGATGAAACCACAGCGCTATGGCGGAGATAGAGATCTCTCGCACATGTATACGCTTCACCCTAAAAGGTGGATTTCTGGTTTTTTCGAACGATCTATCGATATGTATGCCGTGTGATGGCATATGAATGAGGTTTTGACCCCCGTCTTTATAAGCCACCATCACACACAAGGGTCACACAGTTCCTCGGCTAACTCATCTGGGCATGGTCTCCGACCTCATCAAGGGCTAACCCATGAACCCTCCTTGATTTGTTTTTCATGCCCAGGTAACATGGGTTTTACCCAAACGACTGGCCTAGATCGTCAAGCAGAATCCGGTATTTGCAAACATCGTTTGCATGGTATGATCTATGAGGGACCACACTCCAACTGAATTCATGTTCCACTATATCATTTCATTTTACACGCACTCACAAGGCCTTTAAATGCCAACCCCAGCATCTCCCACTTGGCCTTTGAAGCCTTATATTATCTTTTCTTTATTTTCTCTCATCCTCATCTCTCTCTCCCAATTACAATATCTCTCTTAAAGATTTTTCATTTATTCTCTCTCAATAAATTAATCATGGCTTTCGCCACCAATCCTTTCCCAAAAAGACTTATAGGTGTAACGCTTTTTTTTCTCTTTGCTGCTCGGATCTTATTCTAAAAGTGGTCGTAGTCCATCTTTCATATCGCATCACGAATCATGAACCTATTGTCGTAGAAGATCATTATGTACACTTATCGCATGGGGTCATATGTTCATGGGCTCAAAAGAGTTCTTCAAATAAACTGCTCCCTTTTGTAACCATACCATCCAAGTTCCATGGGTGAACAACATTATAGTCAGTTGTTTCAGCTGGCCTGCAAAATACTAGAAGGTGCTTCCACTGAAATATTTAGTTTATCTATATCTTGATCTTTCTCAATCTCATCTCATTCCTCAGTTGATAGCAACATAGTTTTATATGGTTAGAGTTCTTATGGAATCGTGACTCTTTTGACATGCATATCACCGTCGTGTTGTCACAGAAAATCCTTACTGTCTCACAACGCACAGTTGAAGGTCAAGTTGATTAAGAAATTATGGCTTCCTTGGCCACCAAAAAGAACGCCACGTACTCTGCCTCCATTGTGGACAACTTCACCACATCCTGTTTCTTTGATTTCCAAGAAACTGTACCCCCTCTAAGCATGAACACATATCCGGATTTAGAGTTCGCATCATTTGGATCCGTGAGATAGCTTGCACTTGCATATCCAAATATCCAAGCAACTAAAGGAAATGTGGGAGTGTAGCAGCTCCCAATGAATTGTTGCACATATAACATATATATATATATATTCTCAACATTCTTATGCCTATATCATGAGGTAGCATAGCAAGTTTAATGTTATATGTAATTTAGTGCCCGTTGGTTTTACAATATGCAAAACCTTCTTGAACCACAAGGTTCAACCACATTAGTCGATTTGGTAGTAAATTCATACAAACCAAGTTATCTAATCAATACAACATGTGTCAAGGAAGCCTAACAAGATGACTTTCCTTCAATATTTCCTATGGTTCAAGGTCTTAGGTAATCGAGGATTTTAAATAATTAGAAACATGTGTTAAGGCATATAGGTATTTAAAAAAGATAGTACGGCAATTTTTCTCCCAATTTTAAAAATACCTTCAAGACACAATGTTTTTCTCTTTAATAAAAAAATTGACTTGGTGTGTGTGTGTGTGTGTGTATATATATATATATATATATATATATATATATATATACTATACAATAAGTAATAGTAGTAGTAGTAGTATAGTAACGTTAAATTACTTATAATAAGTACTTAGTACGTACTCGACGTATACTTAGTTTAGTTT
>NW_006498435.1:67005-92126 GCF_000471905.2 Amborella trichopoda
TGGAAATTCAAAGGGGCGCACTTGGGCCACCTTCACTAGACTTCTTGGCCAACCCACTTATATGAGATGAGGAGCCAAGCCTAGAAGATTTAACCGAGTCACCTCTCAAGGTTAAGTCAGTTATAGATGATGGAGAAGCAAAGAGCTCAAATTTGACTATTCCCAAAAATTTAGCATCTTCACTAGAGTTGATAGAGGTTTAACCTTTGAAAAATTCTAAGGAGCCCACCTAGGCCATCTTCACAAGATTTCCTGAATGATCCACCATTCTGGGATCAAGAATTGGATATTGAAAATCCGATCATGTTACCTCCTCAAGAGGCAAGCTCTATAAAATTCATTAACGACATGAGCACAACTCCGATAACTGGAGCACCACCATATCAAGAGAATTCATAATGTGAAAAGTAAGTTCCCAACAGATCAGAAAGCCTTGCAGGGGCAACCCCATCAAAATATTCAATAGGGGCAAACTTCTCTCATAAAGAGAATACAACAGGGGCAACTAATGAAATTGTTGTTTGTTGATTCTCAACACGTCATAAGGCCATTTAATACAATAGGAGCAACTAACGAGATTGAACCCTTCTTCGTTGACTCCCAACATGCCGTAAGACCATCTAATACCAACTCAATCACTCCTCTTGTGCGAGAGTCTCACATAAGCTCAAGCACTGAAAAGGAGCCTACCAAGGAGTTAACCTCTGAAAAGCAATTCGAAATTCGCAATGAAAAAGATTATCGAAAAGGAGTTGGGTGATTGCCGAAAAGGAGTTGGGTGAATGAGGCATTCATGCCTCACACTTCAAGTACTCCATTAACGAGAAAACCCTAATGAGCTTATCCTTCCATACAGAAGACTGAGGCATTAGGAAACTGAGAGTGATTTTTAGTCCCAAAGTCAAGGTTCAAATGGAGCAGTTTAAAGGAAAAGTTCAACAGAGATTCAAACTATTGTTAAAGAGATTTTGGATGCCAACCTAGGTAAAGGGAAACCAGAGGAAGACCGATATTAGAACCTCCCTGCCACTTGCCGAAGGGAAAGATGATCGAATTCTTACATGATCTTAAGGCGAATTGCTAAAAGAATAAAAGGACACCTATTACTCTTTTTTCTCCTCCCCCTCTTCCTTTGTCATTGTTTTCTTTTTCAAAACAAAAAAAAAAATCCGCTGGTCTGAAAATCCGAAAGGAACCCCAAGTATTGGAAAAAAAGTCTACCAGGCTGAACACCCGAAAGGGACCTCGGAGTGATAAAAAAAAAAAAAAACCAAACTGAGCTAAAAATCTGAAAGGAACCCCAAGCGTTGGAAAAAAAGCTACCAAGCTGAACACCCGAAAGGGACCCCGGGGCGATGAAAAAGAATAAGTTCTCTCCTTCCTTCTACTCTCCCAAGTCTTTTCTCTCTAAACATCTTCATTTCTTCCCCCTGAGTCAAAGTAGTGTGAAAAGAAAATCAATAAGCATTAGCCTGACAGAACATTGTTAAGGACTTAGATCATCTGAAACTTCAAAAGGTGTGTGGTGGAGGAACGAAATCGGAAATCCAAAGAGATTTTGAACACTCAGGGGCGGTGTCCTATATCTTCAAGACTCTGTTTCGCTCGAAACTCCAGAGAACTCTCCTTGAATTGCAATACAAGAGTTGAAGTTGGAAGATAAAAAAATACTTGATGATTCTTCGTCTCGAAGATTCAAGCAATGACCTGATACGCTCACATAGGGTACACCAAAGGGATCACAAGTGGTTAAACTGTAGGACCTATATTAAAAGAAAACCACCCCCCAACAGGGGTAGCAAAAAATAAATAAATAAATAATAATAAAAACTCCATGGTCGTATGAGTATAATTGCCGACTATACTGTCCCTCACTGCATGATGTTAAACTGCTTAAAGGGTTCTATGGTTGCAGCAGTTAATACTTCTAACCAACCTTGTTTTTCTAAATATCTTTCTCTTTTCAAAATTTTCACTATATGTCTTGTATTTTTAAAACACTTTAATTTCTTTGTTAAAATTGTAACATGTCCTCGCTCCGAGTTCTATTTCAAATATGACTTTATCTTAAAAAATTCTAAAAAGTCTTTTAAAACAAAGGAGCTTGGACACCTGTATATGATGATTACCGTGTTGTCGTGATTACCATGTTGCTACCTCGTCTATCTCTTTGAAATCGGCCAGACAAGTTTCTTCTATAGAAAGCTTTTTCCCATAGAAAGCCTTAGGAAACCCTAAGGAAATCATAGAAGATGTCATGGTTAAAATTTTTATATTGTAAAACCCCTGAAGTTAAGTGGCATGGCCAGAAAATCCAACTCGAGTTTCAAGCTTATGTAACTCACCGACATCTCATGTCGAAAACCCTTGAATGAACATGCCAATGCCCTAGGTGGGTGAGCTCGGTGAGCGCAATGACTTGGAGGGATTAATTGGTGTGCCATCTGACCACGTGACGTCAGGAAGAAATTTAAAATGTTTTTATTATCTTTGACATTGACATACCCCTCAAAGGACAAAGAATGTCAAAGTGTCTACTTCTTTGCCACTCACCTGTCCCTCGAAGGACATGGAGTGCCAAAGAGGAACAACTGTACACACCCCATCTTAAATCTGACAAATTCGATGGTTTCTTAAACCCCTAGGCCCACACTGTCTTAGTAACCCAAATCCATAGTCCGCAAAGCCTACCCTGTGACCCAGAGCCATTTTACGTACCCAGAACTTTGCAGATACCCTGTTTTCACCCAGAGTCTTGCCAACGCCCTATTTTACCAAAAACATCATTAAAAATAGTAAAAAAATGCTTTTTGACCCAAACTTTCTCTGATAGCTTCACAAGATGCTGAGGAACACACCTGAAGTGAAAATTTTCATTTTCGACCAAATTTGGTTTGGATGACACTAGGAGTGTCGCCCAGCCTAGACTGAGCGACATGAGTGGTGCCACCCAGACTAGGGCAATACTACTAGTGTCGCTCGGGCGACACCACTGGTATCGCCTAGCCCTGTTCAGACCCAAATTAGAAATTTCTTTTCGGAAACGATTAACTTGGCTTTTGTGTTAGTTTTACCATATTTGTTTGGGCGACACTCAAATCCGGATCCCCAAAAATGGTATCCTCGGTTCGAGGATATGTTGGTTATGGAAAGATGCCCTTCCCAATAGATCCTTGACCTTTATAAACACTTTTTTGTAGTCATTCAAACGGGAGACTTCTTCTTGAGGAAAAAGAGAAAGATTAAAATCCTAACCCCTTGACCTTTTAACTTAGTAAGCTTGTCAAACCCTGATCTGAAAACTCTAACCCTAAGCCTGAGAAACCTTAACCTAGACCTAGGGAACCCTAGTTCTAAACCATCTTTAGGGCACAATGACTCTTTTCAACCAGAAATTGTCTGGTCAACATCTGAATTAGAGAGGCAAAGAGGACACCGATTCTGATATGGGCGAGCCCTCAAAGGCTCGGGAGTCCGAGCCATCCGGCCCGGTTTGGTGTTGTTCTCTTACCCTTTCCTTCTTCTTCTTCTTATTGTTTTAGTTAATTTTGATCTGTTTATTGTTTTGAATTCTTGTTTTAATGTTTTGGATCATGTTGTCTCTGCCACAGATATGAGAGCAGATCTGCTCATTTCTGGGCAGATCTGAATTCAATTTATCCTACTTTCTCTACCACATTATTTTTATCAGTTTAAGGTGTCGAGATCCGAGAGATCTTCATCAGAAGTTCTGTCTGATTTTCATCGTGAACAAGTATATGTGCTCTTTATATTAAATTTATCATATTATACTTTAACTTTAAGAAATCACAATAAAAGATTTTGGAAATTCATCATACTTAATTTTTAGAAGCATAAAAAGATACTAAGAAAAAATAGATTAATTCAAGCAATTAAAAAAAAGAAGAGATTATAGTTTCAAATTTCCTATTTTGGTAGAAAAGTCAGCATAATTTGCAATAGAATTTAATAATTTTTCATGATAAACTTGGAAATTGGTAATAAATTATTTTCAGTCAAGGAAAATTGTTTTTGGAAAATTTTGACTTTTTATATTTTGAAAGTTCTTAAAAGAAAGAAAATGAGTTGTAAATGAAATTTAAAAAGGGCTTCAAATTCATAATTTAGAAATATTAAACATTTTAATATTGGACTATGATTTTAGCAGCGAAGATAGCATACTTTGCTTTAGACATTGTAAAATACATAATTTAAATGCGTGAAATCATTAGTTTTTATTGACGATATTGGTAAAAATATCAATCAAGTAATACAGTTATGGATAGTATGCACCATTGACATTTATTTTTCATAACATTTTTAAAAAACTTGAAAAAGGAGAAAAAGTCATAATTGAAGTGTTTGGGGGCGTTTTGAAGATAAATGAAATCATCGAGGGATGGTTGCTATGGTTGTGAACTTAGAAGAAATAATCCAAAACTGGAACATATAAAACGATACACACAAAACAAAGGAATTGATACAATTTCTACGAGGAAAAACTAATTTGAATCCAAAAGTCAATATTAGAAAACTAATTTGAATCCAAAATTCAATATTAAATTTTAATCCATAATTACACACTCCACAATAAAATTAACAGTAACATTTCCACAAGTGGAGAACCAAACACTAATCTAATGTTTATAAAAATACTCAAGGCTGCATTCTCTTTAATTCTTAGAGCCAAGGTTTTAAACAATGGATCCATGAGCCGGATCCCCAGTTCCGATTCGAAGCACCGATTTTTGGAACCCTGCTCAAAGCCTTGCCGTGAAGGGCATCCCGGCGGCCTTGAGCCAACGTTGTGCCTGTATGAACTCAGTTGCCATGAACCTCCACACCGCCTCTATCCTCAACTCCCCATTCACTTTCAATCCCCCACCTCACCCTTCCCTTTGTGTCCTCCCCCGGACCCTAGTTTGTGTAATCCACACACTTCACTATATCTTGGATCGGCTCTGTCACCCATGAATGCCACCCTTCCCTGCTCACGACATCCCGAAATATGAATGCATGATCACCACAGATCTCAATGGCCTTCCCAAATAAGTTGAGAAATTACCTTTCACTAGCTCTAGGTCAAGAGAGGCTTGGTACAATTTTGAAGGATAAATGCATGTATCTTATGTGGGTTCAAACCTACTATTAGCAGTTATCATATTCTGCTGTTTGGGCATCAGAAAGCGTAGAAAACTTTCACAGTTCTGGAATATTGTAGGTTTGTTACCGAAGATGAAGTCAACAGTGCAAATGTGACAGCCTCTATAGAACTGGTGGAGGGAGCGGGCGTTGAGGATGTCCTAGTAGGCCGAGATATTGAACCTCAATAAAACAGTGACGTTCGATTGGACATGGAGGGCTACTTCTTCGTGCTTGGCGGGGCCGGTGGTGTTGATGACGGCGAGGTCATATGCCATGAAGCCCTCACCGAATACAGGTGCAATGCTGTTTACAATAAAATTGGACTGATCTTCCGACGAAGATCGGGATTTTGACACCTTAAACTGATAAAAATAATGTGGTAGAGAAAGTGGGACAAATCGAATTTAGATATGAGGCTAGATCTTCCCAGAAACAAACAGATCTGCAATAAGATATGTGATAGAGCTAGCATGATCCAAAACATTAAAATACGAGTTCAAAGCAGCAAACTGACCAAAATTAAATAAAACAGTAAAAAGAAGAAGAAAGAAAGGGTAAGAGATCAATACCAAACCGGGTTGGATGGCCCGGGACCTCCAAGCCTTCAAGGGCTCGCCTGTATCAGAACCAGCATCCTCTTTGCCTCTCTGATTTAGAAGTTGACCAAAAGATATATGATTTGAAAGGGTTGTTGTGCCCGATTGAAAAACTAGGATTCCTTAGGTCTAAGTTAAGGTTTTTCAGGCTGATGGTTTCATAAGCTCACGAAGTTACGAGGTGAAACCTTCCATCATCAGCCAATTGCCAACCAAAGACTGCCTTTTTGGGGTCCCGGGTCTGGGCGACACTGCCAATGTCGCCCAGCCAAAATTGGCCAAAATGAGAAAAAAATGGCTCAGAATGGCAAGGGATCATTCTAGTGCTGAAATTATCATTTTTCAGGCAGTCTAGGTTGGGTGACACTGGCAGCGGCGCCCAGGTCAAGACTGCCCAAAACGGAAACTTTCTGCCCAGGACTGACCAGTGAATTGTCCTGCAAAAAACGGAATATTTCGGGTCAAACTAGGTTGGGCGACACACAGTATGTCACCCGGGCGACACTGGGTGTGTCGCCCAGTCTGATGGGTGACACAAAGCAGGTCGCCCATTCTGAGTTGGGCGACACTACGTGTGTTGCCCAAGCTAAAATTGACTGAAATTGATAATTTTAAGCTCAGGTGTGTAGTTCAGGGTTGTGAAGTTTCCAGAGAAAATTTGGCTAAAAAGGAGTTGTTTTACCATTTTTAGTGATTTTTAAAGGGAACACAAAAATAAATAAATAAATGATATAATTTTGACAATCTAAACATACCTGTGAGAAAATCCGTTGGAGCGGAGTTTCCCTCTCTCAGGGTGCTCTACTTCTATCTTTCTCTAACCAAAACAATGCCAATGGATCGTTCATTTATTAGATTGCAGGGTCAGACACATTTATATAAGCTCTCTAAGGATTTAAAAAAGAAAAGAAAAAAACCAACGGATAATCCTCTCTCTCCCATATTTATATGGTTTCTTGATCCTGCACTATTTGCATCGTTTTTTTTATCTACGTTTCCTTTGTTTCGAATGAGAAAGGGAGAGTGCTAAGAAAGAGTGGAGTTAGGAGGAGTTTTACTAGGTTATTTTGAGGTTTTATCGTTGTGATCAATTTTTTAAAGAGAAAGAATTGATAAGATAGGATATATATCAAAATCATGTGATAAAGATTTTAAAAGTTGTTAGGAGAAATGTAATGTTAAAGAAATTTTTAGCACCAATCCTTCTACATCTCTACATTTTAAATTTGAACTTCACGTAACCATCAGTCCATGAATAACCTCCATCTATATCTCTTTTTCTAATTCCTCCCTTTAAAATTAAGATTTAACTAATCATAATAAATAATTCTAAATCGAATTTTAAACAACAAAGTTATGCAAGTAATAACAAAGAAAGGGAAGAAAATGTACCCTCTTGATTTATATATTTTGTAAATCATGAAATGAAATAGTTATCAGAAATTCGGAAATTGTTTTTTTGTAGAAAATGCATATAATTATTTGAAGTATTTATTGTTACAAGAAATTTGGTGATAAAATATTTTTAAAAAAATCAAATATTGCTGAAAATAACTTTATTTTATATATCATATGATTCCATAGAGAATAAGTTAGCTAGTCAGTAATGAAATAAAAAAGCAATAAAATAACAAAAGAATAATAATAATAATAATAATAAATCAATGCTCTTTTCAATATTATAATAAGAATAGAAATTTTGAAAATATTGGAAAAAAGAAAAAGGATGGACAAAATATTGTTAAGTTGGAAAATAAACTACAAAAATGTTAGAAATGGAAAACAAAATGAACATATTTTTTAAAAAATGGAGTATTTAGTAATTTAAAAATAAAAGAATCAAAATTAGCCGTAGACTATTTATGAAGGGTGTGGTTTGCATTAGGTTACAACCTTAAAAATCAAAACAAGGAGCAACTCCAAATTTTATCTAAAAATTCTTAGGTTGACCTGAGAATCTATTTTCACCTCGAATTATAAAATTTTAAACTTTGAAAGTGGATCATATTTAGCAGATCTATTAAAAAAAAAAAAAAAACTGGAAAATGAACAGTCTAGATAATGTGTTGCAAGATGCGCTCTTTTTTTCCTTTCTCATATTTATATATCTTGATTTCAAAATGATCAATGAAAGGGTTTTCCAATATTAAAATGACTTTTTTCAATCGATTTTTGAAATGCACCTTAATTCTATAGTTTATGCTACCTTATATAAATCATTGCCATATATAAATGTATGACTTTTTTCATTAATGGATGTAAAAAGTTTATAACAAGGTGAGACCCTCAATAATCAAATTAAGGCGTACCTCAAACATTCACTAGAGAAGGTTGTTTCAATGCTAAATAACTCTCAATTCAATATGGGAAATAGTACATTTTGTAATACATTATATAGGCCACCAATTTTCAATATTTTCAAGTGTTTACGGATCTACTCAATCTACATTATGATTGAAGTTTTAAAATTTATAAATAGATATGAAAATAAATTTTTAGGAGATCAAAAAGCTTTTTGCTACAGAAAAAACATCTTTCAATATTGTTTAGAGGCACACCTTACTTCAATTGTTTAGGGTGTCAACCTTACATAAACCAAAGCCTATTTATTCTATGACATCTCTCTCAAATATCTATTTTTAGAAATATACGATTCAATTTTTCTAAAAAAAGAAAAAGATATTGTACATGGTTAATCCTAAATTCCTCTTACTTTTAGGGTACTTACCTTATCTTGAGTCCAGGGATAGGATCCCCTTTTATCTCGTGGAGTATGCTTGTATCTACTACTACATTATTAAGCGAAGGTTAAGGGGTGGACAAGTGTTAAAAAATAAAGAAAGTGTCATGTGCCCCTAGATAAGGTAAGGTGAGTAAGATTAAATAGGTGTTCAAGGTTGGTATTGTGTGAAGAAATCGAAAAAACTGCTAAAAAAAAAAAAAAAAAAAACGAAATGGTTGAATCTCCTTACTATCCTAAATAAAAATAAACATTCTTTCATCAAACCTTTGAATCTCTTCACCCAAACCCAAATTTAGAAAAAATTAAAAAAATTAAAAAAAAATCGCTAGAGAGGAGGAGAGAGAAAGACGTCAGGTCTGATGTGGAGGGAGAAAACTAAGTACGAGATAGAATGGTTTCCTAAAAAATCTCTCTCCAGATATGCATAAAGATGTTTTTTTAAAAGGTGTATCTATCAGTTTTTAAAAGAGAGTGGTTTGTATAAGGTTGCCTCCTTATACTTTAGAAGTAAGATTCACAATGTCCATGCTATTGCAAATACCAGGAGGCGCCAAAATGATATTTTTAGCCTAACGGTTGATGGTGTTGATGCGGATGATGCTGAGGTCATGAGTCGTGCTATTATTACCCACTTTCACCGTACTTTTACCTCGGAAGTGAGTTGTACCCCTAGACTGAGTCGGGTAGGCTTCAAAGTTTTACCGCCTCACCTGAGTTCTGTCCTGGATAGAGATGTTTCTTTTAAAGAGTTAAAAAAGACAGTTTTCGCGTTACCTAGTAACAAGGCACCTGGTCCTTATGGCTTCCCTCTAATCTTCTTTCACCAATTTTGGAGTTTGATTAGTTCTGAGCTATTGGAAATGACCAAGGGATTCTTGCAAAGTGGAAACCTTTTTAAAGGTGTTAACTCTACTTTTGTTGCCTTGATCTCAAAAATTTCTATAATTGCTGCCTTGGGGGATATTAGACCAATTAGACTTCTTACAAGTCTATACAAAATTGTGGCTAAAGTCTTGGCTGAGAGACTAAAGGAAGTTTTACCTGTTATTATTTCTGGCCTGCAATCGGCTTTTATTAAGGACAGAATGATCTTTGATAATGTTCTGATTGTACAGGAGTGCATTCACTCGCAGATCCTTGATAGGAATCCGAGGGTGGTTATTAAATTGGATATGGAGAAGGCTTATGATCGGGTGGAATGGCATATTTTGTTAGAAATTATGAAAAATATGGGTTTCAGTGAAAAGTGGCGGCAGTGGATTTTGGGTTGTTTGTCTTCAGCTCACTTTTCAGTTCTTTATAAAGGGAGCTCGATGGGATTTTTTAAGGCCACCCGGGGACTACGTCAAGGGGATCATCTTTCCCCTTTCCTTTTTATTATATATGCGGAATGCTTCAGTTTGATGGTTACCAATATAATGAAAAATTGTCACTTTGCAGGCTTTCAAATTCCCAATAGGGATTGTGTGCTTCAGACTTGCAATATGTTGATGATACCCTTCTTTTTTGTGAAGCATAGTAGGCGCAGGTTGCAAATATTGCTATTTTTTTGAGGTGATGTGAAGTTGCATTGGGTTTAAAGGTTAATTTTGGGGAAACAAGTATGGTGGGTGTAAATTGCCTTGATGCAGAGGTTTCCTCTTTGACACAGGAGTTTGATTGTAAGATTGAATTTTTCCCTATTACCTACTTGGGTATGTCAATTTCAGATGGTCGTCTCCCTATTGTAGTTTGGAATAAAATTTTGCAGTGTATCTAAGTTAAAGGGAGGATTACACTCATTAAGGCATGCCTGTCAAACTTCCCTATGTATCAGATGTCTATTATACAAATCCCTACTTCCATAGCAAAGAAAATAGAGACTATGATGAGGAACTTTCTGTGGGGGTCCTCTGTGGAGAAGAAGAAGTGTCATCTCCTTCGTTGGGATAGAGTGTGTATGCCTAATAATGAAGAGGGGCTTGGGATTAGGAAAATCAAACTGGTTAATCAAGCTATGCTTTGTAAATGGTGGTGGAGATGTCTTACTCTTAAAGACAACCTTTGGTACAAAGTGATTGATTCAAAGTATGGAATGAATATGTTTGGTATATGGGTGGGGAATAGGAATGGAGTAAGGGGCATGTCAGCCAGCTGGAGGTCTATCCATTCGTATAAAGGTTTTATGCATCGTGATATTCGGTGGTGTTTGAGTAATGGCTGCAATATCTCCTTTTGGCATCATAAATGGTTAGGGACTGCCCATTGAAATTAAGTTTTCCTTTAATTTATCTTTGATGACTAATCAAGAAACCACTATTGCCGAGCTTTTTGTTCGCAGGGGTAGAATGTTGAGTGAAATATTACTCTGATTTATAATAAGGTTTCTGATTTGGTTTTCTCTCAGTTTGCTAATCTTCATAAACTATTGAAAGATGTTTATCCCGCATAATGCTTCTGATGAGGTAGTTTGGGAGATTGACAAAAATAGGATTTATTCAGTTAAATATATGTATCATTTACTCTACCATGATAGGATATGATGGTCTATGCCTGAAATAGCTATCTTGTGGAAATGGCCCCTACCTCTCAAAGTGCAAGGTTTTATTTGGTTGGCGATTCAAAACAGGGTTCTCACTGTTGACAATCTGATTAAGAGAGGAAAAATTTTACCAAATATATGTCTCAGGTGCAAGGAAGACGGAGAGACTGGTGATCATCTCTCTCTCCATTGTCCGTTTTTCAGTCGCATTTGGAGGTGCTTTTTAACAAGCTTGGGGCTGCATTGGTAATACCACTGTCGGTGATTGGTGGGTTCTTCATAATCTTTCAGTTACTTTACCAAGGACTGGGAGTGTGTATGGTAGATCTCTAGAGGTGTCATTTTGTGGGAGATCCGGAGAGAGAGAAATAGAATAATGTTTGAAGGTATCTCTTTGCCAGCTAGAAACGTTTTGGAAAAAATCTTGCATTCCATCTGGTTGTACCTTTCTGTTACGAGTTGTTGATAGAATATTTCTAAAGCGGATGTGAGATGTAATCTTTTTAACCTTTTCCATTTGGGTTTCCAAAAGTGTAGGCCCAAAGGAAGATGGATGGTCCCACCTTTGGGGGTTTATAAGCTCAACTTTAATGGTAGCTCGTTGGTTAACCCGAGTCTTGTTGGTTTTGGAAGGGTTCTTCAGGATTAGATGGGTAATGTGATCTTCTCCTATGTAGGGCCACTTGGGGTGCGGACTGTGAATTATGTAAGATCTTTGCCCTTCTCTTTGACTTTCGTTCCATTGTGGAGAGGAATTTGGGGACTTCTTACATTATTGAAGGGGACTCCCTCAATGTTGTGATGTGGTACAAAGGGATCAGAAACTTCCTTGGGAGTTGAAATCTTTATTATTTCAGATTTTGGATCTCGTCTCCTCCTTTTCTGTCTCTTTTGTTCATGTGTATAGGAAGACTAATGTGCTAGTTGATTCCCTGGCCAAAGGAGGTTCTACCCTCTCTGAAGACATTATTTTGGATTCTGTAATCTCATTCTATATTAATAATATCTTTGAACGTTCTCTCAAAAAAAAAGGTACTCTGATGTCGTTAGTTTGGATTTTGTAGTCTCGTTCTAGATTAATAATATCTTTGAACTTTCTCTCAAAAAAAAAAAAAGCAAATGCACAATGTTTTTTTAAAAGGTGTATCAATGAGTTTTTAAAAGGGAGAGGTTTGTATATGGTTTACTCCTTATACTTTAGAAGTAAGATACACCTATAAAATTTACTTAGAGATATCATTTCAATGTCAAAAATTTTATAATGGCTTCACAATCTCTTTTTATCCTCTGTTACAAAATTTTAAATTTGAAAAATGGTATAGATCTAGCCGATCAAGAAACACTTGAAAATCTTGAAAATAAAGATAACTTATTACAAAATGTACTAATTTTTTGGACTTTGAATTTGTTTTTTTCTTTATATCTATTTATCTCAAAGTCGAGATGATCAGTTCGAGGATTCTCCTATGCCTAAATATTCTCCATTATAGGATATTTTAGGTTCACTTTACTTCAATAATATTAGGTTGCAACCTTATATAAATGTTTTTTCATTTTTAAATCTAAACTACCAAACAGACACCCTAAACGATAACCAAATAAGTAAGATTGCAACTTTATATAAACGTTTTTTTCATTTTTAAATATAAACTACCAAACAGACACCCTAAACGACAACCTAATAAGTAAGATAGTTGAGATATATGATATAGAGTGAGAAATACATAAGGAAGATAGTAAAAGGAATATGAGATTTAATAAAGATAAATATGAGAGATATTTTAGGGGAGAAAAAGTAGAGAAGTAAATGAGAACACATCTCCTCGGGTGGACACATGTAAAAAATGCTAAAAATAATAAGAAAATACTCTATTAATAAGAAAATACTCTATTCCTAAAGACAATATAGAGGTAATGATTTCATAAAGAAATAAAGAATAGGCTAGATGGTTGCATCTATTTGTTACGTAGTGTTATGTAAAACGAAAAAATAACAAAGATAATTATGAGTATTATGTAGAAGAAAGAAATAACAAAGATAATTATCTAGAGTGAAAGAAAAGGTGAAAGGTTGCCTCTATATAGTCCGAAAAAGAAAGGGCCAAAGGTTGGAAAAAAGGAACATCGTTGGATCTCCTTATCAACCTAGAGAGAGCCACACACCATTTTCATATGGAAATAAAGATAACTAACCGCATTTTTTATATGCTCTAGAGAGAAAGAAAGGCCTATCTATCAAGGGAGCAGTTTTAGAGTCACACAGGTTTGACGTGAGTTTTCCTTTGATAAACAAGTAAAACTAATTTTCGTGGTCAAATAAAGATATTTGTGAAAACTCTCTTATAATGTTTCGAGTTAAAATAAAAATTTATAGCAAACTCTAAATCCTTAAACTCTATTCCAATTTTCTAATTGAAGTATACTCTATTTCAATTTTCTAATTGAAGTATACTAACCATTAGTTTCTTCCGATGTTTCAATTTAAAGTTAAAATTAATTGCAAGCTATGAATCCTTTTACTCTCTTAATTAATTGTAAGCTTTGAATCTTTTTACTCTCTTCCAATTTTCTATTTGACAGGGAAAATATTATAATTAACTCCCATCCAAGCTCAAATAGATCTTGAACTCCACATTTTTTTTTATTTTGAGAGTAATATTTGATTCTAAAGTTTCCAAATTGAAGTTGAAATTATATTTGGAATAAAGCATTTAAACGGGGCATCTAAGAATACATATTCACATTCAAAGCATGGGCCTAATAACACATAAATAAAATATGTAATAAAAAAGGCATCTTCTACCAAATAAAATGCCATGTTATTTTTTAATATTTATTTCAAATATACAATTTTATAATTAAACTTTTAAAAACTCAAATCCTTTAAAACTATAGGTGATATTAAATGTACTTAAATATTAAAATTAAAAATTAAAAATAAAAATTAATTAGTCAAACAATTTAACTTGAGGATGTTTTTAGTTGCTATAACATAAAACTAATAAAATAATAACAAAGTACTTATGATTTTTTTAAGAATATCACAATGATATATTTCCAATTATAAATATTCCAATATTTATTTATTTTTGTTATAATTTTATTAATATTAATATAGTAATTCATGTATTTCATTTTCAGACGTGGATTTTCATAAAAACTAATTTTCAAGTGGTGAAGTAAAGATATTTGTCACGCCGAAAGGAGATGAAAGATGAAAATATTTACCGTGAAAAAAAATAGAGATCGATTTAACATATATAGGAAAGAATACTTACTATTAGTCTCCTCCAATGTTCCAAGTTCAAGTTAAAATTAATAGTAAGCTTTGAAACTTTTAACTCTTCTAATTTTCTAATTTGAAATGAAAAATATTATGATTAATTCTCATATAAGTTCAAATGGATCTTGAACTCTATAGATTTTTTTTTATGATGTTAAACTTTAAAGTTTGAAAATTGAAGTTAAAATCACATTTGGAATAAAGCATTCACTCGGGGCACTTATGAAGGAGTATTCACATTCAAAGCATGGGCATAATCATACATACGTAAAGTATGCAATAGAAAGGACATCTTTTACAAAATAAAATACCAAAAACTCAAATTCTTAAAGACTACAGGTGATATTAAATATAATAATCTAATAAAATTTACAATTAAAAATTAATAAACTAAATTAACTTGAGGATGTCTTTAGTAGCTATAACATATTACTAATAAAGTAATAACAAAGTAAATATGATTTTCTTCATGAATATCATAGGAGTAATGATCCTATGAGACCCTCACACACTCAGGTGTGTAGGACCCCAAAGGATCACCATTAAATTTGGCACAGATCTCTAAAAAAGTTATCATATAGGTATGAGATTTGACTTTTCTAAAAATTTATGCCAAATTTAATGATGATTCTTTGGGGTCCTACACACATGGGTGCGTGAAGGTCTCATAAATTTTTATTTTCTTTGAGGCAAGAGTTCATTGTAGTAAGACTTGTAAGTGATCGTTGCCAAAAGAAAAGAAAAAGAAAAAAATGGGTGAAAAAGAAAAAAAACAAACAAATATATCCTTCGACAAGATCACATAAGTTTTTCTTTCAATTACCACATTGTTAAGTGGAGACGACGCAAGCTTGAGTGGATCTCCAAATTTGAAAAATAAGAAAAATAAAATCCACTTCAGAAAGAACCTTTTCTCTAGTGACTTAGTCTGTATGCTCCTACGAGAGCATGCGATTTTCTTTATTGTTTGATTAACATGGGCACGTCCTTTTCTTTTGGTAGATAAGAGGTGAAATAAATAAGGAAAATGAAACCCACGAGAATATCTCCTCAACCATATATGGAACTATATTTTTTGTTGATCTAAGGTATTTGTCCTTAACTATAAATATGACCATCTTGCATCAAAAGTAAATAGTCTCATCGCATACAATCCCTTTTAATATTTGGAGGGACATATAAGCTTATCATATTTCTATTTCAAGGAGTAAATTAACATTGGAAGTGTGAGCCATGTCCCCCTAAGTATAGCTTCAAAATTTTGGAGAGAGCTCTATTAGTATAGAAACTTTCAGGGGTATTTATGTCTTTTTATTTTTTCTATATGCTATTTTGACCTCAAATTTTGGGTGTCCAATCCTCTATTAAAGTAGAATTTGTAAAAAATATAAAAACAATATTCTTAATAAAAACAAAAAACAAAAATACCTCTAAAAGCTTCAAGGGATATTTTGGTAATTATATTTTATTGAAAAATTATTTTTAATATTTTGTTGTGGTACACCCCAATAATAAAAAAATTATTTTTAATATTTTTTTGTGGTACACCCCAATGAGTAGATGGCACGTACCAAATTTCATATTCATACAATTTATATAAAATAAATTAAAAATAAAATACTCTGAGACGTCGAATTGAATAGGGTGGCCACTTTATCAAAATTGGACGGTTGAATGGTAAGAGAAGCATAGATCGTCTATACAGTAGGGGAAATATACAAACCTTTCCCTAATTAAAAACCAAGCTACCTGTATTCAACACATATCCTACTGCAAGTAGGCTTACACATGTTCGACAAACACCTCTTCATTGTCTACTACCATGACCGAATCTTCATCACTTCTAACACAAATAAGAGGAACAACAACCTGAAAAAAGATGATTTCCATCTCTACTTCCTGAACCACTTAAAGGCAATGACTATACAAAACAATCAACAAGCAGATACAAGTCTGCAAATTCCAAAGCAGCTAGAAATGGAGCCCAAAAGAATTCGACACTGGCATTGTACTCCTGCAAAGTCAAACACAGTTTTATTGATATTCTTTTATAAGATTTATGCAATGAAATCTAAGCACCATGAAAATCATATAACCCTAGGTTGAATTTGTAATATCCATCATTTTTTTACATCCTATAAAATTATGCGAAAGTACATTGAAAATTTGTTTAAGAAAAAATAGATTATAGAGAGGACATAATGTTTTGGCATATTCAAAGGTCTATATTCAAATAAGCAAAATTTGTAAGTTATATTAACAATGTGCTTTGTGCATCAAGGGGCACACTTGCACATAAGCGTGTTTCGCCGCTGATATATCCATCTTAAAGTGGATGTGGAAAACTGGTGGTCCCACGACAACTTAAAATATATGGTGTTAAAAATACATAAAAATAACGTTGTTTTTGTCTTAAAACTAATTTATTTCTATATTCATGTTCACCAGGGTGGAGATTCTCAATCTCTAATTTTTTGAATCCGAAATCCATTTCTAATATGGATTTTGGACAGAGAACTTATATAAATAAATCAGTAGGTAGACTCATCAAAACCTTATCCTATTAGCAATTATTTACTATTTATGTATTGTGTAAAACAGTAAAGCATGAATTTGTGAATTATTTAAATATTCAATATAACAAAGCTAGAAATTGCTCAAAAAGCATTTTTAATAGAAAAGTCGAATGGTATAGCAACACTAATTATTTATACAACTTTTTAGATTTCTTAAAAATAAAGAAATTATTAATAAATGTGATTGAAATTAAGGGTTCAAAATCTAATACAACCAAAGATTTAAAACCTCTGATTCCCTTTAGGGAAAAGTTTATATAGAGCCGAGGCTCTAAACAATTGAGCCTACCTCAAAGATTCAACTAGAAGAAGTTGTTTTGATGCTCAAATATCCTCAAATTGATCATCTCGACATCAAGATACATGGACATGAGAAAAAAATAGATTTCAAGTTTTGAAAATAGTGTATTTTGTGACGCATTTTTGGACAATCAATTTTCAAGATTTCAAGATTTCAAGATTTCATAGATATGTTGATTGATGTTTTTTTTTTAACCTTCAAATGTTATAAATAAAGATAAAAATATATTTTAAGGCTATCACAAAGATTTCTGATTTTGAAACTACATTTTTCGATACTATTTGAAGGTAGGCTCTAATTTGATTGTTTAGAGCCTAGGTTCTATGAAAACGATACCCTTCTTTTTATATTACCCAAAAACTTTCCTATGCCGGTAGGAGTATTCTATCCATTTACTCCCTTGGGTACTTTAGGAATAACTTTTAGATCTCGAATTTTGGGGATGAAATCTTTCAACGCATAAACAAACCTCAATAAAAAAATTTCTGAACGAAATTCTCTATATACTAGAAAAAATAATGAAAATCATAGACATAATGGAACCTTCTCGTCATTTCAGACAATTTAATCTCAATCTGTTCTAACCAACTTGGTTACTAAAAGAGCATGACTTCCATTTTGACGACCTCTTGAGTTTGGTCATGTTACTTTGAGTTTGACAAAAATTCAGCTTACATTTTTGAAGGAAATCCTGAAAGTTAAAATGTTCTGATCACAAACGTAGGCACCATGTGCATGCAGATCCAAAAATGCTCTAAAACTAATAATGCATTATTCAACTCAATCAAATAAAATTTTACTCCTTGAACACAGTAAGAGCTCCGATTCCTTCCAATTCATGTCTGACATAATTAAGCAGTAGAAATAAAATACGTAAAACGGAGCCAGTTTAACCAACCTCCCCGAATTCTGTCGCTCTATCCATGTTCCTGCATAATGGCACATAAAACTTGAGTATAGAAAGTTCCCTACTCTTCCAAACAGCATATATTTCATTCATTGCTTCTTGAGTTACACCTGCCTTCTTCATTTTAACCCATTTTGCCAATGTCCGAGCTTGATCTCTCAACCTTGTAGAAGAGGCTCTGGTAAGCTCAATTCTGCTTTAGTTGGAGTCTTTTCCTCCTTCACTCTTCGAGAAACAATCTTTTCAGCCAATGTCCATGGCAATATGGTTTTCATACCTTGGTCTTCACTAACAGATACTTCCTTCAATGGTAAATTAAACTTGCCACTATTGAATTTGTGGCCCCCTCACTAAAACTAGATTTAATTTTGCTTGGAATGGCTACTTCATCTGATAAAACAATGTGGTTTTCTTTCTTTTGCTCATTTTCTTCATGAATCTCCTTCAGTTTTGTGATGTTTTCCATAATTAAATGTATTGCATGCTTGCTCCTTCCTCCCCGATCTCCTCCAGTAAGAGCTTTATCATCTGAATTCTTTTCATTACTTTATTTTTTCTACTTTTGGATAAATCCAACACATCGTCAGCAGGCAATAGAAGTGGACCTCTCAGCCATGGAGCAGTATCTTTCTTAGGAAGGAAAGTGTAGGTAACACTTGTTGCCACTTCTTATTTTCGGGGTTTCCTAAGCCCTTTGATGGGCCCTTTGATAGTGGTGAATTTGCCATTGGGTCGGATAAGTTATGCGGTTTTTGCCATGGGAGCTCTGAAATAGTGTCATTTTCATTAAATGGAAGGTTCATTTCAAACTGGTTTTTAGGTATTGGTTTGAGGGAAAGTAGCATATTAACGGTAGAAGTTGGTGTGGCACCATTGAAATAAGAGTCTTTGCAAGGTGGGCCGTGCAAATAGTTCCGCTCACGCCATGGAAACAGTGAACCAGAGCTACTTTCCTTAAATGGAAGTTTCTTCCACCAGATTATTGGGTACTTCATCGAGGGGAAGCTGCACATTACCATTTGAACAAGATACTGTACCATTTTTAGTATCAATTTCACCTAAAATAGACCTAGCAACTGAACTTAAACGTTTGGGGTTTCTGAAACTGTTTTGGGATGGTAAATTTGCAGAAATGGAAATGTTCATGAGAATACCTGGAGCGAGTCCATGCTTTGAAGGAAAGGCTTAATTGGTATCTAGAGAAACCAGTGAAGAATTCAGGGCCTGAAGAAAAATTGAAGCCATTAAAGAAAGATTCAAGGAATTCACAAAGCTCTTACCGGATATCCAAGGAAAGAAGGGCATGCAAAGCTATATCATCATTTTTCTAGGGGAAATTCTATCAAAAGGGTGTCTCAGAAACCACTCCCGTAAGCCGGGGCGTATACTAATATCCCGTGAGAGCAGATTGTATAGTGCTCCCTCGGGCACAGGACTAACTAAGAAGATTTTTTTGTATGAAATTTTGGGAATGACATCATATAAATGGGCAAATTAGATAACAATCCGTGTATCAATAGAAGTCTACCTCCCAAAATAAGTGCTTCGTCATCCATAAGTCCAGTTTGAATTGTGCACTCTGAATAACTAGGCTCCAGATTGGTTTCAGTAGTTTAGAATCTGAAATCTGAATCCCTAAGTACTTAATAGGAAAGGTTTCCACTTTACAATCCATAATAATAGCCCCCTTTTTCATTATTTCTGGTGAACAGCCGATCCCTACTATGGAGGTCTTCCCAAACTTTACTTTTATACCCAACACCATTTCACAACACCGAAGCATTCATTTCATATGGTCCACTTCTTGCACCTCTGCTCCACAAAACAACAATGTATCATCCGCATACTGTAAATGTGAAATGATCAAATCATCCTTATCAACAATTCTGATGCCATTAAAGTGATTACTTGATACAATATTAGAGATAATGAGACTGAAAGCTTATGCAACTATGGTAAAAAGAAAAGGGGAAAGTGGATCACCCTCTTGCAATCCCCTTGTAGCTGCAAAGAAACCTTTAGGACTTCCATTAACTAAAACTGAGAATAAAGCACTAGAAATATATCCCTTGATCCAGGATCTCTACTTTTCCCCAAATCTCATACACCTCATAATCTTCATCAGTACTGCCCATTCTACCTTATCATACACTTTCTCCATATCTAATTTTAGCACAATTTTTAGCCTTCTACTTGTCTTCCTCGAATGAACGCATTTTTGAGTTATTAGAATACCATCCCTAATCACTCGATCCTTAATAAAAGCAGTTTGTGGCCCTGAAATAACATATTTTAACACCGTCTTTAGCCTTTCGGCCAAGATCTTAGATATGATCTTATATAAGCTAGTTAGAAGACTAATTGGCCTAACATCCGAGATTCCAAAATGAAAGATATAACAGCCCTTGTCGGTAGGGTTGTTACTTGTGGGGCAGCAAGGGCTTGTCGTCTTTGCATATGTTGCTTCTCTTATACCAGCCTCTGTTTGATCAGATGCTTAAGAATATGAAAGGTGCTTCTTGCTTGGAGGACGCCTTTTTACCTACAACGCTTTCATCACTGCTGCTAAATCGTTTCTGGCCTTTGAAACTACTGGCGATACTACCACTCAAAGGAGAGAGATCGTTGCTTTTCTTGCTCAGACCTCAAAGGAGAATATCGGTATGCAAATCTCTCCTACCTCTCTATCTCTTGAGGTGCTTTGTTGTTGCATTTCCTTCTTTGTCTGTCTTTTTTGTTCTTCAGTTTTGGCGAATATAAAAGCAATTTGGAATGTCTAGGTGGATGGGCAAGTGCACCTGATGGGCCTTACGCTTGGGGCTACTACTTTGGGAATGAGAAAGGAGGAGGTGATTACTGTATGGTTAGCATTCAGTGGCCTTGTGCTGCAGGGAAAAAATATTTCGACCGAGGACCCATTCAAATCGCACAGTAATCCTCTCTCTTTCTCTCTCTTCAGCATGTATTTTCTAATCAAAATTCGGATGAAATTCCTAAAGAAGAATGTCTCACATGGGTTGGGGCCTTAGTGGTAGCATCACCGAGCCCCATGACTGAGGTCTCAAACTCCATTCTCACCAAAAGGTTGGGGCTTTAGCAATAGTTTAGCGACTGTTAGAATTTGTGGGAGTATAGAATGGAGAGAGAACACAATATTTATGTGGTTCAGGCGGTTCTTGCCGAAGCCTTACGTCCACGGATCTAAAGCCCCAACTGACTACATCTTCATTATATTGGATGAATCTTTCCATCAAAGAGTACTACCTCTATATATCGAAGATAATTATACAACTAGAAGAGATAATTATGATATGATAACTATCTTCAAGATTCCTAACATTATCAAGAGATATATACATATATATCCATAATGATGCATATCAATATGAACCAGAGTACTACCTCTATATATAGAGGACAATTACACAACTAGAAGAGATAAATATGATATGATAACTATCTTCAAGATACCTAACCTTATCAAGAGATATATACATATACATCCATAATAATGTATATCAATATGAACCCGAGATATCCATAATGATGTATATCAAAAAAACAACCTTTCTTGGGCTCTTTACTTTCTTCTTTGAAGATCTCCTCTCTTCAGAGGCTTCTTTGAAGATCTCCTCTCTTCATAGGCTTCTTCGAAGATCTCTCTCTTCAGAGAACCCGAGATATCCATAATGATGTATATAAAAAAACAACCTTTCTTGGGCTCTTTACTTTCTTCTTTGAAGATCTCCTCTCTTCAGAGGCTTCTTTGAAGATCTCCTCTCTTCAGAGGCTTCTTTGAAGATCTCTCTCTTCAGAGATTTCGCTGAAGATCTCTCTCTTCAGAGGCTTCTCTGAAGATCTCTTTTTTTAGAGGCTTTTTTTCTTTCTAGAGGCTTTCTCTCTCTAAAAGAAAAGGAATTTTATTTCTCTCTCTTTGGAACATCCGAGATCGAGTGATCATCACACAGGATGGAGCAACGGAAAACTCCATCATCAAACAAGATCAAGGAACGAAAAACTTGATCATCAACTAGGATCGAGAAATTTGATCATCTTCATCGCCTCATCTGGAGACGGAACTCTTGATCAACAACCAAAACTGTGAAATTCGATCATCTTCATCTCCTCATCTAGAGACAGAACTCTTGATCATCAACCATAACTTCTCTTTGCATAATAATTGGACTGATCCAGAATCTGGATTTTCGATCATCTTCATCTCCTCATCTCATATTCTCCATATCTTCTATACTCTCCCCCTCAAGTTGGGTGTGGATGCGAAGAAACACCCAATTTGCAAAATACAATATATTTTTTTGTTCTTTTGAGTACAATCATATAAAAAAAAAATGCCAATGAAATTGGGCTTCTCGACAATAGCCCACATCTTAAGAAAATACCACCCATTTTTTTTTTTCTTCTCTACTGCTTCAATTTTTTTGGTAAATCTCCACGAGCTTCAAGCTGCTTCCGATCAAAGACCTTCCCTTCCAAGATATTTCGAGAACGTCTGGAATTGGTGGGTAAGAGAGAGAATTCAAGGGGGGAAGATTGCCCCTTCATGAGTGATCAAAACCCGGAAACCTTATTGGGTTTTTCCAACTAAATGGAAAGATCAAGACCCATTACAGTTTCAATGATTTAGAGAGAGAAAATAAAACCGATGATATGAAAGGGTGAGTCCTCTCAAAAGGAATAACAGAAGAAAGGCTGACTAGTTTCCTCAATGGCCAAAGGAAAGGGTAGGAACAAACTCCCTCAATTCCTCGAAAAATCTTCAGAGAAAAATGCCTCTTTTCGAGCAAGTTTTGAAAAAATGTAGGGCATGTGCACCCTATCAAATAAGAAAATACCAGCAAGGTCTTTAACCAGAGTCTGGACAACCAAAGATAGAAACAACAGTCGAGTTAGAGGAAAATCCTGTGCAATCTGAGGGCAAAAATCTTCCTGTAGGGAATGACCTTTTCATGTGCTGAATTGATGAATTAAAGGAGCTGGATGAGTTGGATCCAGAAGATCCAACAGATGGCAACAATTTGGACTTTCCATGTGCTAAGGACACCCTGTGAGCCACTTCCCGAGTCAACATTGGAGGTGCAAGATGAGTGGGTCGAGGTTTCCTAATGGCTAGTTTCTTGAGAACTTAGACCCAAGATTCAAAAACTTCTTAATGAGTCTCTATCACAGGATCTTCAGGCAAAGAAGCTTGTCGAAAAGGAAAACTAGTTCTTGGTGGGCAACCAGTGCTCTCGCGATAGGCACATATGAACTAACTCACAGGCACATGAGCAGAAGAAGAAGGTACGAGGTCAACAAGAAGAATGCTCTGATACCATGTTAGAATTTGTGGGAGCATAGAATGGAGAGAGAACACAACATTTACGTGGTTCAAACGGTTTAGGCCGAAGTTTTACTTCTACAAATCCAAAGCCCCAACCAGCTACATCTTCATTATATTGGATGAATCTTTACATCAAAGAGTACTACCTCTATATATAGAGGACAATTACAAAACTAGAGGAGATAAATATGGTATGATAACTATCTTCAAGATATTTAACCTTATTAAGAGATATATACATATACATCCATAATGATGTATATCAATGTAAACCCGAGATATCCATATCCTAATAGCGACAAAGCCCCCAGTTAAAGGTCTTGACTTCTATCCTCATTAATGGATTAAAAAATAGACACTTCAAAAATTGGTAGCGGCTCGTCATCTCCACTGAATTACATAAAAAAGAAAGTTGCCATGACCTTTGAAACTAAATCAATCTAATTTCAATAATATATTAGTGTAAGACTCCCAAACAATCTTTCGCCCTCCTTAATTACTTTTATCCAATGGTTTAAAAAATGGATCGGTGACCCGGATCGGGCTTCTAAAAAATCGATCCGGATCGGAGAATCGATGATCCGGATTCGGAATCGGGTGAATCGGTCAGAATAAAGCTTAAAAAAAATCTGAAAAAATTATTAAACTTCATTATAAATATTGTTTTTTAGGAATTCAATAAGAAATGAGGGTACTCCATTAAGAATTTTCATGTTTTTGAATGAATATGCGAATATTGATATGTTCTGTCCCTGCATGAACCGCCATTCAGCATTTAATTTACATCACACAAAAGGATAAATATAGAATTATCATGGAATAAGTATATCAACATACATGGACTACAATAAAGCATAAAATTAGTAACATATGATCTAAAAATAAAATGATAGACGACGTTATTGTTCTTCTTGGTCACGTTGGTGCCATTGATTGAATTTGTTTAACAATTCATTGAATCGATCTAAAAACGAATCATCGATATTAGCAGGCGTCTGACTATTCCCAAATCCCTGAGTGTTAGTGTTTTGTTGTGTTCCCAATCTAAAATCCCCGAAGATTGTTCATCCTTCATGCTCACCTGCACTGTTGTGCTCATCCCTACACTGTTGCTGTTGGGACTCGATATGTGAATAATATGGCTGGGATAGGGTGGCCTCAGAATCATCATCTCTCTCATTTTCTCTTTGAATAATATGGATTAAAAAATAATAATAACAAATTTTAAAAAAAATCAATCATAGATTAAAAAAAAAACATCACAAATTTTCAAAAAATTCTATCATGGATTACAAAAAAAAATTCGATCATGGATTAAAAAAAAAAATCACAAAGTTTCAAAAAATTCTATCATGGCTCACAAAAAAAAATTCGATCATGGATTAAAAAAAAAAAATCACAAATTTTCAAATAATTCAATCATGGATTACAAAAAATTCGATCATGGATTACATAAAATTCGATCATGGATTACAAAAAAAAACAAAAAAAAAATCAAAAAATTCAATCGTGGATTACAAAAAAAGAAAAAAACAATTCGATCATGAATTACAAAAAATTCAATCATGGATTACAAAAAACTCTATCATGGGTTACAAAAAAAACAAAAAACAAAAAATTCGATCATGGAGTACAAAAAAAAAACAAACATTTCGATCATGGATTACAAAAAAGAAACAAACATTTCAATCATGTATTACAAAACATT
>NW_006498435.1:100621-114451 GCF_000471905.2 Amborella trichopoda
TTTATTTATTTATTTTTTTATATCACCCCTTTGTTTGGCAAAAGATCACTTATAGGTGGTCTTATTACAACAACATATACTTCAAAATAAAATCAACATGGCAATAAAACCAATAGCTTAGAATATAATGCTATTGAAATAACTATGCACTATGTTTGAGAATAAAAAATAAGATTGCAAGAAATAAAAGAAAAGAATGCCGGAGATTACCTCAACCGGGCTTATTACACTCCACCTCGAGTTACCACGATCTGATGGCGTGGGATCGATGATCTTGTTTCAATCTCAAACTGAGAAAGCAAATTTCGACCAAGCTACACCAATGGAACATAAACCCCTTTGATCACAAACTCAAAACCTATGTGAATTCACATAGCAACCTAGTTTGAGAGAGATGGATTCTCTTTTTGCTAACCCTAAAACCCTTAGCCATAAATCTATAGTTGAAAGATGGGAGAGACAAGAACTCAATAGCCTAAACCCTTAGCCCCTTTCACAATGTGGGATAGAGAGATCAAACATGAGAGAGATAAACTTTTTTAAGATAGAGCAAAAAGATAAGGTGTGTAGAGATTTTGGGTAAAGATAATCCCTTTTTTATAGGCTTGAACAATATTAAGATTTTTTAAGGTTTTTCTTGGCTTATCTTTTCTTGTGAGATTGAACATGGACCGTCGATCAAGGGTAACTTGTGGGTTGAGAGATCTGAACCATCCATTTTATAGATGGGTCATCAACATTATGGTAGGGGCATGAACCATTATCCCCCTTTCGTAGACCATTTTTCCATCAAAAGAAAATAAGTTAAATTAATTTTAATTAAATATTGTACATTCTATAAAATACTACATCTCTACACATATTTTCTATAAAATCTATCAAAGATATATCAAATCAATATCTACTTCCATATTAAGTCAATATATGGTCAATACATACTCAATCTATAACTTGACCACATGTCACAATTTAAAATTAACAAAACATAACGCCACAGGGACCACAAATAAAACTTTCCATAAAATAGAAAGTAGTAAGAGGTGGGGCGTGCCACCCATGGGAGGCACATGTGGGCCCCACCTTCTAGAAACATTGTGGGCCCATATACACAATGGACCCCCATGATTATTATTTTTTATGCATTTAAAATTAAACAAATAATTTCTAATGAATATTAAAACATTGTAAAATTAATATCTTTAATTTTATAAATCAAAAAATTATAAATAAAATATCGAAAGGTTCATAAAAATTCAAACAATAATTTTAAAATAATCCTTATCATAAAACAAACACAATTAAATTAATTTGATAGGAAATTGATCCATATGGTTTAAGAATTGAATCGACAATCATGCGGCACTCCATTTTCAATTGTGGACTACAGACCACACTTGCTTTATCAAACCGACTAAGTGTTTCTCATGACCCACAGTCCAAGCAGGGGCTCATTAGTGGATCACCAAAGTTTGGCCGATAAGCCAAGGGGTTGCAATCCTAGTATGTGGATTATAGGTCCTCCTTTAGAGACGAGTCTAAGTCACCAAGACCTCATGCGACCACAACTACATTGCGCATAGGGTAATCTCTCGCATATGCATACGCTTCACCCTAAAAAATGGATTTCTGACTTTTTCGAATGATCTATCGATATGCATGTCGTGTGATGGCGCATGGATGAGGTTTTGGTCCTCGTCTCTATAGGCCACCATCACACACAAGGGTCACATAGTCTCTCGGCTCACTCATCCGGGCATGTTCTCCGACCTCATCAAGGGCCAACCCATGAACCCTCCTCGGTTTGTTCTTCATGCCCAGGTAACATGGGTTTTTTTCAACCGACTAGCCTAGATCGTCAAGCACAGTCCGGTATCTGCAAACATCGTTTGCATGGTATGGTCTACGAGGGACCACACTCTCACTGAGTTCATGTTCCACTATGTCATTTCATTTTACAAGCACTCATAAAGCTTTTAAATGCCACATAAACCCAAAAACTCAGTTAGCCCTAATGGTTTTTGTCTTGAATTTATGCACAACACCATTACAAAATTGTAGGGATTGGAGCTCAAAGAAACATGCAAATCTAGGTTTCATATTGATGAGCTACAAAACACACAAAAGCGCCCAAATTGTGATGCTTACACAGCCTACAAAACACACTCTTACTGAGTTCATGTTCCACTATATTATTTCATTTTGCAAACACTCATAAGGCTTTTAAATACCACATAAACCCAACAAACTCAGTTAGCCCTAATGGTTTTTGTCTTGAATTCATGCACAACACCATCACAAAACTGTAGGGATTGGAGCTCAAAGAAACATGCAAATCTAGGTTTCATATTGATGAGCTACAAACCACACAAAAGCGCCCAAATTGTGATGATCTTGCTGTGTTTCCTTACCATGTTAGAACACGAAACCAAAACAACAGCCTGCAAAGGGGAACACTTACGAGAGAGAACAACTTCATTCATTCAATAAAAGAGTACAAGTACACAGTATTAGAAACCACGACTTGTGGACGGAACTTGACATGGGCCGAGCCGGAGTAGCCGAGTAACTCAAGCCAAGTTCCGATTTGCACGGCCCGAGCAGGCAAGGTCATGCCAAGCAAAAAAGTGTTTAGAAAAAAAAAAAAAAAAATCTAAAACAAAATATGAAAATATGTTAAGTAAAATTAAACAAGCACACATAAATAATAGTTAAAAAAGTAGTAACATAACTGGATTTTGAAAAATATCAATTTGTGACAGCAGATATTTTAGAAATAATCTAAAAAGAAGGAAAAATATAAAAAAATACTCATGGCCAAAATATTTTCCAATCTTTGCCAAGTGATAGAAAAAGTAAAGAAACATATTAAAAATACATTTTTTATTTTGTTTGGATACATTTTTCCAATTTTGTCAAGCATATACATTTTCCAATCTTTGCCAAGCAGATACATTTTTTATTTTATTTAGAACAACATTTCCGATCGATTTTTGAAGTGCATCTGTGATTCTACATTTTAAGGTTGCAACCTTATATATACGTTTCCATATATATATATATATATATATATATATATATATATATATATATAAAGTCTTAAAAACGCCTATAGACAAAGTGCTACAATGTTTTGCCCCTATCATAGTCACGAACATGCTTTGTCTGTGGTGATTTTGCCTAAAAACCGTCACGGATCTACAAGAGCCGTAGCAGTCCCCCCATATATGTCACTTCAAATTTGCATGAAAAAAATCCCATCACAGACTTGCTATGTCCGTGACGGACCGCCACAAACATACTAAATCCGTGACGGTCTTTAATCCATATTGGCGTTTTGTAGTCTCTTCCACACACACACATATATATATATATATATATAATTTTATTTAGTATCCCTTGAGTTTGACCAACAAACTTGGGATATTGAAGCTCACGGTGGCAAGCCCGAATTACTTGGGCGCAAGTTCGCTCACCAGAGTAGTCAAACACCACAAGTACATGCATATATACGTACGGAGGTCCTACCTAATCTAACAACTTCCTAAATCTCTTCACTCATATATAAAAGAGCAAATTACGTACCGACCCTAAATTAATAGGGAAAATACATAATGTTTTACTTATAACCAAAATTTGGTTTTCAAAATTGCCCCTTGATCCGAGGATGCATCCTTGCATAGAATTTGATTTTTATTTAGTTATGTTTCTTTAGTAGGGCATTGCCCCAAGCTTTAGGGTAATACTAAGGAGATCTGAGGTTAGAATCCTCGAACTGCGGACTGGACTAAGGGCACCTCATTATTTTAGAGGTATGAGGTTCCCATCCTCAGACGGACCTCAGACCGCTGGTTTCCTCAAAGAATAACACAAAGTGTGGACCACTAAATGGAGGTCTGAAATTTGGAATTATTTCAGGGAGCACATCAGCATCTACAGCCAACAGTGTGGAGTGTGGACCACCACCAATCAATAAATCGTGGTCTTAATTCATCCAATAATCTATTAGCTTATCTATCAAACAGCCTTCATTAGGCTGTCAGGGCCTGTTTGATATATATATTAGTGTCAGTCCTGAAATTTAGAAGGCCGTTTGGTGCAGATATTTCATTGGCATCAGAAGGCTCAAGAAACCCAGGATTTGTTTCAGAAGTTTTTGAAAGTGAGCGATAATGGGTTCCTCTGTAGAAAGCTAGGGTAGCTTTCTTTCTCCAAACAACCAACCCTCCAGTCTTAATCTCCAAGAAACATCAGAACTAATGCTTATCTTCTGCCGATTATTAAAATCAAGCAATTTAGGACTGAAAAAAACATAGGCTTTCAGTGGCTGTTGATCAACAAGATAAGCTTTCATCTACCAAATTAGGATCCACAAGTTTTGGAGAACATTCAAACACGTATATCGAAAGATCAAAACTCAAAGAATCAAAGGATTTATGCATTCTTATCCATTAAAAATTTAAAGAACATTCCAATACTAAATAAAGAGATGAGCAGATGATTTTTCCATTCTTAACCGTCTTTATAGGAAATGCTTTCCAATGTAAGGCCACCACTTAAGAGTCCCCGCATTCATAATATCACTAAAACACACCGCCTGATCGGATGTTCTTATAAAAGCACAAGGAAAAACATACGTATAAATATAACCTTCTCGTCATTTCAGATAATTGAATCTCAATCTGTTCTAACCAACTTTGCTACCGAAAGAGCATTGTCTTATTTTGACGACCTCTTGAGTTTGGTTACGTTACTTTGAGTTTGACAAAAATTCAGCTTACATTTTTTAAGGAAATCCTGAATGTTCAAACGTCCCAATTGCAAACATAGGCACCATGTGCATGAACATCCACAAATGCTCTAAACCTAAATAAAATTTTACTACTTGAACTCTTGAATATGCTCTACAACAACACAGAATTGGAGTCTTTTCCTTCTTCAATCTTCGAGAAACAATGTTTTCAGCCATTGGCCATGGCAATATGGTTTCCATAGCTTGGTCTTCACTAACAGATACTTCAATGGTAAATTAAACCTGCCACTAATGAATTTGTGGCCCCCTCACTAAAACTAGAATTAATTTTGCTTGGAATGGCCACTTCATCTGATAAAACCATGTGGGTTTCTTTATTTTGCTCATTTTCTTCATAAATCTCCTTCAGTTTTGTGATGTTTTCTTTCTATAATTAAACTCATCGCATGCTTTGTCCTCCCTCCTCCAAACTCCTCCTGTAAGAGCTTTATCATCTGAATTCTTTTCATTACCTGACTTTTTTCTACTTTTGGATAAATCCAACACATCATCAGCAGGCAATAGAAGTGGGCCTCTCATCCATGGAGCAGTAGGCATTTTAACTTCATTATGATGCCCAATCTTTCTTAGGAAGGTTCATTTCAAACTGGTTTTTAGGTACTGTTTTGAGGCGATGCGGCATATTAACGGGAGAAGTTGGTATGGCACCATTGAGATAAGAGTCTTTGCAAGGTGGGTCTTGCAAATAGTTCTGCTCACGCCATGGAAACTCTGAACCAGAGCTACCTTCCTTGAATGGAAGTTCTTCTTCCGCCAGATTATTGGGTATTTCATCAAGGGAAAGCTGCACGTTACCATTTGAGCGCCATATTGTACCATTTTTAGCATCAATTTCACCAAACATAGACCTAGCAACTGAACCTAGACTTTTGGGGCTTCTGAAACTGTTTTGGGATGGTAAATTTGCAGAAATGGAAATGTTCATGAGAAAACCTGGAGCGAGTCCATGCTTTCAAGGAAAGGCTTGATTGGTATCTAGAGAAACCAGTGCAGAATTCATGGCCTGAAGAAAAATCGAAGCCATTAAAGAAGTTTTAAAGGAATTCACAAAGCTGTTACCTGATATTCAAGGAAAAATGGGTGCAAGCAAAGCTGTATCATTTTTAGAAATTGTATCGAAGGGCTGTCTCGGAAGCCACTCGGGTAAGCCGGAGCGTATACTATGATCCCGTGGGAGAATATTGTATAGTGATTCCTCCGGCATAGGACTTAAAAGATTTTTTTTTTTATGAAATTTTGGGAACTTTATGATGATTGTATTCAACAGAAAAAAAATTGCATCTTGATTATTTTCCAATATTTAGATTTCACCTTGAAATTTGAAAGTTTTCTAGTTAATTTAATGGAAAATTATCACCGATATACTTTAATTTTTGTCTATTTAAAAAAAAATCATGATCTTTCATAAACTTCGTCCATACCCTTACCTTCACGATAGTCATACCATGAAGTCAATTACAGTACTTTAATTACTGTAAAAAGTAATCGATGTTATACGACATTTTAAGTGCTGTAAAAACTAATTCATGTTATATGTGGGTTTTAAGTACAGTAAAAACTAGCCAATGTTATACGGGTATTTTAAGTACAGCGAAAACTAACTCATGTTATACGACAGCGAAAACTAACCTATATTATACGACACTCAAAATGCTGTGAACCCTTTTTTCATTTTCATATTTATCTCTTTCATCTCTGTAATTTTTTTAATGTTTATCTCTTCTTTCTCTCTCTAATTCTTTTTAATATTTATCTCTTCTTTCTCTCTCTAAATCTTTTCTCTCACTAACTCACTTAAAATGCCGTAAAACTTTTTTTCATTTTCATATTTATCTCTTTCATCTCTCTAAATTTTTTTATATTTATCTCTTCTCTCTCTTTAATTCTTTTTAATATTTATCTCTTCTTTCTCTCACTAACTCTCTCTCTTAATGTTTAAACACGATTCCAACACGGTACAAATCCGACTCCGTCTTATTTTCATAGGGTATGGGGCTGAAGGGAGTTTTTATAAGGTACACACAGGTTGTTATACAAATCTCCTTAGAGAGAGAAAGAGAGTTCGAGAAAGAAAGAAGAGATAAAAAAAAATTAGAGAGAGAAAGAAGAAATAAATATTAAAAAGAATTAGAGAGAGAAAAAAGAGAAAATATTAAAAAAAATTAAAAAAAATAAAAAATAAACAATAAAAAAAATTAAAGAGATAGAGATAAATATAAACAAGATGAAAGACATAAATATAAATAGTAAAAAAAAATTTACGACATTTCGAGTGACGTATAACATGAGTTAGTTTTTACTGTACTTAAGATGGCTTTACAGTTTTTTTTTCTAAATAGAAAAAAATTAAAATATATTTGTGATAATTTTCCAATTTTTTTGCGCCAAAAAAAAAAAAATGCATTTTAAATTTTTTTTAAGTAATATAGGTTGAAGAAGGTTATATCCTCTTAAAAGTACTTAGATTAAGTTTTGCCGAAGGATTAATTAGGTAACTCCCTCGAGATCATGAAATCTTTTGGTATTTCGAAAAATGAAAAATCTCTCCACGAATCTGAGAAACGGCGGTACCCGTTAAAACCCGCTCGCTGCCCTCCTCTGCTCGTGCTCAGGTACTCTCTCATGCCACTCTCTCCTATGTTCTCTCGCATCCCCGACCTTCTCTATCTCTCAAGGGCTCTCACACCTCTGCACTCTCTTTGTAGTGCTCTCACACCCCTGCACTCTTTCTGCAAATCCCTCTAAGCCAATTTGGGTTATAGCCCTTATCCATCAGCTCTCGTATCATTATCTCCTCACTCTTCGAGGGCTCAGGCTATTTCAGATTTTTTTTTTTTTGTTGTTTTTAATTTTTCTCATCAATTCAAAAGGGATTTGGATTGATGGGTTGTTGCATAAGATTTTTTAGATCAAGTTTTTCTTTTTTGGGATAAATTATCTGTAAATGATGGATTTTTGGGTTTTTTGGTTTCTTTTTCATTTGGATTTTTGAGTTTTCTGGTTTCTTTTTCACTTGTTTTGGTTCCTTATCAGTTTTGGTTTCTCTCTCTTATGTGCCCATGTCTCGCTCTCTGTGGTGCTCTGATTTTTCATGTTGATGCTTTGATTTTTCGTGTAGCATCAATAGCTCACTAAATCTCTACTATCGCCATATTGTAGCCATTTCCAATCGCCTTTGCCTCTTTGATAAGGTCTTTAAGCTTTTTTTATTTTTCATTTCCCATTTATTCATGCAAGATCTTTGATCAAATGCGCTACAAACCTAGAAAAGTATCCAAATGTTGATATTCTTGATAGAATGTGATTGACACTGTAATCAACGAAACTTTAGAATTTAGATCAATGGATTGATTTTTTATGACTAGTTGTTGTTCCTTCTTAGGAATGCACATTATTCCTTACTCAAGTAGCTATTCCTGCTTAGGAATGCAACTTGGAGCATTCTTGTGGTATCAAAATTGTTTTTGTTAGAAGGCATTGCTTTCTCTTCCAACAGGTTAGCAATGGAATTCAGAACTTGGGGGTAAGAACCAAGTTGTTGGGAACCTTATATGATCTGAGTAATAATTTGATTCATTGGCAATGGATTTTCTTAGGAGTCAATGGAAGTGCTCAATGGCCCATCACAGGACTATTATTATTATTATTTACTATGCAAGTAGGGGCTTTGGATTATTTTTTAGATAATGGTGGGCTTGATTGTAATTGATTTTACTAGCTGAATAGGTTGCTAAAGTGAATAGTCAATCAGATGCTTTGAATGCATAAATGAAGAAATCATATTGTTTTTGGGAAAATTAGGAAAACATACGTGTATACTTTGGTAATGAATAATGTGATACTCATTTTTTAGATAATTGAGGGCTTGATTATAATTGATGTTAATGGTTGAATAGTTGTTAAAACGAATAGTCAATTAGATGCTTTGAATACGTAAGCGAAGAAATCAAATTGTTTTTTAAGAAATTATGAAAATCTGTGTATACTTGAGTAATGAATAATGTGTAATTCGTTTGTATACTTGAGTAATGAATAATGTGTAATTCGTTTTTTAGAAGTTCCTAATCTTCTAGCACGTTGTCAAACACAGGCACTTAGAACTTCTTTAACATTCCAGCAGGTTATCAAACACAGAAACCCAAAACTTCTTATAATTAATTCTTTCTTCCTAGCAAAGAGGAACTTCCAATTTACAGTTTATGAACTTGCTTCCAGTTATCAAAGAGGCCCATGCTATCATATCCCTTAAGGGCGGAAATGGGTTGGATTTGAGTCAACCCGACCCATACCTGATCCGATTAGGTCTAAGTTAGACCTACGCTTGACCCAAACCCGGTTTGGGTCTGGGTCTATATATACATCTATGTTATATATTTTATAATACAAGCATTATTTTTATGTGATCTATACTAATATATTCTGGTCAACTTGGCCTCGACTTGACCTGACTCAATAAGATCGATGCTGGACCCTGACCCTAACCTGAACTCATTTGGCAAGGTCAAGTGGACCGGGACCCAACCTAGAACTGGTGGGGTCAAGCATTACTTATTTTTATAACACACACACACTCTCTCTCTCTTATTTATATATCTAACTCTCAACAAATTAAAAATAGAATGGAAGAGAGAGTATTAAAAATTGTCTAATCGTATAAAAAAATATATAACTTAATAATAGTAGGTTAAAATATAATACATAATATAATTATAATAAAATAAATAGTATATCTAATATACTTGTGTCGGGTAGGGTCAACTTAGACCGAACCCAACCTGACTTGATTTGGACCCAGATCTAGACTTGAACCCTATCTGAATTGATGCCTGGTCCCTACTTTTGGACCTGGACCTAGACCCAACATAGGTCGACCCTTCGGGTTGGAGGGTCGATCAAACCCGTTACCCACTTATAGTATCCTTACAAAATTTATGAACTTCCAAAATATTTGTCTAATCCAATGTATTAAGACTCGATGATTTCCTTCCAAATCCTCAATTCTAGGAATCTGTCAAAGACCGAATCAATTATGAGATGATATAGGTCCCTTTTTAGGAAAATTATAGATACTCTCAAAATGAACTTTATATATATTCTACTTTCAATACTTTTAGTATCCCACTCACACCCAATTACTATTTTTTTTTTTGCTTTTACCCCTTTAGTCAAAAAATAAAAATAATTGGGACTAAACTACCCCTTTCAACAACCATCTCCTCTCTCTCTCTCCCGAACTCTCTCTCTTATCTCTCCTTAAAACTCTCTTTCCTCTCCCGAAAACTCTCTTTCTCCTATTTTCTCTCGCTCACTATAAGGGCCCGTTTGATAACGCAAGTTCATGAACTGTAAATTGGAAGTTCCTCCTTGCTGAGAAGATAGAAGTTACTGGAAGAAGTTTCGGTTTCTGTGTTTGATAACCTCTTAGAAAGTTAATGAAGTTCCTAGTTTCTATCCAGCCACTATCACCAATGACAATCAAGCCCACCATTATCGGAAAAACGAATTATACACATTATTCATTGCTCAAGTATACGCAAATATTTTCATAATTTCCCCAAAAACAATCTGATTTTCTCATTTATGCATTCAAAGTATGTAATTAACTATTAACAGCCTATTCAGCCATTAACATTAATTACAATCAAGCCCACCATTATCAAAAAAACGAATTACACATTATTCATTACTCAAGTATGTACATATATATTTTCTTAATTTCCCCAAAAATAATCTAATTTTTTGATTTATGCATTCAAAGCATCTAATTGACTATTCACTTCAACAACCTATTCAACTATAAACATCAATTACAATCATATCACTTTTCTTGTAACCAACATAGGTATAATCAGTTACAATTGTATCAACATTGATGAAGTATAGACAGTTTGATCAGATAAAGCCCAACCATTTTCCAAGTATCGAAATATTCTTAACATGCAAACCCACCCAAACTTATGAATTAGAAAGGACTGGAAAAACAACTGGTAATTTCTTGTAGGACACAAGGAACAAATGAGCCTTGCCAGCTTTACATCTCCACCATTAGATTGACTCATTGCTAATACCCCCACAAACAGGAAAAGTGTTCAGAGCATAAAGGGAGACAGGAAGCAAAGAATGGCATTAATTAACACAACACATTAGACAGGTAAAGGAATGTTAGAGAGAGAGAAGTAGAAAGCAGATGCCCCTATTGATTCCTCTTTCCAATGGTGTATACCATGTACTAAGTTGCTAGCCAGCATGAATTCACAGAATCTGACCTTGTATTCTTATTTTGTTAGTAACTCTACTATAATAAGAATTATATGAAAAAGCTATTATTCTTGTAATCTTGGATATTAGAAGCCCTAAAATGCCACAACAAATTCCCTTCGCAAATTCCTGAAATTGGGTTATGAGAACAACCCTAAAAGACAAAACACTGGCATTTCCTCAGATTGGGAGTGTGAAAGAAATCACAAAACACTAAATTAAGGAATTTCCTAGAAATGAACATGAAAAGAAAAAGACCCCAAAACATAAAATCTTTATACAACTGGCATCTCAAATAGAACCCCGAGACATTAAACTCTAAAATTTGGGTATCCATAAAATCCCCTAAAACTTCACTAGGTATGATCTATGGAGGTTTAAAGATTCCACAACCAGAAACCAGATGTTGTTTTCAGAGAGAGAGAGAGAGGGCGGGGGGTTGTACCTGATGACGAGGAGCAGTTGTGGAGGAGGCGGAGGTGGAGGTGGAGGTGGAGGTGGAGCCGAAGGTGGAGGCGGAGGCGGAGGCGGAGGCGGAGGCGTGGAGGAGCAGTCGTGGAGGAGGCGGAGGCGTGGATTGCAGTGCGTGAGGGTGTTGACAGAGGTCGGGGCCCTGACTTCCTTTCATCCGGCAAATGTTTCTTTTTTAAGTTCCATCTCTTTACTCGAAACTTTTTTTTATGGGCACATTTGATAACAGGAACTTACTTACGAAAAGATGGAACTTATCTGTTAATATAAAAAAAACTTCATTTTATTGTACGTCTTCCCACTTTACACATAAAAAAGTAAATGGTCTTTTTGTAAATTATTTAATTCTATTTTTTCATTGTATTCCTTATTTAATCTTATAAGATTATTGACTTTCATGGATTATATGCCTCACGATAGTTTAACCCCTTTTGGATTATACGTCTATATTAGTTTTTGCATTTTTAATCGAGTTCAACTCCCTCTGACTTTACTTTGATCCCAATTTCTTTTCCCAAGTTTCCAAGTTTTTACCATTTTCTATAGATAAATGAATATCTTGATAATTTGCAGTAATAAATGAGTATCTTGATAATTTGGAGTAATAAATGAATATCTTGATAATTTGCAGTAATGGGGTCCAATGAATTGAGGATTTTGTTAATTTATGTGTTCTTGTGTTTCCTTTCCATTTCTTTGTGTCTACTTTTGCGCATTGATATCGGGTATTATAGGGAAAGCTTTCTATATTCACCTACAACATATAAATTTTATCCTTTCCCTTATCCAACCTTCCATTTTTTAATAGAGGGTTAAGATTGTTTCAATCACAATGTCACGTCTCTACACTATTTTATTTTTAAATTTTTTTATAAATTATTTTGACACCAAAATTTAGACATCCATTCCTCTATTCAACTCGTATTAACAAAAAATATATAAAAAAATATTTTTGATAAAATAAAATGATCAAAATATTTTTAAAAGTTTTAAAGGGTATTTTGGTCATTATTTTTTATCAAAAAATTATTGTTAATATGTTTTGTACGTGTATCCTACTGAGAAGATGATACGTATTAAATTTTATATTAAAAAAAATAATATTAAAAAATTAAAAATAAAATACTTTGAAACATTGAACCTAAAATCAAACAATAAATAACTCTCTCGGTAAAAAAAATAGAAAGCTCGGGAAATGAATAGAACTTCTACGATGTAAACGGAACCTCTAAAGCTTTTCCCGTACTACATACCAACTTGCTAGTCTAGGAATTCTTATGTTATTGTAGTGAAAATAGGTAAAGGTCGGTGTACTATGGTTTCTAGAACCATAGATAATCTATGGTCATCAGTGTCACAGATGCGGTGATGGTGAGAGTGGATCTACAATTGTCGTGTCATGTCTTATTAGTCCAGTCTCTCTCCATCACAGTTGATTGAGTAGAGGATCGACACTTATGGCCTAGATTTTCTATGGTAATATGATCATAATCACAAGTTTCTTAGAACAATCTGGTATTGAGTCTCTCTCTCCTGTTGAAGCCCTCCCTCCGGCCTCCTCTTTGTCTCTCTCTATCTCTACGCGCGTTGCCGGTAGAGAAATGACCCAAGTTCTCCAAATCTCTCTCTGTCTTGTATATCACTTAAGTTCTGCAAACCTCTATTTCTCTCTCTCTCTAAAATGGAGGCTTTATGATCTAAGTTCTGCAAATCTCTATTTCTCTGTCTCTCTAAAAACAGAGGTTTTATGCAGCAAGAGCATGTACGAGGGGCGTTGCATGAAAGGATGAATTCCAATGTTTTGCATTTATCAATAAAAAGACTGTTACCACTGCACCCCAAAACCTTATTCTTCTCTCACTATAACCTTTAGATGGCTTCTCTCTTATCCTCATCTAATGGGCAATGTTTACAAGAGAACCACAAGAAAAAGAAGAAGAAATTAAAAAACTCTTCCACCACAACGGGTAATCTCTCTCTGTTTCTCTCTCTCAAACCAAGACTATAGCTTGTCTTCATGTCTAAATCTCTCGATCTATGGGCAAAAACCATTGGAGCAAGCATGCCATCATTCCCAAAACCACCACCTTTTCTCTCTTTATTGTGAACCCTGATACCATGACTGCCTCCATTCCCAACGCCACACTCCCCCACTCTCTTTTTCCTGTTTTGGTTTCTTCTCATGAATTCTCACTCTAAAGCTATTTTGAAATGCCCAAAATACTTCCTTTAAATTGGACCAAAACATGGAGAGCAAAATCTCCACCTCTCTTACCATTTGACCCAAAACC
>NW_006498435.1:115103-125985 GCF_000471905.2 Amborella trichopoda
AGAGCAAATACTCCACCTCTCTTACCACTTTGTACCAAACCACTCTCTCTCTCTCTCTCTCTCTCTCTCTCTCTCTCTCAAACCCTTCTTCTTCTTTTTGGGTTTTTTATATTTCTTTTTTTGGTTTTTTATATTTAGTTGTTGGTTTTTTCATGGATTCTCAATCTAGAGCTGTGCTAGTTCCTACGCATAACTTTATTTTACTTTATTTTTTTTAACAGAGCAACAAGTCATAGAGAACAGCATTTACGGCATACTGACAATAGACAGATGGGAATCCCTGAACCACATGAACTACAAACTCTCACCTCTCAGAGCTGTCCATGGAAGGCTGGCTCTAAGGTTCCTTAATTATCTCAGCAAACAACCCAATTTTAAACACATGACTCAGTGCCTTTCAATCACAACCCACATATTGGTTAAGGCCAAAATGTATGATGAAGCCAAAGAATTACTAAGAAACCTGACAAAGTTAGGACTTGGGCCTAAACTCCTCTTTGATGACCTTATGCTTGCTTATACAAAGTGTAATTCTAACCCATCGATCTTTGACCTCTTGATTCGAGTATATATCAATGATGGTTTGCTTGGAAAACATTTCGGTCGATGAGACTTAGGGGGTTCAGTCCCTCAATTTATTCTTGCAATGCTATTCTTTCTTTGATAATGAAAAAGAAAAACAAGATTTCTTTGGTTTGGTTGTTTTTTGAGGAGATTTTGGCTTGTGGAATTTGTCCTAATGTGGGAACATTCAATATTCTTCTCAATGCGCTTTGCATAGAGGGGAAGATTAACAAGGCAGGGAAATTTATTAAGAAAATGGAGGAAATTGGTTACATGCCAACATCAGTTACTTACAATACTTTGATTGATAAGTATATTAAAAAGGAGAGGTTCAAGGCTGCTTTTAAGCTTCTTGAAGTAATGGGATTGAAAGGTATTAAGTCTGATATATGTACATATAACATGTTTATTAATAGTTTGTGTAAAAAGAATAATTCCTCTGATGCTTATTTACTTCTAAAGAGGATGAAGACGAGGGGGATGAAACCAAATGAAGTCAGTTACAATACTTTGGTTACTGGATTGTGTAAAGAGGGTAAAACTGATTTGGCCATGAAGGTTTTGGATGAAATGTTGGCTCACGATCTTGTGCCGAATGGTATTACTTATAACACATTGATTGATGGGCATTGCCGGAAAGGGGATTTTCAGAGAGCTTAGAGGCTTTTCGATGAAATGGAGGCCTTAGAGATCGAGTTGAGTGAGGTTAGCTATGGTGCCCTTATGAATGGGTTTTGTAAGGCTGGCAAGCGGAATGAGGCCTCTAATCTTTTGGATATAATGAAACAAAAGGGATTAAATGCTGGGTGTATTATATACACCATTTTGATTGATGGATATTGCAAGAGCGGCCAGTTTCATGAAGCTTTACACATTCTTGATAAAATGCAAGGGTCTGGAATTGTGCTAGATATTGTAACATATTCTTCACTTATAAATGGATCTTGCAAATTGGGGAGGGTCAAATATGCGAAGGAGATCCTATGTAAGATGCAAAAAGGAGGACTTCCCCCCAATAGTATTATTTATGCAACTTTAATTCACTCATATTGTAAACTTGGTAAAGTATTAGAAGCCTTAAAACTATATGTTCATATAAAGAAGAGAGGCATGAATTTGGATTTGATAACTTGTAATATGTTGGTTGCTGCACTTTGTAAGGGTGGGATGCTACAAGAGGCTGAGGGGTTTGTTGATCAGATGGGTAGGATTGGTCCGTCTCCAGGTCTTGTTAATTTTGATTGTATAATAGATGGTTATTGCAATAGAGGTGATGTGCTCAGTGCATTTGCGATCTTTGACGATGTTGTAAAAATAGGTCATGTTCCAGGCGTTTTCACATACACTAGTCTCCTTAAAGGACTATGTAAAAGTGGGAATTTGGATGAGGCTTATGGGTTTATGGACAAATTGCACAAGATGCCTTTGGTTCTAGATACTAAAGTGTAGAATACATTATTACATGGGATTTGTAAGGCTGGGAAGTTGGAGGAAGCAGTTAAATTTTGTGACGACATGGTTCAGAATAATATATATCCAGATACATACACATACACTATTCTTATTAATGGTTTTTGTAAGGAAGGCAAATTAGTTCCTGCATTTATGTTGTTTTTATCTATGAAGGATAGGGGTTTGGTTCCCAATTGTGTAACTTACACTTGTTTAATTGATGGATTGATTAAAGAAGGCCAACTAAAGTGTGCTTGTTATCTTTATAAAGAGATGAGGGCCAATGGTGTCCTTGATATTGTTTCTTTCAATGTAATGATCGATGGATTCTCTCGAGGTGGCAAACTGCAAAGGGCAGATAAACTCTTCTCGGCTATTTTGCAAATGGGTTTGTATCCCAATAGAGTAACTTATAACATTCTTATGCACGCATATGCTAAGAAAGGTCTAGTATCAAAATCCTTGTGTTTGTACAAAGAAATGGTTGAGGATGGTTTTGCACCTGATATTTTAACTTATAATGCCCTCACTCTTGGTCTCTCTGACACTGGCATGGCAGATATTGGGGTAAAATTGTTGGAAAAAATGATTCGAGGAAATGTGAATCCCGATCACTCAATATTCAACATTCTTATAAAGAAATTCAGTGACAAGTGTGATATGAAGAATGTTTTTAAGCTTGTCACAGTTATGAATAATTTAGGGGTTCTTCCTGATTCGGGTACATTTACTACTGTCCTTGAGGGTCTAAATAGAAAAGGGGAGTTCCAAGAATCTTGTAAGCTTCTGCATGCCATGTTAAAGGGAGAGGTTCTTCCCAACCATAGATCTTATATAACTTTAATCAATGGGAAGTGTAGAGAGGGTGATATCCAGGGGGCATTTAGGCTTAAAGAAGAGATGGAGAAACTAGGCTTAGTCCCACGTGATGTTTCTGAGAGTGCCGTAGTGCGGGGGCTGTGCAAGAGCCAAAAGCTCGAAGAAGCCATGTTGCTCTTTGATAACATGCTTCAGATGGGGCTGGTTCCCACCATTGCCACTTTTACCACTCTCATTAATGCACACTGCAAAGAAGGCAAGCTTGCTGAGGCTCTAAGGCTATGTGATGTGATAGAACAATGTGGTATGAATCTTGATGTTGTGATTTATAATGTTGTAATCACTGGACTATGTAACAATGGCCGTATAGCTGTTGCATTTGAATTTTATGAAGATATGAAGAGGGAACGCCTATGGCCCAATATTACCATGTACACTGTGCTTATAGAAGCTCTTCTTAAGGAAATTGATCAGTCTAAAGGGGAGTTGCTTTTGATGGATATAAGGGAAAGGGGTCTTATTTCTTACGAAAACATAAATCTTGGAGTGCATGAGAGGTTGTATCGTGCTTTGAGAAGATTGAATGGCTTGAGGCGATGCAAGAAAATGACATTATATGGGGAAAAGTAGGAGATTAGTTTGTTCTTAGGTGATTAGTCACCCTTACTCTTAACTGGAAAGCACAACAGGCAAACCTTCGCCGCCTGGTGATTTCGAGGTCTTAGACATGCACTCTTGCTTCTCGGTACAAAAACAACATTTACCAATCTTAAAAGCAAAATATTAGGAAAGAAATTGTATTCAATCACAGGAAGGCTGATTGGCACGAACAATTTCAGGGTAACTATAGTAAATGCATCAATCTGATGCTTGTGAGTAGCTTTTTCTACTCAGAGCCAGTATTTCTTTCTTGGACGATGAGGATCACTATTCTGGAACAGACCTCCAATGACAAGGTAACTATAGTAAATGCATCAAGGCTGTTTTTCTTTTTATTAGTTAACTTTGTTTCATTGCTGTAGTTACAAGTACATTAAAACTTCAAGGGTGTACAACCAAATTGTTTTGTTCATGACTTGCATTCTATGAGCTTTATCAAGAAACAATCTTATTCTCATTCATTCTTTGATGGCCATGAGAAACACTACTTGCAGAAAGGTATCTGTCTTTCCTTACCTTTTAAGCCTGTGTGATATTTATCTTAATATTCTGCAATTTAGGCCCCAATTAATTTGGAAAAGGCTAAAATGATGATGATGATTCTGCAATTTAGCCATTTACATTAGGGAGGAACTTTTTGATGACTATTCTGCCACTGAAACAACTTTTGTGAGATACAACACCCAGAATTAAACTTCCATGCATTTCTTTTTTATCATCTCACCTGACAAATTTATGCCCACCTTATTTGTGAAAAGCTAATTTAGATGTTTTTTTTTTTTTACTTGTTAATTTGGGAATAGTTAGTATTGTAATAGCACTGAAATACATATTAATAAATCACATGTGGAATCAAGCACCATCTCCTACTAATATGCAGGCCTTTTGCTTTGGTTTTCCGTATGTCACAAATATGGAGCTCTTCTCAAATGCTAGGATAGATTCATTTTTCGACCTTATCAACACAGTACATAAGAGAGCGGGGTGGGGGGAAGAAAAAGGGCAGCATGAGAGCAGAATCAACAATAGCCACATATGGGAGAATGGTTTCATATAATTCTAGAAGGGCAGTAATATTTTTAACATGATGAATTTGTACAGCTTTGCTTGGATTTTACAAGGAGAACACATCCAAATCTAGAGTGTTGGAAAGCTGAACCATAGATTGTAATCACTCAAACTTTGAAGGCTTGTATATCCAGGGATTTTAGAATGAAAATTGAAAAATTCATGAAAGCGCTATATTCAAAAGTCATTTTTAAATAGAGAAAGTACTTTATGGTAAAAATCTAAGTTCATTATTAGAGTGATACATCATTCCACTCCTCGGCCACCCACTAAACAAGGCTCCCTGACCTTCCAAAGGTAGGGAGCTTTAGCCATGAGTCGATCCCTTGATCCCACTTCCACTCCCAATTTCTTTTCCCAAGTTTCGCTGTTTTTACAATTTTCTATAGATAAATGAATATCTTGATAATTTGCAGCAATAAATGAATATCTCGATAATTTGCAGTAATCCGGTCCAATGAATCGAGGATTTAGTCAATTTCTGTTTTCTTGTGTTTCCTTTCCATTTCTTTGTGTCTACGTTTGCACATTGACAGGATACTGTTGAGAGCTTCTACATTGCATTCCAATATTAGTCCCAGTGGATTATTGAGTACTTTCTTTTAGAGGCTTTCCCAATTGTTTCGTTAATAATTTGTTTTCATCTTATGTAGATTTGGGAATAGAATGTATTACTAAACGATGGTAGTCTTCTGCAATTAATTGTAATTTCTAGTTGATTCTGTTGATTACAGTGTAGTGTGTTTTGCCTACCCATTTGATAAGTTTGCTTTTTTTGATAATGAATTGACTCCTGCTAAATTGTCCCCAATTTTTGTATGAAACTGTTATATTATTATTGTCTTGGGCATTCAATCCTATGTATCTGATGATAAATATCAACATCTTTTGATAAAAAATTTCTAGGAGAGGGAATCTCATTGTTTGAGGTCTCATGGGGATTCTACAGAAAATAAAAAAAGTTTCTCATATTTTGTTTTAGCAATGGTGTCTCATGATCCTATCATAGTAAAAATTTCTTATGTTGGAAGAATGGTTGAGGATATTCATTGTGCCGATTTTTGTAACTTGAGTACTCCAATGACCTTAATGTGATCTGGGGATTTGTGATTTGTTTTAAAGACGTGTATCCTTGGAAGATTGATATTCATGCAAACAAATCTATCCTTATTTAAGAGTTGCAGGGATTTGATGATCATTGGCCAGTTTGAAGGTTAAATAGTTTGCCTGATCATTGGGTTTCAAATATACAAACCCCAGCATGCCCCAAACCAAAAAAAAAGCTCCTGCCTCTTCGGTGGAAGAGCTTGATGAGGCCTCCTTGGGGTGTGGCATAGTCATTGGCTTCTTAACAATTATATTATTTTTATTTCGTTGCCGTTTAGATGGAATTTTCTGGGAAAATGATTGCCCCTCTTGTATCTTTACCCTTTCCAATGTAGTTTAAGTTATCTATATTGGCATAGGAGTCGTAATTGAAGATATGGATAGATTCGTAATTGCTATTCTTATCTATATCATTGTGAGCTTTTTGTGCACACTATGATGTAAAACCTATGTAATCGGACCGTGCAGAAGTGTATAGACCTTTGGTAGCTTGTATCGAGATGAAAGAGGTGAAATTAGTGCTAAGTTAGAAGTCTTAATCCAGTTGTGTTTCTTGTATATACATGCCAAAGTCCTAGTCTTTGCATAGTCTTATCATACCCATTGTTGAACTTCTAAAACAATAAAAAAAGCTTTCTATTCAACTGGAAGATATTTGTAAGTGTCCTAATCAATTTAGGAAAGAACTTTGGTTTCTAGAGGCACCATCTCTATATTCATTACAACTAGGAAGTGATTAAATAAAGACACACTGCAATGCAGGAAACCATTCAAAAAATAAAAAGGAAACAAATCACAGTTAACATTATTAAAAATAAATAAATAAAAAGAAACAAATCTTAACCTAATTACATAGTTGTCCACCTACACTTGGAGATCCTCCTGTGGACCCATGCTTCATACAGAGTCTCTCTAGGATTCATTTGGGCTTGTGGGACCACTTTGGCACGCCAACTTTTGGCTGCCTTGGGTGCTCTGTCATCATATTATCTCTCTGATTTTGTAATTTGTATTATACAAATCCGATACATGTCCGTTAATTGCTTTTGTGAGGCAAATTTTAAGCAATGTAAATTTGACACCCTTGCAAGCGAGAGGTATATAGGTTACCATTTTTCTAGTGCTGCATTTGTATATGTTGCATCAATGTTTTTAGACAAGGAATTGGTTTGGACTCACCAGGGTCCGGAGGCCGAGTTAGCCACCGAATTGGCGGAGTTTAAGGTGCAACTGAGCCAATTGTTTGAGAAAATAAGGCTTCGGAGACTTGCCCGAGTTTTGTGATTTTTCTCTTGATTAGCCAGGTCCCAATGAGTGCCTTCTCAGGAGAGTCCTAAGTTGGCGCAACCTTTTTTTAATCACTGTGTTGCATCTTATAAAATTAATGATAAAAAAACATGAAACCAAGAGTATGGTTCTGGCATGAAGTAAAGATAAATACCATTGTTAATATGATTTATGTTGCAAATTAACATGATACTGTAACAAGTGCTGTCATCAGCCCTGAAATGTAAGGTGTCATATAAAGGGAACCAAATAAAAATTATAATAGAATATTTTGAGTAAAAATGACCAAATACCACTAAATGTACTTTGATCAATATTTTTTGTTGAAATTGTATTATTATTTTTTTTTGTTTCCCCTTGAAAAAAATTAATTTGCACCCCAATAAATATTATTTTAAATAAAAATAAAAAGAAATTAAAAATCGAAATTGTTTTGTAGCCCTTAGGTGAGGCTAGGTTCAATATGAACCATTGAAAGGTGCTTGTGCATCTTTCTAGGGTCCAGATACTGTGGACAGTATACGAGCCCTTGAAAAAATTGTATATAAAGTAGGAAATGAATGATATATATTGTTGTGAGCTACTGCAGCAAAAGACTTTACATACACTAAGAAGCACACATAACTCATGATGATCTATGTATTTTCCCAATCTCTTCGTTGTTTTTATGAGGCATATTCGATGGTTTGACCTATCATATGGATATCCATGTGGTTTGGGTTTTTCTTTCTCAACAAATTCATGATGTTATTGTCATTTTTCATTTACAACTGCAGGATAAAGGTAGGCCACTGCCAAAATTTGGTGAATGGGCTGTTAATGATGCAGCTTCAGCTGAGGGGTTCACAGTGATATTCAACAAGGGCAGGGATGAGAAGAAGACAGGTGGCAATCCTTGTGGCCCTGAGTCCCCAGGCCAGGATGATGGTGCATACAAGCATGGATCTTTTGCCAAGTCCAATTCTGTAAGCGTCTCATTTCACAGGATGAACTCCCATAGAGTAATGATTGATATTGTTCTTGAGAGAACGTGATCAAGAATTTGGAGATAAATACCTGTGTTACGAGATGAAATCCATTTTTTCTCATGTCTTTGCATCTTGATGTCGAGATGACCAATTTGAAGATATTTGGGCATCAAAACAACATCTAGTGAAAGTTTTGAGGTGGGCTCTAATTTGATTGTTTAGAGCCTAGGCTTTATATAAACTTGTTTCAAAGATTAATGGTCTCTGACAAGGGAAAAGTTTATATAGAGACTAGGCTCTAAACAATCAAATTAGAGCCCACCTCAAAACTTTCACCAGAAGAGGTTGTTTTGATGCTCAAATATCTTCAAATTGGTCATCTTGACGTCAAGATGCATGAACATGAGAAAAAATGGATTTTAAGTTTTGGAAACACTGCATCTTGTAACGAATTTTTGAACCATTAATTTTCAATATTTTCTAGTTTTCATAGATCTGTCGATCTACACCATTTTTGAAGCATTAAATTTTATAACTAAATATGAAAATATAATTTTAGGTGATTACACAACTTTCCAGTATTGAAACCATATTTCTCGACACTATTTGAAGGTGGGCTCTAATTTGATTGTTTAAAGCCTCAGCACTATACAAACCGCACCCTACAAGACAATTCCATATTCTAACTCTCTACCTAAAACTTCTTAAGAAATTTTTATGGTTATTTTATTACAAAAAATTCATAATCCATTTGATTTATTTCGAGGTCAAGGACATCGGAGATATTAGCTCTTAAAACATGGACTCCTTGAACCATTTAAACAAACCCACATTATTTTCCCATTTGAAAAGGAATGGTCAGATGACAACCTAATGTAACCTTTTCAAGTAATTATTTAGCTAAATTTATGTAGAGGCCAAAATAAGTAGAGCAGTAATATATTTATAATGAGGCCTTAAATGTTTACATTTTTTTATTTCTATTTTACCCGAGTTTTGAAAGTCCAAATGTTGAACTAATCCGAACACAAAACCTCTAGGTGTTTGGGCGGTTCAGGACTTTAACATAAAAGGTCCAATGGGCACATTTGATTTATGGAAGCGGTGGCTTCCATAGATCGCTGCCATAGTTGCCACTTCCAAACACTGTAACAGTTCCATATTTGATCACGAGAAGTGGTACACGATTTTTGGAAGGCGTGTCTTCCTTCCATATTAAAATCAACATTGAAAAGTAGAAGTGGCTACTTCCATCAGGGAGAAAAGAAGCGACCACGTCCAATCCCTTGGCAAGACATGATTTCCAAAGCCACACCTTCCCAAAATCAAATATGCCCGAAGTATTTGGGCAAAGTGAATGTTTGACTTTTGAACAAGCCAAAACTAAAAAAAAAACAGAAAGAAGATATACGTTTAGTTGGTTTGAAGGTCCAATTTTTGAACAGCTTGAAGGTCGAACTTTTGAACAGTTTGAATCAGCAATTTTTCTCAGCTGCGGTTACTTTTTTAAGCAAAAAAATTTTGAACAAGGTCTAAGAACATCAAATTATTTTAAAGATGATATATCTATTAAATTTATTTTAGTGTGATTTTGGGGTGAACCGTTCCGAGTCCCAATTTAGTTAGCAACTCAAACCAATCACCCACTAGGTCCAAATTGAACGGGGAAAATTGGCATGCCCCTTGATGGGGTTGGGGCATAAGTGGTTAGGGAGGCGGATGCCGTCCCACCCCCATTTCCACAACATTTCCAAAAAAAAAAAAATGCCCCTCACAATTTTGAAAACCCTAATTGTGATCCGTTGTTTTTCAATACTTTTAAGGAAAGAGATTTCACTCATATTGGGATTATTGTACTTACTCGCAGGGGATTTGGAAATCGACTGCTTGGAGATGTGGTAAGAGATTTCACGCAGATTTTGGAATCTATTCTTCGAAGATGGGTGTCTTTCATATTCAAGTCAGATGGCTTCCTTAACGTTTGGCGTTCTCTTTTTCACTATTACCTCCTTATGGAAGGAATGGAATCATCGTGTTTTTTAAGGGAGAGAGTTCAAACGAGATCATCTTCTCAGGAAGTTCATCTCCCATGTCAGTGAGCTACCAGATGCCAAATCTTGGTCTTTCCATCTATCTGAAAAGGCCAAGACTTATACCCTTCATATCACAGGGCGGCAGCAATCTAAGGTATCCATTCCTATTGCATGGTCTTGCTCTCACCCTCATCACTTTAATCTCAATGTAGATATTGCTTCCTTTCATAATCCAGGGATTGCAGGAGGAGGCATTGTTATCAGGGCTGGTGATAGATCTTTCATTGTCCCTTTTGTGAATACTCTAAGATAGGCATCTAATATGTGGAGTTCCATGCGCTGAAAGCTAGCATGAACCTTGCCATTCAGCTAGGCTCTCTCTCCCTCCCCAAATTGAGAGCGACTCATCGCTGCTGGTTGATACTATCCATGCTCAATGCAAGGCGCTGTGATTTCTCCATGTCATAGCTACTAATTGTTGGCATGAGCTTAATAAAAACTTAACAACCGAACATGGTCCATATCTCACATCTACTGAGGCTAATATGGTGGCCGACTCGGTTGCCAAGATAGCTACAATTTTATTTGATGCCACTGTTTGGTACGCTCGACCACCAAATTTTGTTAATCTCCTTTTACTTCTTGACGTTGCCCAAGTTTCCTTTAGTCGGATTATAAAATGAGTTGTATTTTGTCTTATTCTTATTAATGAAAAACGGGTAGGGACTTTCTCCCCATTTGACTTATCAAAAATACTAAGAAAGAAAAAAAACAAAAAAAAAATTACTTTGAGGTACTCTAAATCTAATGAGATGGGGTCCACATATCAACCTCAATCACCTGTGTCTCAATGGCCTGTGACATTGACGGCATGTATTCTTACGAGAGAGAGAGAGAGAGAGAGAGAGTAATATATTGGTTAGT
>NW_006498435.1:127823-157436 GCF_000471905.2 Amborella trichopoda
AAATTAACCATTTAGTGCTTTAGATGGATCCCAAATAAGATTCTCCAAAGCAGCTCTTGGGAGTTAATATACTACATATGCTCTTGCCGGAGTATATGCTACAGGGCTATTTTATTTAGAATGCCTAACCAAGTATATTATCAAATGTAGAATGCTAGTGACCGTTTTTTTTTTTTTAAGACAAGAGTACTTACTTTTGATTAGCTAAATAAGAAATGCAAGACATTTCTCAAAAAATTACATATGACAATCAAAGAATTCACCTCTCTTCGCCAGACCATCTGCAATCTCATTCACTTCTCTATACAACAATGCTAGTGGCCTTCCCCACTGTAATATGAAGGGGATGATCACCGTTGTTTATTTTCAGCAGTAACTCTATCACCCCCAGTAAGCCTCTAAACTCAATAAAATTGGGAAGAAGCAAACCCTCAGTAACCACATTTATAATTTTCACTCCAGAAGTTGATGCATCCACTCTTGCACTTCCTCTCGTATGAAGTAGTGCTCCGTTTCAATATATTTGGCCCTTAGCACGAATATTGTAATGAAAAGATTTGCAACCCCTGTGGGAGCACACTGTGCATTTGCTCACACGGGACAAAACACATGTTATTAACATTTTTTTAACCCCAAGATTTGGGGATGGAGTCTCTAGATATTAATAAACATATAGGATTCTCTATGTGTTTAAAAGGAAAAGAGAAATTTATCAAATTACCCATGAAAGAAGAGCAACATTTTACCTACATCTAATATCAAAATACCCATAGTTTGAGTTGAATAGTTGTAATATGAAAATTGTTAAATAATTTATCTCTAATAGCTATTTTGATAAAATTCTTTAAAAACTCGGTCCCAAAATTGAAGAAGAACCATCCAATTTAGGTGTTTAAGAACTTAAAATATGATTTGTTTTTTCCATGAAGATAATTATTCGATGATACTTAGATTGATCCCAAAAATTTAGATTAAAAAAAAATTCTCATAGGTTACACTTTTGCCCATGGGGGATATTTATTGTATTGCTCTCATGGTAGCATGCTACACAAATTTAACATTGTATTGTCCAATCGTTCATGCCTTAGTTTAAAGGGAAAATTACAAAAACCCCCCTAAAATCCACTATCTATGCAATTTACCCCATCGAAACTTTTTTCCCTACAATAAGCTTTCTATGCAAAACTCCCCCAAAGTAAAAAGTTCTTTTTTTTAGACAGAAATATCCTTCCCATACAAAAAAATCAATTTGACGAGATTTGACGTTTCACAAGTTCTACTGCCGGAGCGCCCTTTGCTACTGTCGAAGTGTTGTGTCTCACAAGTTCTACTGCCGGAGCGCCCCTTGCAACGAGCACTGTCTCTCCCAAGTTCTACTACTGAAGCGCCCTTTGCACTACCGGAGCGCCCTTTGCAATTGCCGGAGCGCTACTGTTGGAGCACCCTTTGCTACTGTTGTAGCGCTACTGCTGGAGCGCTACTGCCGGAGCGCTATTGATGGAAGGCCCTTTGCTACTGCCGGGGCGCCCTTTGCTACTACCGGAGCCTTGTGTCTCATATGTTCTGCTGCCGGAGAAAGAGAGGCGTGTGCAATAGTGTTAAGGGTAGTTTAGTTTTCTATTTTTGGGTTGGGGGGTTATTTGCATAGAAAGTTTGTTGTTTAGAGAAAAAACTAAGTTGGGGATAAGTTACATAGATAATGTAATTTTGAGGGTTTTTTGTAATTTTCCCTATTTTAAAATTGCTTAGAAGTACATCACCATTATGACATGCTTATATGATGTTCTTTTTAGCTATAGTGCACTTCTAAGAAGCAATGTGATTAGGATCGGTTTAGCCACCAATCCGCTGAGGTATTTGGTCAAATTAAAATTAGTTTGACCGCAGATCGAAGTAGCTGATCTGAAGTGTAAAAACACAAAGAAAATATAAAATATATTATAAAAAAATTACTCACATTTATTTAGCCGATTAAACCAACTGGTTGGACCGATCAAAAACTGCTTTTTGATTAGTATTTAAACGAAGGGAAAAGTTTAGGTAAGGTTGCAATTTTAAAATGTAGAATTATAGATGCACCTCAAAAAGATTGTTTTGAAACATTGCATAAAACCAAAAAAAAGAAAAGAATTGGACCTTGGATCACCAAAGCATCGACTCTAACAAACCAATTTGGCCTGCTTTATGAGTCGAATCAGATCCAACAGAGAATAAACGGAAATCAGAGACTGTGGGATCGGAGTAATTCTTGATTATGGGATTCACCTATTAATTATGAATTGACTCAGCCGATTTTATGTTGTCTGGATCTGAGATACTAAGTCTCTTTAACTAAATGTCAAATTCCCAAAAGATTATAAATCCTGCAAGAGAATATTCTACATTTGCTTCCTCCCATAAAGCCTTGGTTACGAGTATTTTAGGACCCCAAATTTTGGGTATTTGACGTCTTCAACTTAGAAACAATCCTAAAATAAAATAAAAGACAAAAATATCATGCACAAAAAAACTAACATCCTTAAGGGCGTATTTCATAAATAGAAGTTTTCAAAAGTGAGAGTTGAGTATCTCACTTCCACGTTTGATATTTACAACATGAAGCTCCAAAGTGGAAATACAACCTTCTAAACGGTGTTTTTTTAGTGTCAAAATCATAATTAGCAAGTCGGGGAATATCAATATATCGGTTCACTATAAAATCGAAACTAAATCGTTTTTATTTTAAAAAGTCGGATGAAAAAATCGAGTAAAAAAATACGGATCGGCAAAAATACTTTATGTAAAAATGTCGTAAATATCGCGGACTAGGCTCAAAAAATTGAAGTGAAAAATACGGATAAGTTTCAGAAAAAGGGCACCATATTTATGCTAACTATGCCAACACGATAGTCATTAAACTAGCTGTTCTAACTATGCACCATACTAATTATACACCATTACTAACCATACACCATACTAACAAGTATACACCATACTAATTATATCAATATGCACTGTACCATCCTTTTGCACTATATTTACACTTTTAGAGAGAGAAGGCGAGAGGAGGGTGACTATTTCCTTTGACAGAGAGAAAGAGAGAGGTGGCATAGGAGAAAGAAATGCAGAGGGAAAGAGATAAACATAGAAGAGCAAACAGGGTGAACTTCTTCTGAATCAGAATTGTGCTGTCTTTTTGAAGCAGATGGGGAACATCTTGTGAAGAAAATCATATGGGAATCGTGCTGTATTTTTTAATCTGATGGGTTGAATCAGGTTTAGGGAAAAGCCCTTTGTATGTTTTTCCTTAGTTTATTTTTCCTAATATGTCTTTTCTGCTATGTTAATTTGGGGATTTTTGAGTTATGTTAAATTTGGAGATTTTTTATGTGATTTGGAAGTTCTCTATTAGATTGTTCCTCTATTTTCCCTAATTTCTTTGAAATGCTGCTAAATTTAGGAATTTTTAAAAGCTAATGTTAAATCTATACTTCTATATCTCTTTCTCTAAAGCTTGCATTATAATCAGTGGTTCTCTTTTTCCTCTCACTCTCTATATCTATCGATCTCCATACCCATCAAGCATTTTTGATATAGTTCCATTTAAGGATTTTTGAAACTTATTTATCTCAGTTTTTTCCTAATTTCTTTGAGATGGTTATCTTTCTCTCTGCGTACCCATCGATGAGATGTTCTCGATCACATGGTTCTCTCTGTGTCTACCATGGAGGATTATTAATAGAAACTTTTTTTTGGAACGACTTCTTATAAAATTAAAAAAAAGGCGTATTAAACTTCTTCATGAAAAAAAATGTGATTTTTTGACTCTCTTTTGAAAACTACGTAGTTTAAAACGTTTTTTTAAAAAGACTCCAATTTTTTCAAAAAATCGTATTTAAAATGCCGATTTGCTAACTATAGTCTAAAATAGGTTAATTTTTGGAAGACCACCCTTGCACCAAAAATATGGAAGGGTAATCTTCTATAATTTGTGGGAGACTCTCCTTCCCACTACCAAACGTATAAAAAGCCTGGGTTATAAGCATGCTTGAAGTAAAGTTTGTTAGATTGAGTAATTGGGCAACCAGATTCAAGCGTAGAATTATAGAACGCTAGCGCGGGAGCTCTACACCTTCAACAATTTTTGGGTAAACAATAATGCCAAAAGATATTTTACTCTTAGGATAGGATTGAGTATTGGTGGTAGCACTATTTGTGCCCCCACTAAGATCTAGGCTTTTATTTTTACCTAACCTATTAAAAAACCATTAATGATTTAAAAAAAATGAGATAGGACTCATCATCCCCACTTCATTACCCAACAAAAGAAAAATACCACCAATGATTTCAAAAAACAGTTAGGAGCTTGTCTCAAAAAACGGATCGGGGCTTGTCATCCCTACTTAATTACCCAAAAAAAAAAGATATTTTACTCCCATGGGAGCAGTAGAATGTCTATTTTTTACTCCCTACACTATAATCCCCCGCTTAGAATTAATTTTAGTATTCCCAATTTTGGGGATGTCACCTCTTCATCCAATAGATCAACCTTAATAAAAATAATTTGCTAATTGTACCCTCTATGCATTTAAAAAAAGTAATGTTTCAAGATTGAATAGAGACCATCCAATTTTTTGACGGTGATATCTAAGTGTTAGAAAACTCAATTGATCTTTTGTTTTTTTAAGAATAATTATCTACTAATTCTTAAATGGTTTCCAAAATTTCATATTGAAAAAAATCCTTCTGATGGAGGGAGTAGAAGTAAACTATGCTCCCAAGAGAGCATGTTATACATGCTAAACAATGATAACAATCCCTATATCATATACACGGTATATCAACCATTTTTGTACCATACACCAATGCTCCATAATACTTTTCAACGATGACCTGACCATACCTGAACTTTATTTCATAACCCTTATCATTTAGCCTAGGAAGAGAAATCAAATTGCACCTCATATTGGGCGCATACAAATTATTAGTCAATAGGAGATTCACTCTTCTTGGTAAACACAGCTTGAAAGTACCGATACCAAATACATCACAGTAAGTGTCATTTTCCATATAAATCCACTAGTTACTGGCGGCAATTCCTTCAACTCTATGAATACGGCATTGGTCCTCGAGACATGTCGAGTGGAGGCTGAGTCGACCCACCAATTTCTCAAGTCATGGTCGGCAACTATTGATTCTAGGGCTACGCAGATCAAGTCATTTCTTTTATTTTGATTATTTCGAGTATTGTTGTTATTTTGATTCTTATTTTTGTTTTTCAACTTAGGACAATTAAACTTAATATGTCCAATTTTTTTACAATAAAACAGGTCTTTTCAACTTTGTTCTTTTTTATTTTTAAAATTTCTCCCTTTTCCCTTATACCTATTATTTTTTTGATTATTGTAAAATTTCTTGGGGATCTGAGAACATGAAATTCGAGTAAAGTAGAGCTCATTAGACAATCCCATAGATACAAAATGTGGTTTAAAGTTAGGGAAAGAAGGTGATGGTGAGAGGGTTCGTCCAACTTTCTTTAAATGTAATACGAGCCTTCACTATTTGACAGTACAAGGTCTGCAATTTACCTTTGTTACCAGAATACGCAAGCTTGAAACAAGGCATAATTAAGGATTCTTCATAACGAAGATACGTATGATAATGGTTTGTTTCTTCGAATGTTTTAATATTTTGATCTTGATCTTTGTAGGTTTTACATATGAACACGGTTTCAATGAATGCGGGCTTGGCAATAAATATATTTTTTAAATGTAATTTAATCGTAATTTTGGAGAATATATAACCTTTAACATGGAATTCATGAATATGAAAAAAAAAAAATTTAACAAAAAATTAACACTATAAATAATAATTATATTAAAAAAACATTTGAACCGTTAATTACACTTGTTTTTAGATAGACCACCAATTTGCATCCATCTTTAAGAATGTTGTTTTATACTTATGGACCACATATTGTAGAAATGCAGTCCAGACCGCATGAAACAATTTTCCTTTACATATAGATTGGGCCAGAGACTCGGTAAAACAATACTTCCTCATATGCTTTCTGTATGGGAAGTACAACATTCTTCTTGTGGGGAAATCAAAATTAAAACATATATGTGGTCCACATAAAATAGCCGATTGCAAACACTCTCTACTTGTGAAGCCGAGTATGCAGCCACCACTTCAAATATTTGTTATTGTAGTTATGAGATTTTTTTTTTCAAAATCCCTAAGAAACTCCAACAAAAATTCAAAATTTGCCTCCAGAAGACACAGTCATTAATGCGTGAATGAGTGAAACAAGCACATCAACACCCTATTTCATTTCATGTCATTTATATGAAGCGAAAGAGTAGAATGTGGAGCTGGTATGCACATAACTAAAGACCGAGTTGCCAACATTTCCATAAAGCCCCTCAAGTATAAAATAATTAAAAAACTGGAAATTATATTTGGAATACCAAAACGGAAAATAAGTTTATTTTGAAAAGTTATTTTCGGAATTTAAGAAATATATAAAGGGTATTTTGAGAAGTTTTGTGTGAAGGTAGTTTTGATAGAGTGTACAAGAAATCTTGAACTTGAATTGGTATAGGGTACCATGGTGAGGAATTCCAAGAATTAGAATGTGTATTATGTTTTCGAGTGTTCCATGTAAATTCGTCCGAGTATTCGGAGTTGATGTCAAGAAAGAAAGAAAAAAAAAAAGTCTCATAGAGAGACTACAAAGGTCAATGGTTTAAATGCATGTACTTTGTTTATGCGATGTGAGGAATAAAATTGAGCCTATTATGTTTGTAATTGGGGCCCTTTGATTCGCTTCTTGTTTGTATAGCATATGATAAGACACCTGGAAAATATAAGTCTATTGTTGTTTGGATGTAATCATATCATTGCATTATAATTTTTGTTGGTATTGACTTGATGCCCATGTGGAATGAAGAGGGGAAGAGCCAAAATTGGGTTGGGCAGCGATCCAATCATATATATTACCCTTTGTTGGGCCCAAGGAACATAAGTTAGCCGAAAGGTGTTTTATCAGGACGCAAGGTGAATTTTTTTTTTTTTTTTTTTTTATAGCAGGGTAAGAAGGGATAGAAGAAATGCTTGGAACCAATGTCGCAGTACCAGGCATTGCTCACTAAAATAACCTTACCTTTTTAGGGACATCAAAATACTCTTAAAAATTTTTCTTTTCAAGGTTGCAATAGGTGAAGGTTACATCCATCAAATTTAAGTGCCTAAAAAATACTCATAGATTGGGTTTCAGGGGAGAGATTGAAGGAACAAATGCTCTCACCAACAACTCTCTTACAATTGAAACCAAACAAAAATGCTCCCACTAGAGCATAAAATCTTTTTACGAACTCTCTTAAAATTGAAACCAAACAAGTGAAGTCCTAGATAGAAATCCTATTAGCGAGCGTATGACATGGACCATATTGTCTATCTACTCACTGGGGCAGAAAACCTACTTCAGAGGATTTTCTTTAATCTAAAATTTGGGAACCTACTTTACAATCACAAGATGATTGTTTTATAGATTGAAGATTTGAATTTTAAGTTTTTCAACACTCAGATCTCCCATTTTGATTGAGTTCAATCTTTTGACAACTTTTTTTTCAAGTATGTAGAGAATGAGATTTTGATTTTTCTATGTTAGTATGTGGGTTGATGATGTTAACGCTCCCCCCCCAAAACTGGAATCCTAAAATTATTCCTAAACTAGATTTTACCCAAAGAAATAAATGGACTGTATGCTGCCGTGGGATTATAAAATATTTTGGAATCATAAATCTACGCAAATAAGGGGATTTCTATGAATATCTCTTTCAACACAAATTTGGAGCCCCAAGGAAGTCTGTTTAATCGGTGGACATGTTGCCTGAGGGTCCACACTTCTCTTAATGTACTCATTCATCCGACTATGTGCCGTGGAAAGTAAGACTTACCTATGAACTCCTAAAGTGTGCTTCCAAGGGAGCATACTGTTCGACAACTCCTAGGTGCAAAAGAGTAATTTTGAAAGATTTTTTTTTTATCCAAAATCAAGGGATCCATCTACGTATTTTTAGATTGCTAGATGATTATTTTCAAAAAAAGAGTTGGATTTTAAGTCCTTGAACACCTAGGTCATGCGCTATGATAATTGAGCGTGTCTTGTTCAATCTTGGGCTTAAGTCACATAGAGATTCGTATGCAAATGTTTTTCTTTGAAGTTGATTACTAGGTTCTAGAGGTTATATTGCAAAAATTGGAGCTGAAAAATATTCGTAACAAGAAGTTTATCAAGGGGAACAAATGTACAGAATCCACTTAGTGGCAATGGACTTTCTCATGGCCAAGCGGAAGGTTTTGGCGGACGTATGTGATTAACACGTGCAAACAACAGTTGTTTTTTGTTTTATTAAAGCTTTGGGGAAAAAAAAAATATTATATAGTTATTTCTTATTTAAGAATGGTTTTCTAAAAAGGGAAAAATTATTTTTAAAAATACCAATTTGTGGAGGACCATTTTCGCAAAAATTACTAAGAGATCTGAATGATGGAATAATAACAATAACCCTCTACAAAAAAGGGTTAAGTGGGGTCATGTAAGCACCATAAATTATCTACCGGGAATGTTCCGGCAAAGCTGGATCTCCACAATATATAGTCTTGCGACATTGCTCTCTATACAATCAGATCCTATTGAAAATTTGTTTATGCTCATTCTGATTTCCTTCAGTTATCATGTTATGCGCCAGAAATTATGCTCTCTTGGGGTAGAGGGAATGTTTGCATGAGTCAAGGGCATCAAATGCATGCATTGTCTTTATAGAGTTCAATCACAATAGCAAACTATATGCAGTTCTACTGGTATTCATCTCTTGTTTTGAAATTCCTAACTTTTTTAAGGAGTATTTTCCTAAGGCTTGCTGAATACTCTGAATCTTATTTTCCACGAACAATTTGGTAGACAACTAGAAATTATTGGAATTGCTGTTTGCCCGACAGTTGAAGATCGAACAAGAGATGATTAACATGTAGGATGCATAAGCTATGTTCTTTTGACAATTAGATTAGCAAATATGACTTCAAATTTATAACTAGTTCTATTAAAATTTAATAGTTGAATGAAAGCTGTGGTATATAAACCAGCATCACTTGCTTTTTGATGAATAAATTTAGCTCCTCGACCTCCTTAGTTGCAGGTGTAAGTGGAGGGCGTCTAGCGTTTCAACTGGTAGGTTGTGGATATAGATGCTTCTTTATACGTTTTAAAGGTATGCTACTTTATAGACTTGATGATTCATTTTGTATTTATAGCTATATGATTTGTATCAACGTTTTGAGCCCCATTATTTTTGTGTTTAGATTTCTATCTTTTAGCTAGAAGCAAGAAAAGGATATTACGTGTGCAATTTTTTTTTATATGAGGTGCACCTCACAAATTTCATAGAAAATAGCATTTTAAAGTTGGAAAACTTTATATTTCATCATCTCAACTTCAAGATGTACGAATATAAATAAAATAAAAAGTTTTAAATCTTAAAAATAATAGACATATATACGTAGTAACAAGTTTTTTTTTTTTGGGGTGAATCAGATGTCGGGCACTACCTATTTTATTAAAAGAAATAAAAAGATATAAGATCACCCTTGTAAGGGGAACATTGGCACCATCAAATAGCAACAGAGGATCTAACTCATCTGGGGATGAGCACGCTAGATTGTCTCCTCTATCATGGCTACTGTTTTCTTTGCAAAATAGTTGGCAACCATATTAGTATCCTTGTGTATGTGAGAAATCTGCCATTGGTGATTTGAGAAGGAGAGGTTTGCTTTGCATTTAGCCGAAACTACTGCAACTTCCATGGAGGCGTGCAGGGTTGTTTCAAGGATTCTACAAGTAACTCATAATCGCTTTCAATGATGAGAGGTATGCATTTGAGTTCTTTTACCACAGAGATGCTCAATTGCTGATCATGGAATTCAGCAACATTATTGAGTTGAGACCTAAGCGAGCTGCAAAAGCAGCTATAAAGCCTCATTCATCATAGAGGAGCCATCTATATTAAGCTTGAAATGGCCAATATGAGGGAAAGGCCACGCTAACTAGATTGAAGTCATTTGAACCATCTATTTCATGAATTCAAATGTTTATATGTGTTTAATATGAACCGTTATTAGAATTCTAAATTTCATAATGGGGGTTGAACATGGATTTTCAAATTATCGAAAAGTTTTCGACAGCAAAACTACGACTTCCAACAAATTTTAGAGGCATGTCTTACTTGTAGTATAGTGTAAGATGGCCGCCTTATATATACCTCATCCATTAAGTATACCTAAAAGATTTCATTCTCCCAAGAGAGTATTTTGTCGATTTACTTCCTCCGGGAAAATCCAATATACAAGTTATTTTGGGATCTTAAATTTTGGTGATACAACATCGTGAACTCATAAACTAATTGTACTAAAAGAATAAATTGCAAACTGCTCTCTGTGCCCTTGAAAAGAAAATATTCTTAAATGATTATTTTAAAAGGAAAAAATTCGAATTTGGAGTTTTCTGACACTTTGATCTCACTCTTCAAAAATTAGACGATCTTTGCTCAATCTTGAGACATTATTTTCTTCTAGTACAAAGAGTTCAATTCCAAAAGAAAAAAATTCTGAGGTTGGTCTATGGGTGAAAAGGTCGTAACCCCAAAATTTGGGGTCCTAAAATGATTCCTATATTCGATTTTACCCAAGGGAGTAAATAAATAGTATACTCGAGGAATATAAAGTCTTTTGGCAATTCTATTTTATTATTTTCCTCATTTCCCTCCATCCCTCTCTCTCTCGTTTGTAAGTTTTCCATTTGAAATAATTTGTAACCCTCATTGGGTGGCTTTCCTTCCATCCCTCTCACTCTCTCTCTCATTTGTAAGTTTTCCATTTGAAATAATTTGTAACTTTTTCCATTTGAAATAGATTCTCTATCTCTCTCTTTCCACATTTGAAATAGACTCTCTCTCTCTTATCTGTGAGTTTTCCCCTTTGAAATTATTTGCAACATTTCCCATTTGAACTAATCTCGATTTCTAACTCATGTAGTCGAGCTCAGTCCATCACAGCCATAGATAGAAAAAATAAAATTACCCCATAGATCTTTTCTCTCTTTTCCCAGTTCTTTTTATGAACATGATCTCATTACATCACCAATTTCTTCATCACAACTATCAAAAAAGAAAATTCTTCCTCACGATACAAAAATGGTATTCTAGGCTACAAGCCGTCCAATTTTGGTACAAAAAAGTCACATTCATCCCTTCAGTTAACGTTGTTGCATTTCTTATAAAAAAGTCCAACAAAAATTTCTCCGATTTTGACCAAAGTCAATGAATGGTACTCCCCCGGCGTTCCACCTCTTATAGTTAGTTAGAGGTGATCATGACCTTCCACCTCTTATAGTTAGGTGCCTCGATCTCGCCCTCTAGGTCGGGATGACCTAGCGGCACATGTCTCGAGTTTCAAGGGAACTCGAGACTTGAGATCGCTCTTTCGAGAATCTTGCTCAAAAACAAAGGCATGTATACCAATCGATGAGAGAGGAATTTAAGGTGGGTTCGGGACTTACTCGGGCTGACTCACGTGGGCGCCCTCTTAGATCAGGAAGAAAGCCCCCTAGTCATACAACCGGTTCAAAATCACCTCCTTTGGCTTATACTCTCCTGTTTTTACAATTACACACACATGGTTAATATTACAAGACAAGTGGGGGACCCCACCTTGTCTTTGGACGAATGTACACAGGCGTGCACATCCAAAAGAAGAAGGGAATAATGAGAGAATAGAGATTGGGGTAGGAAGAATTTGACCAAGCGGTTAGACTAACACGGTGGCTAGACTAGTAGGAGATTGACCCGACGTGGTAGCAAGATGGGCTCGGTAACTCAGACCGGCACAACGGCATTACTACTAGATGACGGTACCAATACTGAGCAGCTTACGATGGCTAGTCTGTCGTGGTAGTAAGATGGGCATTGTAAATCTGACCAACACAACGGTATTACGGTTAGACGACAGGACTACCATGACAGTGCTAGTCTCAACCTCCCTTGATCAAACGAGAAAGGAAGAAGAAAGAAGAGGGAAAAGAAAAAGAGGGAAAAAGGAAGATAGAAGAAGAGAGAAGGGGAAGAAAGAGAAGAGAGAGTAAGGAAAGAGAAAAATAAGAGAATAATATAATGAAATAAGGGAAAGAAAGAAAGAAGAAAGAAGAAAAAGGAAGAAAGGTAGAAAGAGAAGGAAGAGGAAGAAGAGAGAGAATGACATAGGAAGATGAGAGACGTACAGAGCAAGAATAGAGAGAGAGAAGAGAGAGAATGACATAGGAAGATGAGAGACGTACAGAGCAAGAAGAGAGAGAAGAGAGAGAAAGGAAGAGAAAGAAGAATGGAAACATGGATGACGATGGACTCCCGCCATCCATGATAGGAGAGAGAAAAGAGGAAGGAACATGGACGGCGATGAGCTTCCGCCGTCCATGGCCGAAGAGAAAGAAAGGGAAAAGAAAAACACAGACGGCGATAAGCCTCCACTGCCCATGACAGAAGAGGGAGAGAGGATGAGAACATAGACGGTGATCTGCTTCCCCCATCCATGACGAAGAGATGATGAGAGAGAAAACATGGATGGTGATGAGCTTCTGCCGCCCATGATAAAGAGTGAGGAGAGAGAATTTATGGACTGTTATGAGCTTTCACCATCCATGACGAAGAGATGAGGAGAGAGAAAATACGGAAGGCGATGAGCTTCTATCGTCCATGACGAAGAGATGAGGAGAGAGAAAACATAGACGACGATGAGCTTCTGTTGTCCATGACGAAGAGATGAGGAGAGAGAAAATATGGACAATGATGAGCTTCCACCGTCCATGATGAAGAGATGAGGAGAGAGAAGGTACATAGACGGCGATGAGCTTACACCATCTACAATAGGGAAAGAGGAGAGAGAAAATATATGGACGACGATGAGCTTCCACTGTCCATAATAAAGGAGGAGACTCAGACCGTCCATAATAAAGGAGGAGACTCAGACAGTGACCCGGCCTGCCGCTTAGGTTAAGGCTAGACACATTGTATGTGTTCCAGAGGAAGTCATCATGCCCGACGATAGACCTCACTATGCATGAATGGAAAAGAAATGGGATGGAGAAAAAGAAGGGGGAAGAAGACGAAAGACACACATGGCGATGGCCCTCTACCATGCATGTTGGAGAAGAGAGAGAAAGAAAAAGATAGAGAGACAAAGATAAAAAGAGGAGAGAGAAAGAGAGAGATGAGAGGAAGAGAGAGACTGAGAGAGATGAGAGGAAGAGAGAGAAAGAGAGAGATGAGAGGAGGAGAGAGAAAGAGAAATGAGAGGAGAGAGGAGAGAGGAGGTGAGAGAGATAGAGGTGAGATAGAAAAGAGGAGGAGAGAGAGATAGAGATAAGAGAGCAAAGAGAAGGAGAAAGAAAATTACCTTACCGAAGGGTACCGACCTATTTCTTCTCTCTCCTCTCTCTCTCTCCAAGACGTACCCAGGATGTCGAAACAAAAATCCCAAATTTTATTCATGAACGTGAAGAATGAACGGGGTCCTTTTACAATCAGGTTTAGAACGTATTTATAGAATTGGGCCCAATCATGGGTGGATGCCTAAAAACTAGCCGAATTGATGATAATTACAATTATTCTGAATTAAAGAAAAATCTACAAATACGGTATAAAATGACATTTTTGCCCCTGCCCAATAATACATGGAATTTCAAACAGTCCCTACTACTGCCCTAGAACATGCGTGATCTTCCATGGGTGATTCGAGATTGCTACGGCGCTCGTTTTGTCGAAAGATGATTGCTTTCTCGTTGGGCTTGGCATGATGATCGATTTGATACCAATTTCAAACCACGGATCGCGTTTTTAGGCCATGATCACACGATTTGAAATTCGCGTGGATCTTGGAAACTTTGGATCTATAGTGTGCTCATTTCTTAATGTTTTTCTTCTGTTTCTTCATTGTATCACACTGAGCATGCCGTCACGATCGCGTTGCAACAAATGCAGCTTGATTTCGTGCCTGAACGAAGATTTTGTAACTTTTGGGTTTTAGCTGGAATCTAGAATCCGACAACTGGAATCTAGAATTCGACAGCTGGAATTTACAGCAGCTTTGATGCCTTCGTACGTTGAATCCAACCGTTCATCGTACGCGGTGTTCGGACCAGAGATATCCCAAGACCTTACGCACGCGATGGAACTAGTCTCGTGTCAATTCAATGCGCGAGTGTCGTGATATGGCCACTTGAGTAGGTCGTGGTGCTGCTGAATTTTCTGCAACTTTTGCAACGAATCACCAATTCTCTCTAGCTTTTCCCCCTTCTTAGGTGTGGTTATGGGGAGTACCACGTATCGAAATGCTTGTCTTGACGAGACGAACGCGCTCACAAAATTTGAGCTTCGTTTGATTAGAGACGAGGAAGATATGGGTCTTCAAAGTTGATACTCATGACTGTTAAAATAGTCACCATTAATGGTGACTTGTTGCAGAGAGGGCACCCGGGAATAATGTACGGCCTACCCTTTTTCGGTATTTTACCCATAACTTTGTCCTGGAGTGTCCGTTCAAGCCAAAACTTAATCCATAAGGGTTTTCGACCGTGTCAGATACAATGGTGGCAGTACCACAACTGTTTAACATACCAAAAATAGAGTTCTAGTTACAGGACACATTTTAGGGTGCTAGAGACCGATTTTTTCGAAATTTTTTCTTTTTCTACACTTCTTTAAACATGTCGGATTGCGCGAAACTTGGCAGGTGGCCTTTTGAAGTGCTTAAGAAGATTTCCACCTTTTCTTGGCAAATTATGAGACTATCGAGAATTCCGCTATATATCTGAGCTTTATTGACCGGCTTCCTCTTTATTCTGCATTAGGGACCCGAGGTGCTAAAAAATGTGTTCAAACAGGTTGCCCAGCCAAATGTTGTGGTTCAAGAGAAATGAGAAGGACAACATTCGAAAAATTTTCTCGGCTTTATTTCTTTTCTCTTCCTAACTATAGAACCACGTGAAGGTCGAGGAGATATCCACGCAATACTATAACTAGTGCAGGTCCATCCGTGGAGACTTTAAGGGGAGAAGAGACTATCATAGTCCTCACTCTCGTGTGGACTGTTTTGCTACTGGTGGGGGACACTGCATGGAATGCGCATCATCCACATCAGGAGCTCTTTTTGGGTTTTGACGACTGGGGGCTTTTAAAAGCATGTAAACCCAATTTGTTAGAATCCAGGCATGACTGGCCATCTGGTGCCTTGCTTTCAAGCTTTCTTCTCAATCAGTCAGGGTTTTTGTGTTCTCTGGTGGTGGTCTACGTTTCATGGCTTTTGTTTTGAATAGACAGCCAAAGAAACCTTAGTGGGCATATGTGCTGCTACACTTAGGTTTGCTTTGACAAGCTGGGTACCTCTATGGTTCCCATCCTGCTGGGTCTAGTCGGGGGCTTTGTGTTGGCCTGTCCAAATGTCTAGGCTTGTCGGTTAGGGAGGGAATCGACGAGGCGTCACCCTAATGTCTTTTCCTGTCTTTAGAGATAACCTCTGGGGTAGTCTTTGGTTTGCCGTTGTGATTTTTTTTCTTGGTGGTTGACTTTTTTAGAGTAGGTCCTTTAGCATGGAACCTTGTCTGCCGTCTTGCGATTCTTCTGATTCTGGGTCCTTTCGTGAACAGACTGTCTGTCGGATTCTTCTTGAAGCTTGTATTTTTTAGTCCCGATAGCAAAGTATTTACTGCCGGGATTTTTCTTTTGAATGATGGCTGAAGCGGCCCTTGAGAGGTATGTTGTATCAACCTATTTATTGATTCAATGCCCTTTGAGGGTTTTCACTTGGATTTGGGAAGTGGTGCCGTAGAGGCGGTTTTCACCATCCTCCTTTATTTTGGGCTCTTTTACCCATGACCGTAAGGCCATGTCCACCCTCATTCTTCCATTTTTACTAACAGTTTTCAAATTTTTATCGTACTCGGGTTTTTATTTTCACAGAACTCTCTTACTCATGGTTTCATGACCATGCCCGTCCGTCATTTTTACTCATGGCATTCCCTTGACTAGGTGTACACCATACCCGTTATTTTTATTATGAAGGTGTCTTTAGGGTCATGCCTTCAAGACCTATGTGAAGCCTTTTAACGTCATACGGCCAGGACGTGTACTATGGTTTAGGGTCATACAGCTGGACCGTGGTGGGGATAGATGGCAGTCTATGAAGGCCAGGGAATGAGTATGGTGGTGATTTTGACTCACTTTGGGGAGATGGCATGAAGCTGCCCATGAGGGATGGATGGTGTGTGGATGAAAGGTGGAAAGTCGTAACCTACTAACTGACGGCGAGAATGGATGGCAGGATGTTTCGCCATTTTGTGAGCATGAGTAAAACTCACTGATGAATGATGGAGGGTGATGAAATGAAGATGGATTTGATGAAGATGATGCACGCACAGACGGGGCAGTTAGGGAAGGCGTGCATGAAAATGCATGTAAAGGGCATGTGCAAATGTATGGGAGTGAGTTTAAGGTCATGCCTCCAGGATCTGTGCAAAGAAGTTTATCGTCATGCGATCAGGATGTGCACTATGGTTTTAGGTCACATAGCTCATACCGTGGCTATGAAGTTTAAAGTGGTGCAGCTAAGACCGTACAGTTTATGGTCGTGCCACTAGACCTCCGCTACAATTTAAGGTCATATAGTTTTGACCATGGTGCAAAGCCTTTTAACGTCATGCAGCTAGGATATGCACTATAGTTTATGGTCATACAGCTGGACCATGGCTGTGCAGTTTAGAGTCATGCTGCTAAGGCCATGCAATTTAAGGTCGTGCAACTAGACCTCTGCTATAGTATAAGGTCATATAGTTGGGACCATGCAGTTTAGGGTCGTGCACCTAGACCATAGTGTGGGTTGCCTTGTAGGTGTAGCTCCATGGAGGAATAAATTTGGATGACAATTTGACTCCCTAGGGATAGCGAGGGACTTAGATAGAAATGGTAGACATAAGTAGACTTCACTGGGGATTATGGGGCAAGTATGACTCCCTGGGGGTGAAAAATCAAACTCTATAGAGAATAGGCTTATGACAGGTAACCCAACTCCTTGGGGATAAGGTAGCATGCTGCGTAAAAAAAGACCCTATGGGAATTAAAGGGGTAAGCTAGACTTTCTTGGCATACACCCAACTCCATTGGGGATAATAGGCTGCAGTACGATGTGATTCCTAATGGGGATGAGGGACAGTGGCATGCTCCAGACTCCATTGGGGATGACAGGTTACAGCTTGAGTACAACTCCACTGGGGATAGTGGTATGACATACACGGCGAAACCAGGTGCTAGCACATGCATGATGTTAGCATGAGAAGCATAACACACGCGGCGATGGTCATGGGTGGTAGCAGCATTGACATGTGCAACATCAACGCGAACAAAGATAACATACACAGCGCCAGCGTGCGCAATGACAATACGCGAGGTGGTAAACTTTGAGAACACAGCCGGCGCCGGGCACAACTGGCGCTAGCTCTCGAGAACATAGCCGGCACTGAACTTTCAAGAATACAGCCAATGCTGGGCGTGAGTTAGAGAGACGAACCTGAACACAGACGGTGTTGGGCTTTTGCAAAACACAGCAGGTGCTGGAGTAGGTTACAGAGACGGCGCTGAACTCAGCCAGCGTTGGGCTTTCAAGACCACAACCAGCGTTGGCCAGCGTTCGGGGCTTCGAGTGCAGGGGGAGCACCAATATTTAAAAGGATACTCTTCCTGGACCATCAAGGTGCTATGTTCACACAGAAGCATTCTTGAGCGTGCTTCTCTGATAGCAGCGATTCAGTGCTCAGTCAGCTATTATGATCGGTGCTCCAATACCACTAAGGTGCTACTGGAGACATGGAGTCATGTTAGCAATACATGGCTCCTTGGGCATGGGGAAGCAGGAATCTCCTTATTGGATCTCTATTTTATTGGCGGCCTTCCGCTAATCGGGGTAATGAATGACAAGTTTGTGCCCCAGGACTCAGTCATCTTTGGTGGTGCTCGCTTAGAAAGAGAGGAACCACCTACTAGTCTTCAGAAGATTTTTGAGGTTTATCAGTTGCTTCATGTGAACTCTAGCCACGGTCGGGTAACCTTCACCGAATGGGTGAAATTATTTTGTGGGGATTCCCTGAGGATGGTCGAGGTGCTTTAAGAGGGAAGGGGAAAGCAGTCGTAAAGGGGACACCTCCCATCTATCAATCTGAGACCAGCGATGACTGCGTCTTCTTGGCCACATATTTGGCCCTGTTTTTATGCAAGTTCGTGCTCCCTGGAGGGGCAGATAACATTCGTCCAGGCACATTCTATGTGGCCTTTGACATGGCAAGAGGGCGTAAGTATGCCCTTGCTCAACGAGTTTTGTGCAATATTTACCACGGATTGGGGGTCGTCTCACAAGGAAAGGCCTACAAAGGCAAAGAGGGGGGCAATGGCCTTGTCTGAGGTGAAGCATTTCCTGGGGATTTCAAGACACCATTCCCCATTCATTATGTGTATAGGTGGTTAGGGGCTTATTTCCCTACCACCTATGTCAAAAGTCAGGCTGCAGGGGATAAAATATGCCCCTTCTTAATGAGAATTGTTGGGAAAAAGGCTATTTTTCATAGCTCGAGAGAGGCTCGACACTTATTTGGGAATGACTCCTCAAGTAAGCGTCGGGGTCCTATTTCCCATTGGGACCTTCACTGACCGTGCTTTTATTGATGAACTGGGGAAGGAGTTGGACGGTGCTCCCACAACTATCAGGGAGCTTATGTTCATCTTGAGCGTTAGAGGGGAGGCTTTGGCTTACCGAACTCCTCAGAGTGCCAAACTTGAAGGGTACTTCCCTCATCGCTTCGCCAGTCAGCATGGGCTTGATCAAAGCTACCCCTTCTCTATGTTTTTCGAAAAGCACCACAACAGAGTAAACACCGGGAAGAAGGAAGAGCTTGGGACTCTTTGGGAATCATGGCATCCATAGCATATACGGACCGCATGGTCCACATGTTTGGAGATGATAGAGGTTAACAAGTACGTGCTACTCACTTTGGAAGAAGGGTTTGGGTGACCGAGGCCTATGCAATCTGTTGGAGAATTACTAGCTGAGCATATTGGGATGCTAATCACTCCTATAAAGGGGAGAACTGTAATTGGCGTCAGGAGACTAGACAAAGGAAAATGGTCAACACTCCCGTTCTTGGCGAGGTCGTTGATTTGGGATATCCTTGGAATTGGCAAGCTCTTGGAATTCCTTGAGAGATAGCGGCTGATGACACTTCGCCGCAATTTCTGGCCATGGAGAAAACGACTGGGAACCTTTCTGATAAACTTAGCTCTATCTTTGAATGGAGGGAGGGTCGAAAGGTCCCAGGTCATGAGGGCGTCCAATCCAGGATTTGAACACGTTGATCGGGAGAGGCCCCCACAGTGCTTTTGTTGCAAGACCTTCACAAGTGGGGAGTTCTGAGGCGTTTGCTTCTCCTCCAGCAGGGGAGAAGAAAAGGAAATTCTCTACCCCTACAGGCACTCGTGCACCAACTCTACCTGTTAGACCTGCTCGAAGACATAGGGGTGCTCAACTTCCTGTCATTTTGGAATCAGGAGGTAGCTCTTCCTCCTCTGATTCATTAGCTGCTCCCTCAATGTCACCTTCTGCCCTTTTTCAATCATCTTTGCCTTTCTTGAATTTTTTTCTACTTCTTCAAAGACTGAGGTGGATGAATCTGGCCCCTCTGAGCCTATTATCATTGCTTCTGATTGAGAAGTGACTCCGGAACTTGGGGCAGTGTCTCTAAGTCCAAGGGTGGTTCTTCAGTCAAGTCGAGTTCCTATGGAGATTAATGAGGCTGAAGTCCCTGCAGTTATTGCTCAAGGAGGGGAACCTGACACTAACATGGCCTCTGTCCTTCAGGAGGTTACTACCCCAACTAAGGGGGGGCGGGGGGGGGGGGGGGCATGATCATAGAAAATGAAGGCCCATGCATCCTTCAGGAGGGGGGGCCTATGGTTACTGAGGCTCCTGGGCATCAAGAGGCTGCTTCTCCAGATTGCGCAAATGATGAAGATGAAGGGGTTGAGCTTTTTATAGCAGAGGTTCTGGCTGTAGAGGATGCAGACCGGGTACAAGGGACCATGGCTGAGGCTGAGGTGGTGACCTTCGAAGATAAAGGCCAAAGGGAGGAGGTGGCTCCTGAACTTGTCGAAGCTAAAGTGACAGTTCAAGAGGGTGAGGAACAAGGGGGAGAGGCTTCTTTGGAGCATGCCGGGATAGAAGTGGTGGCCCCAACAGGCGAGGGTCAAGGTGATGAGGCCGGTATTGAGGAGTCCAGGCAGGTTGAGGCTGGGGCTGCCTCTGAATCTGAGGTGCACAAGGCTTGGACTTCACAATTGCTTCAAAAGAGCCAGTGACTCTCATGGCTTTCACCCCTTTGAGCCCAGCCCATGAAACCGATGTTCCTTCAATGGTGATGGACCTGACTGTACCCTCCAAGCCTATTTCCAGCGGGGTTTCTGGCATAATTGTGGACATGCTTCGTGCAGGTCTCCAGGGTTTAAGGGAGCTACCTTTCACTGAGTTGGGCGAGGCATTGGCCAAACTCAGAGAATTTTTTGCTACGACCACTGTTTTTTGGAATGTGCCAGAAGTCTTCTCTCATTTTGATGCTACTTTAAATGAATTGGAGAGCTGGAGGTCGGGAAGATTGCATCATGAGGCAGAGACCAACAGGCTGGCTTCCTTGGAGGGGAGAACTTGCTTTAACATGATGGTTGGAATAAGGGTGGAGATGCGAAAGCTGAAGGATGAATTTATCGATCTGGAGAGGGAGATGATTTAGAGAAAGGCCTTGGATTCTTCTTTGGTTGAGGATTTATCAAAACTCACTCGCACAATTGAGTCAGAAACTGCCTCCATGGAGCAGAAGGCTCAAATGGTGGTTGAACTAAAGGAGCGTATTCAGGACACCGAGGCTTCTTCTGTAGCATGTAGGGCAAAGATCAATAAGATAATTGATCATTTTTTAGAGTGTTATTTCTTTACTTCTTCTTTCCTTCTCTGTATGCCATCAATTGTACAAACTTTGGGTTTATGAATAAAAATGCCTCCTCTTCCTTTCTGTCTCACTTTGCTGCATAATTTCATTCCTCATTTTGTTTTGTTGCATCTCATATCTCGCTCTTAGGTAGACCACGTCTCAAGGCATTTACTGCTTCTGCCCTTTCGCCGAGGGAAACCCTAAGCCTTGCTTTGTCCTGTGACAAGCTGTTGTGATTCCAATGACCTCAAACGAAGGAGCAGTTGCTTCTTCTCCTCTTAATGTTTGATTGGATAGGGGCTCATAATTCATTTTTCTCATCATTTGATGAGCCTACTCGTTATAAATAGTCCAATCAGGAGGGGTTTTCGCTTATATTCGAGGCATATTTACTTAATGTTTATTATACCCTTGGTCTCAGGCACGGACTCCTTCAAATGTTTTGAAGCGATATACATGACCTCCAATTGGCTTTAGAGACTGCGAACCTCGCTTCTTCACTCTGCCAGGGGATCCTGTTCTAAAGGACGAGAAGGATGTTCTTTCTCGAACTGCTCTCCTCCTATAGAATCAGGAAAGCGCAGGACTTGAGAAGCATCCTCCTTACCTATGGCAACCGAGGTTTGGAATATCTTCTGTGGTGGCTGAGGAGCCAATTCGGCTTTCAAGAGCGCAATAGGGACATGCACGACCTTTTGATGGTCTAGCATGTAGGTAACCTTATGAGCCTTGAGTTCTGTCCCCATGACTTCCTTAATCTCAGGAGAGAATTCTGGTTCATCTTCTTGTGAAAGTGGCTCAGAACTAGGGATAGAGGGGGAAACCTCATCTTTAGGTGAAGAAGGAACCTCCTTAGGGATAGTGAATGGGATGTTGGGATGAATGGGAGTCAGAGGGAGGACTTTTCCTTGTCTTTCCTCTTCTTTAAACATGTTTGCCAATGTTCACCAAACGTCCTCAACATCATCATGAGGCGAAGGTTCTGTCTTCGTCGTAGACTTGTGATCCCCATCATTCGGCTTTTGGGGCAACATCAGATATGTGAAGTAATACTTGACATCATCATAGTGAGTTTCGGCTATAGGAAACAATCTTTTATCAACATAGACTATGTGTTGTCTCCCGTCTCGACTATACTTGAAGCACTAGTGCAATGTCGATGGAACCACCCCATGGGCATGGAGCCACGGGCGGTCGAGAAGAATGTTGTAGGAGGTGTCAGTGTCGATTACATGAAACTGAGTGTAATCGTTTAGTTCACCGATCTTGAGACGAAGACGGACTATACCAGCCGATTTTTCTCCTGATTGGTTGAACCCCTGAACTGTAATGTAGGTCAGAGTGAGACTTCAGACCCTAATCCCAATTGAATGAGGATCCTGCTTGGGATAAGGTTGAATGTTGACCCTCCATCTAGCATAATTCTATTGATGTGGCATGCATGTAGTTCACCGGTCACGAAGAGGGGGCGATTATGAAACTTATCTCCCAATTGCAGATCATCCTCTGAGAAGGTACTCAGCATACATCTACTTAAAATTGTTGGGTGCACCTCAATAGGTTCCAACTCGGTCTCGTACACCTCTAGATTGGAAAGAGCATGAACCAAAGCCATACGGTAATCTCTTGAAAGCATGAGAGCATCATAGATGCTGAGAAGGGCGTGAAGCTTCTTCAAGTTCCCTATCACATCATACTCCACCTTTTATTGGTCAGCCCTTTGTGCTCCTAGTGCCACCGCTGGTTTGGGTGGTATAGAAGGTTGAGGAACAGGTTTAGGAGGAAGAAGTTTTTTTTGGTCAGTTGACTAGCTTGGTTGCACAGCCGGCTTGGTTTAGGTGATCTGGGTAGATTGGGTGATAGGGATTTGTTTAAGATGAGTGGATGTTTGAGGTTGGAGCTTAGGAGGTGGTTGGGTTTATGGGATCAGGGGCATCCTAGGGAATTGGAGGATAGGCGGATTGTTTGGAGCATTTGGGGGAGGAAGGAGCCCAGAGAGTTGGAGGATCGGTAAATTATTTGAAGAATTTGGGTGAGGGAGAAGTGGAGGACTAGGAGATTTCAAGATGCCTGGCTTATGAGGTGGGGGTTACAGCGTTTTCCCCGATCTCATGCTCATTTGACCCGTGCTGGGTGATGCCTCTGAGATTTACACCTTGTGATAGGCTTTCTTGAGATTAGAAGCTCTGCCCTCTAAATTGTCTCAATCTCTGCTCAAAGTCAGGCTTAGGGGGCCACTGGGGTTTCTTTGGCTTTGACTTCTTACACTTCCCAGAAGAAAAAGATGGCTTTGACTGGGCTCGAGCTGCCACAGCGTTAGCAACTGTCAAGAATTCAGCCGCCTGGTTTAGTGTCTTTCTCAGCCGTCTCCGGTGTGTCCTGCTTATATTGGTTCCTTCGAGTTCTCTCTCAAGAGCCTCAAAGTCTGGACATTTCAAGGTTGTACCTGACTTAGAAGAGGAATATGACAAGAATGATTGCGCCAGGGATGAAATATTGTAAGGTCGATATGGGAGGAAGAAGCCAGAGAAACTCTTGCTCGACCGACAGTTAACGAGTCTTGCTCCTTCTGCGAGTAGCTCTTGGGACTCGGCTTCTCTTGGTTTCATCGGAAGTGCTTGGTTCATCTCGCTAGGTTTGTGAACAGCCCTAGCTTGACGAACTGCCTCTCGCTTCAATGATTTGAGTCTGCTTTGCCCATGGTGGACTCTACATGGTTGGGAAGTTGAGGGTTCAATAGGATTTGAATCATCATTACTCGTGTCTTGTGTCAGGAGGCCCTCTTGCACCAATGAAACAGTGACTTGTGGTTCCCCTTTTGAAATGTTACAGGGTTCTAGACATCCCTGCATTTTCTTCACAATTATGTCGTGGAAACTAGAGCACTCGCTCAGGTTGTGGCCCCATATTTGACGGTACAAGCACCGATGGTTCTTAGTTCCCTGAGCAAGGCGCTTGGGTTGCCTTATTGGCTTAAGTGTGATGAGGCCTTCTTGAAGCATCATGACAAACAAGGCATGAAGGAGATCGGGTGCTTCATCTTCCTCGTAGACTGTCACAATGTGAGAAGCTTCTGTTGCCCCGAAGGCATTCCTTAGCTCTTCGATTTTTATCTTTCTGGATCATAGCCTCGATGATGACCTTGAGCATGTAGCATTCCTCCATGGGATGGTTAATCCTCCGATGATAGGCACAGTAATTCGCATGAGTGTCAAGTCCAGCTTGATCAGGGAATTTGGACTCAAGCAGCTCAATCATGTTTTGTTCCAATAGCAGTCGAAGTAATGCGGGAACCCATTCTTTTTCAAAAGGGTAAACCTTATTCTTGTGCCTGGCCCAATAATCATCTCGATTATGATTCGCAGGTGGGGGTACCCAATCTTGGCCGTCCTACACATCGAGTTGCTATACGCGAGGCTGCGCACCGGAGCTTTTTCCATACATTATATATATATATATACATATATAATTACCTTTATTTCTATGACAATAATTTTTTTGAAATTTTGAAAATTTTATTTTACCATTTTATTACTTTCTAATAGAAACTTCTTAAATAAAAATAACATTTAAATATAAAAATTAATATTTTTAATAAAATTTTCATTTAGTTATTTCTACAAAAAATAACGGTGATGCATTTCTCGAATTTAAGCGTAACAGTAACCATATATGCTTAGGTTGCATCCAAATGTTACCCAAATCCTAGACAATATATTTCCATGTATACAAATGCCAACGTAAAGCTCATTTTCGTAACATGTATGAGAATTTGAACACTACTAACATTAATCGTTCATAACATTAGAAGACTTTATTTCATACTAGATTGATGGAATTTAATTAATCCATAGACATTTAGGATTGGTTGTGCATGGATCTAGCCGCATGGGCCATTGATCAATAGAACAATGGTTTCTAAATTTAACGAAATTGAGATCATATTTATATGGGAATGGGATGTCGTGCTTAGTTAGTGCACGAATCCATGTGTAATGGAATTTGGTTCTTTATACAAGTGAAGTTCTGCGACCACCATTGTGCGAAACGCGATCCTACAATGAATGGAGCTCGATCCTAGCCAAATAGGATCGTGATATGTTTAGATGGGGGCGAGACTCAACATTAAATGGAATCTCATTCTTGTTGTCGATGGGAGCGCGATCCTAATATACATGGGGGTGCGATCCCATGTTACATGTAATGTGCTCCCGTTAAATGGGGATCTCGATCCCAATTTATCAAGATCTCGCTCTCTAGTCAAATGGGATCTCGATCCCTAATCAAACGGGATCTCATTCCGTAAATACATGCAACGTGTTCCCGTTATTTAGGGATCTCGATCCTAATATATCGGGATCTCGATCCCAATGTATCGGGATCTCGCTTCCTGTTCAAATGGGATCTCGATCCGTAACTTCTACCCTCATCAGACTCGCTCCCCGCGCTCCGGAGCTTCGAGCAGTCATTGATCCAACGCTCCTGCTCCCGGAACCGGAGCCGCTCCTAGTCCCGGTCCCGGTCCCGGTCCCGATCCCGATAACTATGATTATGACCTTCTCATGTAGATTTTCCCCTTGGGAAACAGGCTTTCATCTCCAAACTTCTAGCTAAAAGATAGAAATCTAAACACAAAATAATGGGGCTCAAAACGTTGATAAAAATCATATAGCAAAAACTACAAAATGAATCATCTAGTCTATAAAGTAGCATACCTTCAAAACGTGTAAAGAAGCATCCATATCCACAACCTACCAGTTGAAATGCTCTTACACCTGCAACTAAGGAGGTTGACGACCTAAATTTACTCATCAAAAAAAGAAGAGATGGTGGTGTATATGCCGCAGGTTCCATTCAACTATTAAATTTTTATAGAACTAGTTATAAATTTGAAGTCATATTTGCTAATCTAACTGTCAAAGAACATCGCTTATGCATCCTACATGTTAATCATCTCTTGTTCGATCTTCAACTTGAGGGCAAACTGCAGTTCCAATAATTTTGAGTTGTCTACCAAATTGTTCGTGGAAAATAAGATTCAGAGTATTCAGCTAGCCTTAGGAAAATACTCCTTAAAAAAGTTAGGAATTTCAAAACAAAAGATGAATACCAGTAGAACTGCATAAAGACAATGCATGCATTTGATGCCCTTGACTCATGGAAACATTCCCTCTACCCCAAGAGAGCATAATTTCTGACCCCTAACATCATAACTGAAGGAAATCAGAATGAGCATAAACAAATTTTCAATCGGATCTGATTATATAGAAAGCAATGTCGCAAGACTATATATTGTAGAGATCCAGCTTTGCCGGAACATTCCCGGTAGATAATTTATGGTGCTTACTTGACCCCACTTAACCCTCTTTTGTAGAGGGTTATTGTTCCATCATTCAGATCTCCTATTAGTCTTTGAGAAAATGATCCTCCACAAATTGGTATTTTTAAAAATAATTTTTCTCTTTCTAGAAAATCATTCTTAAACAAGAAATAACTATATAATCTTTTTTTGTCCAAAAGCTTTAATAAAACAGAAAAGCAACTCATGTTTGCACGTATTAATCACACCCATCTGCCAAAACCCTCTCCTTGGCCATGAGAAAGTCTATTGCCACTAAGTGGAATTGTGGATTTACTCTTTATGACTGTACATTTGTTCCCCTTGATACTTCTTGTTACGAATATTTTTCGACTCCAATTTGAAAATATAACCTCTAGAACCTATAATCAACTTCAAAGAAAAAAATTTGTATAGGAATCTCTATGTGACTTAAGCCCAAGATTGAACAAGACACGTACAATTATCAGAGCGCATGACCTAGGTGTTCAAGGATTTAAAATCCAACTTTTTTTTTTGAAAATAATCACCTAGCAATACTTAGATGGATCCCACGATTTTGGATAAAAAAAAAAATCTTTCAAAATTACTCTTTTGCACCTAGGAGTTTTTGAACAGTATGCTCCCATGGAAGCACACTTTAGGCGTTCATATGTAAGTCTAACTTTCCACCGCACATAGCGAATGAGTACAGTAAGATAGGACCCTCAAGGCAATATGTCCACCAATTAAACAGACTTCCTTGGGGCTCCAAATTTGTGTTCAAAGAGATATTCCTAGAAATCTCCTTATTGGCTTACATTTATTATTCCAAACTATTTTGTGCTCCCACGGGAGCATACAGTCCATTTATTTCTTTTGGTAAAATCTAGTTTAGGAATAATTTTAGGATTCCAGTTTTTTGGAGATCTAACATCATCAGCTCACATAATAACATCAAAGCAGAAAAATCAAAATGGAAAATATCTCCATATTTTCAATTTTTAAGTTTTATATATCAACAGACTCAATGTTTCAAACATATCTTGAGTAATAACAATTCTAAGTTTTATATCTTTTAACCCCGTAAGCTAACTTTATCCCCTTTAAACCTATTTTTTACCCCAAACAAATATAAGAAAGACATATATTTTTTAAACACCATAATTTCTCTCTCTTCACATGATTTTCCCCTAAATCTCTCTCTATATATTTTCCCACTCTCTCTCCCCAGTTAGAGAGACAAAGAGGGTGAATGTTAAAAAGAGAAAAATTTGAGGGGAATATATCACGTAAATAGAGGAAGGGTTTAAAATGAACATATCTTTCTTATATTTGTTAGGGCTAAAAAGATAGTTAAAAGTGGGTAAAGTTAGTCAAGAGGTTAGGAGATATATTTTAAATATTTGTTCTATTGAGATATGAAAATAAAAAATAGGAGGTATGAGGATATTTCCCCAAATCAAAATCTCACTCTTTATATCTTTGGAAAAAGGTTGTCTCAAGATTGAACTCAATCAAAATTTTGAGGGAGATCTAAGTGTTGAAAAACTTAAAATTCAAATCTTGAATCTGGAAAACAATCATCTTGTGATTGTAAAGTAGGTTCCTGAATTTTAGATTCAAAAAAACATCTGAAGTAGGTTTTCCGCCCCAGTGAGTAGATAGACAGAATGGTCCATGGTATACTCGCTCTAATAAGATTTCTATCTAGGCCTTCACTTGTTTGGTTTCAATTTTAAGAGAGTTGTTAGTGAAAACATGCTATGCCCTAGTGGAAGCATTTCTGTTTGGTTTCAAATTTAAGAGAGTTGTTGGTGAGAATTTCTTCTTTCAATCTCTCCCCTAAAACCCAATCTATCGGTAATTTTTTAGGCATAACCTTCACCTATTGCAACCTCGAAAAGAAAATTTTAAAAAAGCATTTCGATGTCTCTAAAAAGGCAGGGTTACTTCAGTGCCATAGTGCCTGATACTTGGACGTTGACTCGAGGCATTTCCTCTACCCCTTCTTACCTTGAAATAAATAAAGAAAAAGCAAAGTCACATTTCGTTCTTGAACCGATAAGTTACCTTTCAGCTAACCTGGCCTCCACCATTCCTTGGGACCAACAAGGGGTAATACATAAGATTGGATCGCTCCCCAACCTAGTTTTGACTCTTCCGCGCTTCATTTCACTTGGGCATCATGTCAAACCAACAAAAACATCTCTGAACAAAATCCTAACATTAGCCTGCCTGATGCGCTTGCAAAAAAAAAAAGAAAAGAAGGGACGATCTGATGTGGCATGTCTGAAGGGGAACAAACCCCTATGACTATACAAAAAAAACATTGAAATCACGATCTGATCAATTGAACTCGTCCAATTTTTAAACTGACAGAACTAAATGCATGAAAACTCAGAATCCAAATTTAAATTTTGAGAATAATCATTTGGTTATTCATAAGTGGATCCTAAAATTTCAAATTGAGAAATATCTCCCTAAACAGCTCCGTCTCCAAAGGGATTAACTGCACAGTATGCTCCTATAGGATGAAATCATTTTTATGCAAATGATGTTGGCTTTTTCTCTCCACAACGACAAATCCGCCATCTTTGTGGACTCTCACTTCCTTCCCAAGGTCTTACGAGAAAGTGAGAGAGAACCACTTTTTATTTCTCTGTCTTCCAAAAATAAAAAATAAAAAAATAAAAGATTTCTTATATAAAATCCATAGATGATTGAGAGAACCACTTGGAGAAAGCACTGCTACTCTGAGAGAGAGAGAGATTAAAAAAAAGTTTACCGAGAGAGGAGAGTTGTTAAAAAAAGTTTAGAGAGAGAGGGGAATTGAATTTAAATATACAGATAGTTGAAAGAGAAAGAGGTAGAGAAATGGGGAAGGGGGATGAGGATATGCTCCCTCTCTATGAGACTATGAAAACAAGAGGAAGATTTGTGTATAGGATATTTGTTGTAACCTTTTTTGGTTATGTTTTCTTGATTTTGTATCACAGGTTGAATCATGTGCCACAAGGTGCTAAGTGGTTATGAATTGGCATATTTATATTTATGTTTGAAACTTGGTTTGTTTTCTATTGGCTTGTGAACCAGTCACTCAGGTGGAACCCGGTTTATCGTCACACCTTCAAGGAAAGGCTTTCCAAGAGGTTACTCTAACCAACAAAATCTCTCTCTCTCTCTC
>NW_006498435.1:164954-186846 GCF_000471905.2 Amborella trichopoda
TATATATATATATATATATATATATATAGTGGATTCTGTCGGCCCACTGTTGACTGCTACAATGTCAGCCAATGGCCCAGATTCAATCTAGGCTGATCTGATGTTTACAATCTCATTTCGTATTTGAATTTAAATGTTTTTTTCTACAAATCCAAATTGCTTAAAATTTTAGATGTTCTTTCTTCTCATCAAGGTGCACCGAATAAAAATATATACAAAATAATAATTCGTAAAATATAAATTGACCAAAATACCCGCAAAATGTTTCGAGGGTATTTTGTCAATTTATATTTTGTAAATTATTTTTTTATATTTTTATATTTTTGAAGAATAGACGCTCAAAATATCAAATGATTTGAATTTGTAAAAAAAAAATGAAAATTCAAACATGAAATGAGGTCATGGCCGTCAGATCGGCCCAGGTTCAATCTGGACCATTGGCTACCACTGTAGCTATCATCCTATAGGCTAACATGTTCTTTTCCCATATATATATATATATCATAGACGTTTTCCGACCTAGGATCAAAGCTAAGAAATCCAAACAATCTAAGTAAGTTGGGAGAGCATCTAACAAAATCTCCAATACATATGTAGAAGGCTTGTTGGTAGAAATTTAATGCCAAAGCGTTCCCCCCATAGGTTCATAAGTATCCCTGCCATTCTCCAACTCGATTATTGAAACTAATTCATCTTCTGCATCTAATTCTGATTACGACTCACCAAGCTCATCATTAGTAAACTTATTGCCTAAGCCTTGAACTTCCCAACCCAAACTCCCAGAGGTAGCTGTATGAACTAAAGGAATGTACTCAAGAATAACCAATGTCCTCTCATTAGTGAGCAGTTGGAGGTGCGGCCCATCGACTCAATCCGTGATTAATGGAAGAGTATGAGCATTAGAGAAAGTTGATCATTACTTGATTTAGAAGAAGAGAAAAGAATTGAAGAAGCTAAGGTTCTCATAGGAGATGGGCTTAATACCATGGATGTGTGCTACAGAGCCCCATGGATGTGATCTAAGAGGGCATTCCAAAAAAATACTAAGTACAAGGGCAATTTTGAAGGCAAAGGTAAATAACACAATGCATGAGGTTGCCATGGAAAGAGAAAAATGAAATGGGAAACCTTTACATGTCACACCATCGACATATAAAATATATGTAACCCCTGCTCTCAGCAGTCCAATGTAAATCGATGGCCAAGATAACTTCAATAAAAATGCCTCATCAACATTGTTTTTATTGTTATTTTCTTTTACAAATAAACTTTACAAACCTTGGGGCATGCCTCACCTTATTTTGCACACATGGAAAATATAAAATTGAAATAGTTTGATAAAAAACAAGTAAAATACCCCTACAAGTTCCATGGGTATTTTGGTCATTTCCTAATAAGAATTATTTTTGCTTAATTGATCAAGTGTGACTGTGAGAGGTGTGCATGCCTCAGCTTGCACTGTAAAATGACTTATAAAATAAAAATAAAAATAAGATATTATGACCATCCAATCAAGATCTAACACTCAGAAACTACCATGTGACATTATATCTGAAGGTACCTAATTGTCCATGCAAATCAAAGGTCACATATGTTTCATATATGGTTGGTGCCGCATGTAAAGATTTCCCAAATGCAAGAGTGAACTAGACAATTTGAGATTAAGATCAATTATGACATAAACATAAGTGGAGAGAGAGAGAGATCGAAGTGAACTTCTGCTTGCAAGCGATCACTAGACAGTCAGACAGAGATTAGGACATAATTATTGGTAAATGGAAAATATATGATACTAATTATGTTGCATGGTCTACTCGGTCTCAATGGTTTTAAATGGATTTTTATAAAAGTACAGGCCTACTATGCTCTCATAAGGATCCCTATTCCCTGGGGAGGAATTCAGCAATATCAATGCTTCTTTTTGTCATCCTTAATTTATAGGCATGACTTCAATGTCTCATGTCAATTGTATAGAACAATTGGTGGTGGTTAAATGACAACAAAGATGAGGACCATTTTGTGAGCTCATTGAAATCCCTTTGGGTTGCATATTTTACTTGGTTAAACCACTTCCAACAATGGTCACATCCAAATTGGAACAGTTTCTCTCTCCCATGTCTAGGAAATCCTTTTCCCGCAAGTTTTCGCCAAGGCCTTTAATGCACCTCTAACCACGTGTATGTCTATCTTTTTCAGTTTCGAGGGTCCCCCTCAAGTCCTTCCCCTACCCACTTTGAAATTACACGTTTTGGGAAAAGGCCCTACATCGCATGCCTTGGTAGGGAAGGATAGTCCTCAATCCAAGTAGATGGAAGGCAAGGCCTCCGCCTTTGTAGGAAATACAAATTTTAATGCATAAGCAAAGACACTAGGCGAAAGGTATTTGCGGATCCCCGTTAAAAAAATTGCAACATAGATGCGAAATTGAAGAACTCAATGGAATCGAGCAACAAGACAGACATCTCTTCTCACAGAAGGATGCCACTAGAGTAGTTGAGCACCTCCCTTCAAAACATCATAAAAATGGAAGAAACCTAATGGTACCAACACTCTAGAGAGTAGTAGCTCAAGGAGGGTGACTGTAATACTCTACATTATTACTAACTTAAGGAGGCGACCAAATAGCATCTAGGGATTAAAGATTCATGGGTTCTACCAGTAAGATTCAAATGTAGGTGGTAGAGGTCATTGTTAACCATTTTAGAAATGTGTCAGAGCGACAGGGAGACCAAAAATAATCGTAGATACCCTGATCCTGATTGAGAAACTAAAAGAAAACAAAAGTCCCCCCCAAGACAACTACCTTTAAACCTGAACCATTTAGAACTCCAATAACCGTCCCCTAGTACCCACACCATCAAGCAGAGGCTGTCATAAGGATCATCTGAATTCGAAACTTTGGAAGACACCTTGACAAGCCATGAATGACACCGAGACCAGAAGAAATCTAAAGTAGATAGTCCATAATCAAAGAAGACCCAGTCTGGGAGCAACTACACCAGAAGTCGTGCCAATTCTAAGGTTAATGTCGTCAGATCGCCTGACTATAGTAACACCGACGTCAACAACACTCCCAGTCTTGTTATATAGGCAATGGCTAGAATCGCCGAATTGACATGTCCACTAATGCTTTAGAATGCAGATATCAAAAGGCGATGCTTACTTTCAATGACACATGCATTGTCATTAACACCATTAGCAACTATGTCGGCTTCTTATTGGTTGAGATTGCTGCTAATTGCCTGACATCAAAACATCATTACTGATAATGAGGGTAACACTCTCGTCAACACTGACACCGACAACAACAGTTTCTGATTGGCCGAAATCACCACCCAATGTCGGACTTTGAAATAGCCAAATGACGGCGAAAGCAATCATCATTGCCTCAACGATGATGTTAATAGACTTGACTTTAGTACCATCAGCTTTTTCCCTAGATTTCAAATATGAAGACACTCTTGCTGAAGCCAACAAAGGGTATGGTGTCGTTATGCATCTAACATGCTACCGCCTGAAAATCACGTCAGCCTCAAAATCAAGGGTTGCGTCTTATGTGTCCTGTAATCATAACGGCGCAACAAGAGTATCAGCGGCATTGAAGAAGCCAGTGATAGCATGGTAATTAAAAGCCTAGATTTTATCCCAGCTTTTGACGGAGATCAGAAAGGACGATGGTTTATAAATGATAGTAGACACCCTACTTCTAGGGATAAAAAAAATTTGAATCTAATACCCAGACTCTGTTAGACTAAACTTGAACCCTGCCAAACATGTGCCCACCTCAACCTCTTAGACTAAGACTCAACCTCATATACCTAAATTCCTTACATCCGCACATCGAGACCCCCTTAATCTCATCGACTCATATTTGCCACGTTTGATGGACCTCGAAGGATTCGTTGAAAAGTCATGCATCTGAACTGGTTCTGAACCGACACCAACTCCGGGTGCTGGGCCTAAGGGCCCGGCTTCAAGTACACCCCGCTCCTTTTTCCTTTCACATATCTCCTTTTTTGTTTTTCTATTTTAAAAACGTTTTTTCAAAATCTCCCCCTCTTTTGACCCTGATTTTGAAATCTTCTTCCGGAGTTTTCAATTCAATCATGTCGGGCCAGCTCTCCCGGCAATTCGAGTGAGGGAAGTTATGTGGCCTTCTCTCGCCCAGATTGTAATTTGATGGGACTCATTCCCCTATCGACCCCATCTCTGACGAGTTTGTGCCCGAAATCTAGGCATGGGCCTTGTTCTTTACCGAAATTTTCAAGCATAAATAATAATAATATATGTCGTGCCTTTTCCAAAGCTATCCAATATTAATGCTCAGTGGCTAGAGTAACCATTGTAATTGAAGGAGATGAAGAAGGTGATTTTTTATTCTAGGCAGAGACAAAGTCCCTAGACCAAACTGGTATGTTGTAGCCTTCTTTTAACATTTTCTAGTTATTCTTAAGGATGAGCTCTTCTCAATGTTTTAGGAAGTCTGCATTATGGGAAGGATGAATAAGGAGATGAACTTGACTTCCATTGCCTTTTTACCCAAAAAATATTGCAATGGAATCGCTACATGACATTAACCGATTAGTCTTCTTGGAAGTCTCTATGAGATCTTAGCAACATTTTGGGCATTGAAGCCCAAGGCAATGAAAATATTTCCCCATTCACAATAAGTCTTGTTAAAGATTGCTAAACCATGGATTTTTTAGTTGCATACAAAGATTCACTCTAAGAGTATAAAATGTCTTTTTAGGGATTCTAGAGGTATTAGACAGAGGGATCCTTTATCTCATGCCCCTTTTGCAAATGTGACCTAATTTATTAGTAAGATATTGGATGTGGTCAATGTAAAAGTGGGATGCAATAGTTTCATATCTGCAATACACAAACAGCACCATAATATTTAGTGATACCACAAAGTGGCAAATGTGCAATTTGTGGTTCTTCCTTCACTATTATGTGATGCTATCAAGGGTAAATATCAAAGACCAAATTAATGCTCTCTATATCCGGATTATAAAATGAGAAGATTGGTTATGGTTTGGCCAAGGAGGGGGGTTGGGCGTATGGAATTAGTATCACATCTACATCAAACAACACTTAAATATTTTTCGATACCACAAAGTAGCAAATATACAATTTATACCTCTTCATTCACTATTATGCGGTGCTATCAAAGGTAAATATCAATGACCACATTAATGCTCTCTATGTCCAGATTGCAACTTACCTGTCTATTATGTGTTTGTTGCACATTCCAGGTGGAATTGTGAAAAGCTTTCCGGGCCTCTCACAAGGAGGTTCTTGTGTAGGGGTATCTAGGAAAAAGATAGGTTCCATCATGTTTACTACAAAATATGTACCCAAAGATGGAATAGGCTTGAGTGTCTGAATGCTCAAACTTATGAATTTATTCTTGCTAACCAAAGGTGCTAGCAATGTCCAACAAAATTCAACCAACTTTGACAGGGAGTAATTGTTAATAAATATGGAGCTATCAAACTTTGGAGTAATTTGAATGGAACAATTTTCCAATTATTGTATCACCCAAACGTGAGGTATATTAAAAAATACAAGTGGATGCAATCCCTTAATTTTAGGGATTTATCTACTAAACTATAAAATGTATAAAAATACAAAATGACAACTACAATAGAAAGCAATATAAAATTTGAAATTCAAAACTTGAATTTCAATTAAAAAATTGTGGTAACTCTCAACACTCGCCTTCAAGTTGGAGCGTAAACATTATACCTATTTGCCTATGAGAAACTGAAATTCCTCTTTTCCAAGAGCTTTTGTGAATATATCGGCTCATTGAGAACCAGTTGCAACGTGAGTAGTATGAATGAGACGTCGTTGAGTTGTTTCGTAAACTAGATGATAATCAAGTTCAATGTGTTCTATTCGCTCATAGAAAACTAGATTGGCAGCAATATGTATGGATGATTTGTTGTCACAATAAAGCATCATGGGGCCATTATGAGAAGTGCCAAGATCAGACGAGGTATTTCAGCAACATAAGTTCACAAGATGCAATTGCCATGGAACGATACTCCGCTTCTGCAGATGATCGTCAAACTAACTATTGTTTCTTAGTTTTCCAACATATAAGATTATCTCCTAATATAGTGCAATAACCAGTAGTCGAGTGTTTGGTCATTGGGTAACTAGCTCAATTAGAGCCATAATAGGGAGAGAGTTGTAGACAACTATTAGCAAAAAGCATAATTCCTTGACAAGGTATCCCTTTTAAGTAATGAAGAATTCGAGCAGCAGCACCTAAGTGTGATTTTCGAGGTTGTTTATGAATTGACTGAGGATGTGCACAAGGTAGATAATGTCTAGCCTTGTAATTGTGAGGTGTATAAGTCTACCAATCAACCATCAATAAAGCGTGGGATCATCTAAAAGAGGTTCATCTTTGATATTCGATTTTAAATTTTGTTTCATAAGGAAAGCGAGAAATTTTACAGCCAAAAGACTCATGTCTTGCAGAATATCAAGGGTATATTTTCTTTGTGTGAGAAGGATCCCTTATTTGAAACGAAGAACCTCAATGCCAAGGAAGTATGCCAAAGGACCTAAATCCTTGACATGAAATCGATCATTGAGAAAAGTTTTGATAGTATGAATAAGATTAATATCATTGCCAATGGTCACAATATCTTCAACATAAACTAGGACATATGTGCATGAATTGCCAGTAATTTTGGTGAATAAAGAATAATCTGCCTTTGATTGAATATATCCTATTGATAGTAATGCATCAGAAAATTTGCCAAACCATTGCTTTAAACCATGTTTAAGTCTATAAAGGGAATTATTCAAAGGACAAACTTGGTGCTCTCCATTGTGCAAAAAAGCCTTTTTAATATCTAATTGGTCCAAAGACCAATTTTTAATAGAAGAAATTGTAAGAAGACAAAGAACAATTGTAAGCTTTACTACAGGAGCAAAAGTTTCATGATAATCGAGCCCCTCTCGCTGGTTATATCTTTTGGCGACCAATTGAACCTTGTAACGCTCAATAGACCCATCGGCTTTGTATTTTATCTTGTCAACCTATTTGCAACCAATGGGTCTTTTGCCTAGGGGTAGTTCAATTGAGGACCATGTATTATTGGCTTCCAATGCAATTATCTCTTTGTTCATGGCTTGTGTCCAATTAAGATCAATGGATGTTAGTTTGAAAGAAGTGGGTTCAATTGTGTTAGAAATAATGGCAACAAAAGTTTTGCAAGAGGCAAATAGTATGTCATAGGAAATGATAGAACTTAAAAGATAGTGAATATCTTGAACCGGTTGAGGAGAAGTTATAGCAGGTTGAGAATGCACAACGATGAAACAATCATGATCTTGTAAATATTTTAGAGGTTGGTGAGATCGGTTAGAACGTGGGGGGCCATTTGGAGGTGTAGGTGGTGATGAAGTCAGTGAGAGAAACATGACAGAGGTTGGAGATGAAGGTGACTACTCAACAATGTGGGATGAATCAACTGGGTGTGGTAATGTTATGTTGGTAGGAATGTTTGGTAATGGATGTGGGAGAACAATGTTTAATGGGTTTGGGGATGATGAAGACACAGAAAATGGGAAGCAATGCTATGAAAAATGACATCTCTACTGATAAAAACTTTGCAACTGTCAAGGTCATATAAACCATGAGGGTAACCAATGAATATGCATTAGCATGACCTGGTGTCAAATTTGTGTTGGTGATGTATGTTTTATGCATAGAAAAGGCAGTCAAATACCATTAATTGTTTATATGATGGAGGGGAAACGGAAAGAGTGTCATGTGGGCTTTAGCCATTTAGAATAAGGGTAGGTAAGTGATTGATAAGATATGCTATTGTAAGAATGCAATCTCCCAAAAAGAAAAACGTAATTAACCCGAAAATGTCAAGGAGGTAATGGTATTTACTTTCAGGAATGTTATTTTTTTAGATTGTTGCAGTACAAGAGTGCTGATGAAACACATCATTTATTTGAAAAATATGTTACATATTTTTAGAGAAAAACTCAATTCTATTATCTGTTAGAATGGACTGAATTGAGCAATGAAATTGTGTTTTCACCAAGGCAAAAAACAATTTTAAATATTGATTTGTTTCGGATTTGTGCCGCATTAGAAAAATCGAAGTTCTACGACTAAAATCATCAACCAAAGTCAAAACATAATGTGTTCCTCAACGAGATGGAGTGGCATAACTACCCCATATATCATAATGAATTAATTAAAAAAGAGCATTAATAGAAGTCAAACTATTAGAAAAAGAAAGTCGTGACTATTTTGCCCTTTATGATAATGACAATTATTAGAGAAAACAATGTCTTTGTTTTTTAATAAGAGAATGTAAACGAGCAAGAGAATGATGACCTAGCGCCAATGCCATAAATCCATGGGGTTCAAACTGTGAATTAGGGATGCAAAGACATCTTTGGGTAGATAAATGATATAAAGGCCAGTGTGCTCCCTAGCCACTCCAATCGTCCTCCTCAATAACCAGTCCTAAAAATACAATGGTCGAAAAAACAGATTATTGAGCATTGTAAATCAGAGGTAATCTTTTGTATTAAAAGTAAATTGTATTATAAGGATGATACACATAAAGCAGTGTGCAAAGTTATTTATTTTGAAAGAATCATTGTACCAATATAAAGAACAAGTGCAAAATTACCATTTGGCAGTTTCACAGGGTTAGTAGGTGATGAAGGTTCTATAGATGAAAGAAAAGATGGAGAACAAACAATGTGGTCAATGGCACCACTGTCTATGATCCTTGTATCATTGAATGAAGAAAAGGTTGAGCAATAGAGATTATTTGCGAGATTGGCCAAGTGACTTGAATTACGTACCTGTAGCAATTGCAAAAGTTGACGGTGTTGGTCGGCTGTAAATTGAGGGGCTATTGTGGATGTAAGTTGGCTAATGGAAGGAACTGCAGTGGTTTCAACATTGAAGGCACGTGGCTTATTTTGTTTGTTTGGATAGCCCACGAGTTTAACATCAGCCCTTTGTGTGGCCATCTTTGCGACAGTAATCACAATACAATAAGGGACTGAGACTGGACCAATTATAGTTTAACATCAGCCCTTTGTCTTCTTTTGGGTATTATTATAGTTTGCAGCGCATGAGATTGGACCATAGCAAAGGTCGTAGCTTCTGGTGAAGGTATATGTAAATTGATCTCACGTTTCATTCTTCTTGAAGAATAAGGAAGTAGGCTTTGGCAACAATTGGTAGTGGATCGAGGAGTAAAATATTACTCCACACAACGCTGTAAGACTCATTAAGAAGTCACTATTGTTGGATATAACTGTTGAGATTTTTAAGTGCCCCACAACAACATGGAGTAAAAGAAGTGAGAGAGGCTAACTCATCCCATTTTTCTTTTAATTGAGTGAAGTAAGACAATGAGAGTTGCTCATATTAGAAGGTGGCTAAAAATTTCTTGATTTGGTAAAGTTGTGGGGCGTTGCTAGCTGAAAAACAATTTCGTAGGTCAGTCCACACTTCATGCGTTGTGGAGGCAAACACAACACTCTCTGCAAGATCTTTGGACAAGGCATTAAGAAGTCAAGACAAAATCATATCATTACATCTCTCCCAAATGAAAAAAGATGAACAAGAAGGCTCTAGTTTAGGTATAGTGCCATCAATGAAGGCCAACTTGTTTTTGGCACTTAGGGCCGTGCGCATGGCACGAGCACAAGTAGAATAATTCTCCCCTACCCCTGTAAGGGGATACGAAACAAGAACAGTCCTCGGACTGCCGGAATGATGTAAAAAAAAAGGGATTAATTTGCATTTGAAGAATCCGTAGCAGTATTGTTATTGATATCAGTCATGGCTCATAAAGCTTTGAAGAAAGAGAAAGTGCAACCGTGTGGAGTCTATATCTAATTTGTAGGTTGTGTGATATCATGTCACACCAAAACAAATAAATAGAGATCCCGGCTTAAAATAAAATGCAGCAACAGCCAAAAAAAAAAAAAGCAGCCAGGAAAAATCGTCCAAAAAATTTGCGGTAATATTAAGAGGGAACAAAGAACTGTGACCAAAACGCAACTAAAACAATTAGAGGGAAAGAGCTGCAAACGTGAAAGCCACATGGACATGCAAAATCAACTTACTATTTGCACGAGGTGGAAAGGATGCAAAATTTGATATGCAATGGAGATATTGGGAGATGCAAAACCAAATTTGACTATTTGCATGGAAAGGATGCAAAAGTTGAGATGCAACAAAGATATGCGAACTCTCTTTGCACGAGAGAGATGATGGTTATAAAAAAAAAAAAAGAGAGGAAGAAGAAAGAAAACCAACCTCAAGAACTTCTAGATCAAGGTGAGTGCACAATGGAATTAGCTTTTTGAGAAGGTGCTCTGATACAATATCAAACCTTGGAGCAATTTAAATGGAACAATTTTCCAATGATTGTATTACCCAAATGTGGAGTATATGTAAAAGAATACAAGAGGCAATCCCTTAATTTTAGGGATTTATCTAAGTTTATCCTACTAAACTATAAACTACTAAGTGTACAACATACAAAATCTCAACTAAAATAAAAAGCAATATAAAATTTAAAATTCAACATTTGAATTTCAATCCTAAAAATTGTGGAAACCCCTAACCGGAACTGCGTCCGGCCGGCCACCTTGTAAGTGCTCTATGGACAAATTAGAAAGCCTCCACCATTGTTTCTTCCAAGACTATCTTCTTAAACTACAGTCGAATGAGTGTTGGTAATGGTGGTGGCTCAACGAGATTTCAGATAGACAAATGGTTAGGCTGTCGACTGCTATGTGTGAATATCCCTAGACTCTAAAAGGCCAGGCCATTAAGTCAGCAGAGCCATAGTGAATGAGCTCGTAATAGGAGGCGGCTCTCAGATTACTAGGTCAGTTGAATTCAGAGAAAGGACATTCCGCTAACAGGAGAGACTGTAAAACTTCTAGCAGGCCAGGAGAATTCTACGTGGGAGCCAGAATTTCCGGTCAATTCGTCTTATAGACTCATAGCCCGCTGCATTTCACTTGCGGCCTCCTCATCGTGCCCCTCGAAATATAGGCCTTTGCTTGGCTGATTGTCCTCAACAAGCACCTCACTGTGAATCACTTCAAAAATGAGGTCGCCCAATACCTAATGTTCTTCTTTGCAGGTCAGTGAATCACCTTCTATTCCCCTACTCACAACTTAAGCTTACAATCATAAACCGGGATTGATGCCAAATAAATTTAAAGGACATAACTCAGCTGATTTTCAGTCCACATTTAGGAAAGGAAGCCTACTGAAGAACCATCGACCAACTACATGGATCCCGAATGATATCCTCGAATTGCCCTTCAATATGCAGTGATGCCTCTGGTTTCTCTGGAAGGCAATCGATGGCATTTGAGACAAACTCCACTCTCGACAACTTGAACTTTCACAATCGTATAGAGAAACCAATCAAGAGGTTGACATATTAACAAGGTTGTGGTGACATGGCTTCAGTTTTGTGAGGCTAATATAAAGGAAAAGGTTTCAATACTTTTCCCTATAGCATAGAAGTTCTATGCTTCTCCTACCACCCAGCCGTTCAATTTTGATCAAGAGAGCCACTCACCGTTTGATCTTAGATCCAACATCTCAAAGTATTTATTTTTAGCTTTTTTTATACAAATTTTATAAATATGAAAGTTGGTACGTGCCATCTTCTATTGGGGCGCACCTATAAAAAATATTAAAAATAATTTTTCGATAAAAAATAATAGTCAAAATACTCTTGAAACTTTTAGGGGTATTTTGGTCATTTTATGTTATTAAATTTTTTTTATATATTTTTCACCAATGCGAGTTTAATAGAGGAACGTATGTACAAAATTTGGTGTCAAAATAGTTTATAGAAACAAATTAAAAATAAAATAGTGTAGAGATGTGACATTGGGATTGAGGCAATCTTAGCCCACCATTTAGAATGGTTGGTTGGATAAGGAGAAGTATATAAGTTTTATGCTGTAGGAGAAGCATAGAAAGCTTGCTCTAATATAAATAAGAGAAAAACATTTATATTAAGGTTGACGCTTTAAATTGTAGACTTAAGGTGCACCTCTAAAATCCTTCGAAATACGTTTTTTTCATGTTGAAAAAATATCTAATTGGTCATCTCTACATCGAGATGAATAGAAAAATAAAAGAGATTTCAAGTCTTAAAAATAGTTCATCTTGCAACACATTACCTGGACCAATTGTTTTCAAAAAATTTATGTATTTATAAATCTGCTTGATTTGAACCATTTTAGAGTTCAAAATTTTATCATTGGATAAAAAAATTAAATTTTTGCAACATCCTAAGCCTTTTTTAACACTCTAAATTGTGTCTCGTGACAGATTAGGGATGCACCTTAATTTGATTGCTCAAAGTTGCAGCAAACGACACCCTAATAAGAATCACCTTAATTTGATTGCTCAAAGTTGCAGCAAACTACACCCTAATAAGAACTAACTTTTTTGTAAGGATGATCTGTCATTTGATTGCTCAAAGTTGCAGCAAACTACACCCTAATAAGAATAACTTTTTTTGTAAGGATGATCTGTCTACATTGATTTTCTGTATTAATGTACGGTCAGTAACACTCTGATAAGAGAAAGAAAAACAAATCCTGGATCACTTTATAATATGAAGCATTGGTCATTGTACACATTAATAAGCATGCTTTACTGCTCTTTTTATGCACTAGGAGGCATGCTTTAAACTGCAACATTTGTAAAGAATGATAGATCTCGGAATCTGCACTTAAAAAGCAATCCGTTGAATGGACAATGGATAAAAAAGGATAAGGATAACAATTCGATTCTTCAAAACGAATTAAAAGTATTCTGAAGTGTTTTTGGGTCCTTAATCCATGAAAAGATTTAAGAACTTTGGAGACACGTTTGCACTGCTGCTACTGCTATATCTGTCCTCAATCCATGAAAAGATTTAAGAACTTTGGAGACACAGGTTTGCACTGCAGCTACAGCTCTATCATTGAGATATGTCCGACTCATAATCTCAAAGTTTTTTCCCAACGAATTAGAATCCGTTATATGAATTCCGGTCTATCATTCTACTATATTAATGATACCCTCAGGCTATAAATTCCTGTATCTTTTCTCAATACTTCCAATCATATATTTTTTGGACCCATCCCTTGCGTCCTTTTAATCTTCCACATAGACTAACTTTCACCACCTAACCAGTGCTAGATTGGGTCTACACCACATATACCTACACCTAAATTTTCCAAAAACAAAATAACCCATTCAAGTTCTCCATGAAAGATACAACATAATCAATTCAAGTTCTCCATCTAAAATCTAGTCTATCTCATCTTATCATCTATTGGTGCCACACTTAAATTTTTCCAATACATAATAACCAATTCAAGATCTCTATGAAAGATAGTAAAATGAGAACCACAAAATGGCCCTCCAATGAATTGAAACTCCCCAAAACCTTCTTTTTGGCATCGCTTTGAAACTCCCCAAAACCTTCTTTTCGGCTTCGCATTTTGGTTGTAAAGAACTAGGAGATCTTTTTGGTTGTAAAAAATCAAGAGAACACAATGGTTAATGACGAAAACGAAATCTTTTGCCTTTCCCATGAAAGTTTTTGTATAACTACGCTTATATACGTATACATAATTTTATATGAATGAAAAAAAAGAGTTAGCTGACAACAAAAAAAGAACAGATGAACGCCCTGAATAAATAGGAAGTCATTTTCTGAGAATGAATCAAAACAAAGGGAACGCACACACCAGCCTTCTGAATCCAATATGGCTAAGTAAATCGTTTCCCAAACCCAAAAGGCAGCACAAGCAGCATTAGTTGTTTGCAATACAATAAAAATGGTAACTACAGACCTCAAAATCAAACAAGAGTCCCTCACTTAACTTAGCACTCATGGTGTTGACCACCTTCTCCCACCGATGACTTCTCTCTCTCCCTCTTGCTCGATGACACCTTCCCATTCATCTGCTCCTCTGACTCTCTACGATGCTGATGTCAGTGGCGGTGGTGATCATGGTGGTGGCGATGATGATGGCGGTAACACCTCTTACTACCACGTCCACCACCTTTACCCAACTCTTCGTTGTTATCATCTGATGATTTGCCCGATGAAAAATTATCCTCACTACCAGAATCCAATGATCTTGAGCTTGCCCTATGGTGGTGCGCCTTCACATGCCTCTTTCTCTTCCTCCGACTTTCTGACTGGCTCCCAGATTCCTCACTGCTTGTCACCTCATTCGAGCTCGTGTGAGTGCCCCTCCTATTGAGCCTTTGACCATGCTTTCGAGTGTGCCGCTTGTGACCCTCTCTCCGAATACTTTTCCCGGCTCCCTCACTATCAGTTTCCTCACCCGGTTCTAATGAAGCCTTCCTCTTGTGGGTCTTTCTCCTAGTAAGCTTTCCTGTACCTTCACTATCGGATTCATAATCTGATTCTGATGAAGTCTTTCTCTTGTGGGTCCTCCTTGATCTCTTTCTGGTGCCTTCGCCATCAGATCCTTGATCTGATTCTGATGAGGTCCTTCTCTTATGGATCTTTCTCCTTGACCTTTTCCTGGTGCCTTCGCTATCAGATTCGGACGAGGCCTTCCTCTTGTGGTTCCTTCTCCTCGACCTTTTCCCATCACTCTCACTATCAGATTCATAATCGGATTCTGATGAGGTTTTCCTCTTGTGCTTGTTGGCTGCTCTCTGCCTCCTCTCTTCTCTCTCCTTGGCCTCAGCATCAGCTTTGGCCTTGGCAGCGGCCTCAAGCCTCTGCTCCCACTTCATGGGGGCCTCCATCCTCTCAAGGACCTTCTTCTTCTTCTCCTCGACCAGCTGCATGAACTTCTTGCTGTCCATTTGGGGACAAAAACCAGCTCAATAACTGCATTTTTGTAAGATGATACCCGGAAGTGCATCTCACAGAAGAGAAGAAACAATGTTAGTTCCTCCTACATTTCATACAAATGTAAGCCACAAACCAAAATTATAATAACATGAATTTATCAACATGACAGGAGTATGAAGTGCTCATTAAGCAACAGAAGAAAGAACCAGTGTATGAGAACAACACTTACTTCCTCTTCCAGATAAGTGCCCAACAAGAAGTTGTATGCAGACAATGTCAGGTACTACATGAGTCCTGATCCTATTACATGGTTCTAGTGATAACAGTGCCAAGAACAAATGCATTCACAGGAATAGATAGTAAGGAAATAATCAATTTATAAACAAATGCATTCACATGAATAGATAGTAAGGAAATAAGGAAATAAGGAAATAATCAATTTATAAACATTATAAAACCATTTGAAAAACATTAATAACTTTATAACAATCACTAGATGCCATCTGCCATCAGATGAGAAATTATTAGTTAGCTATTAACTAGAACCTGATGAATGAGATCCTTGTTGGATTTGGACAACGAAAGATAGCTCACTGTGCCCAGCCATATTGTTGATGGGAACCATTGAAAGTCCAACTTGTGGACACCCATATTAATTCAGAAAGGACTTGAATGGATTATCAGTCTGACAAGGCCAGACAGTCTCTAAAATTTCATAGACTCAGCAATGCCAATCAAATAGGACCCCATTGATTTAGAATATCATGATCTACAAACCTCAGCCAGCTGAGACAAACCAGTCCACACTGTACTCAAGATGGAAGTAGGAACTAGGTTTAATGATCAAATCCAAACTTTGTAGGCATATTCAAATACATCAACAGTGGTCCACTGAGTCAACAAAAAATCAATTTGAGTTGTAGATCAGATGCCAATAGATGAAGCTCAAGTGATGCAGCTGCTCAAAATTCAGATCAATTTGATTTTTTGTTAGTTTTTATTTTAATGTTCCACTTCCAAATTGATTACTACTTCTGGTATTGAACTGTGAAAGATGATTATATTTATCCATTTACAGTTAATCCTTGTTGTTTCAGTTCCCCAATGGAACAAACCAAAAAAAGAAAAATATCTAATCCCACAAAGATGGAGAAAAGGACCAAAAAGTTTTATTAACACAAGTCCCAGCATGCAATCCTCAGTTTTTAGGATAGCCATACGAAGTACCTACACTGACATAGGTCGGCCAAAAGAGAACCGACTACCGAATTGGAACTTGGCATTTGCCATCTTTCCAAAGGTGGCACCAATGTTCAAAACAGTAATCAAAAAATATCCGGTCAACTAGAGACTTGCCAAAGTAGGATCAGATTGGGAGCCCTATGTCTGCCCTTGTTATACTCACAGACTCAGTTTGAGTTAGGATGAAGCGGACCTGGACGAGCCCAAGTCATTGTTTACAAACACCGTTCTGAATAGTGGTGTAAAGGTTTGGAGCAGGAGGGCCCAAGGCCCAAATCAGGTGGTAGCATCCTCTATATCAGGGTTTAAATGAGCAAAGAAAATAATATTAAATTAATTTAAATATTACAGGCAATTCTTTGAAAAAAAAAAGGATACATTGAGATTTGGATTGCCTGCTTTCTCCAAATTGTAAAGAAAAGCATATATTGCCATTATAAAAAGCATATATTGCCATTATATGGCAATAACCCTCAAAATCTCAGATATTTGACCGTATCTGGAGATTTTGACTATACATATCACACCATTCAATATTGGGTAAAGATTGGATCAGGTAAGACATGATTAATTTAAATCAACCACTATAGCCTACTTTTAACAATTTTGAACCATGGATTGCACAAAGTTACCATCCGAGCTACTTTTAACACGAGGAAAGCGTCTTATGATATGTCAAAGGAGAGAAGGGAAAAAAAATTCCAGAAGCCAAAACATGCTTACAATGTATTGAATAGTTAGTGCTTTCATATATTACAACCATTTTGACTAGGGTATTTCCTCCATCAGTTCTCCCTAACGTAGAAAACCCTTTGTATCTTCCCCAATCATGTCCTACTTTTTCCTAGCATTTTTTCGAATTTATTATTTTTTATAAATATATTTTTCGATCTTTATTCATTAAGCATCTCCAACAATAAGCTGAACTAAATGACACGCGACGCATTCATAATTCACTAAGCATGCTAAGGCTGCCAACCAATATCCATGCATAAGAAAGGAAACTCACCTAACCATCACACCAAGTACAAAAAGGAAATAAGAAGTTTCAAGATATACTACTTAAAGACAAGTATCAGAAAGATGAATATGTGATATAAACCTGCTTGTAGTAAGTCTTCCTATCGCTTTCACAAAAACTAATAAGTAATTTCTTTTTTCTAGTACTAAGCACATCTCAATGCATTGATCAGTTCCCTATGAGGCCCTGTATTTTTTTAGCAAATGACATTGATTGGGATAAACCCCAAACTTGATATCAAGTGTTATCTTTAACAAATATCTTTTTTTGGCCATATGAATTTCCAAGGAAGTATTTATTTTTAGACAAGCAAACTTTTTAATGGACTAAGTCACAAATAAATTCTCTTTTTATGGGTAATTAGATATCCTTAGAGTCTAGCTTCTATTTGGAAGTTGAATAGCAAAACATTTCCTTGTGTTCTTAGTAACGCCTGGCTGTATTCCTAATCAAACATAAAATGAAGGACATCAATTGTACTCTTCTTTCACAAGTTATGATGACATGACAGGTACCAATGGGTATGAAAAATATATCACATCATATAACTAAATAAAATGATGCCACATGACAGAAAGCTCCATATCACAATATCTCACCACTTATATAAAAACTCACGAATTACAGTTGAAACCAGACATAAATAAAACAATCAAACGAAAGGACGAGGGAAAGAGGGTGTCAAGTTAAGAACACCATATGTTTTCTTCTTACAAGTTTTTAGTTTCATTTTTAAGTATTAATCATTTATACTCATGATGAAGGAAGAGAAAGATTGCTGAAACAATATTACGCAATAAGAACCCTTCAATTTCTTACCTTATGCAAAATGTCACCACAGATCGGTCTATCAGCCCAATAACAGCACTCCCCCTTCCTTCTCGATGCAACTCTAAAGAGAAATAAAATGAATTAAAATACAATAAACATCACAGGGGAAATAAAAAGAAAAGAACTCTATCTCAGCAACTCAAAATGGAGTATAGCGGAAACAAATGCAAACATAAATATAAATGACTGAAGCAAGTTAAACGATATAAAGATCATGAGGAGACTAACACAATAGAACTATAATATCATGGAAAAACACCAGAAACTAACTAGCACGAGAAAGCAAAAATAAAAAAAACAGGTACGAAGGCTAATATCTTTGCTAATAGAAAAACTCTAGTAACCAATCTAGCAAAATAAATCTTTCATAGTGGTACATCTCTCCTGAGGCAGAAGTGGACAACCCAAAGAAGAAAAAGAAAACCCTCAGCACAATGCCATTTCTGAATCCAGTCAATTTATCAAGAAAATGTCACTTCTGAATTCAAATTGGAAAAGGAAATCAAAAGAATGCAGAAAACCAAAGGACGCAAAATCTTGAAAACAAAACCATTTAGGGATCCATACCACCAAAGAAGTTCAAAAGGGGAAAAATGAGAACGGAACCCTACAACATGACAATCATGCCCAAGATTAATGGCAAATAAACCCTAATACGCAGAAAAGAAATTATTAGAAAACAATCCTAGAACACTGAATCAGATACATAAATAAATCAAGCACAAATACAGCGCACAGAATTCCTCGAGAAAATAACCCACAGAGTGGAAAAACCAAAAGTACAATGCAAACCCTAAAATCTGATTTATGTAAACAATAAAAAACGGTAAACCTTAGAGCTCCCAGCAACAAATAGAGAGAGAGAGAGAGAGACTTGAGTGGAGAGAAGGAAAGAGAGAAGAAGATCCGCGTCCAACTCCTTTTCGACCAGCGAATTTCTTCCCAACGTTCGCATCCCTAACCTGTTTTTATAGTGGTAATTCAAGTCGCTAAACTTCTGCGCCTTCTTTTATAAAAAATATGTCTCAAGTGTCCCTTTCCTCTCGAAATTCCCAACACCTCTGCTGCCACCGATTTTCCTCCGTTTGATCCGTGACTCAGCACAGTCCAGAATCGTTGTTTCAAAATCAAACTGGACCCGCCAAGGTCCGATACTGACTAATCGCAAATCGGCAGGTTGACCAGCCTAATCAATGAAGTTCTAGATGGTTAAGAAAGAGTTTATAAAAAAATCAATTATAAAAAATTTGAAAGGATATGGAAAGTATATTCAAAACATGATTAAACAAAATACATCCAAATAAAATTTAAAATGAGTAAAAAAAAAAAAAGAGTAAGGTTTTAAAAAATTGATTTGTGCCTAAGGGTAATTTAATTTTTAAAAATATAAAAATAAGTATTGATGGCCAAATCACTTGCTGATCTTTATCAAAATGATGAAAAACAGTAAAAAACACATTTCAAACAAATCCCTTATTTTTTAGAAATTTATGTATTTTTTTAATTTTTTTAAAATACTCAATCAGATCAACGAAACTGATCAAAACTCGAACTGGCCAGTGACCGATTCCAATCTAACCAGGTGGTTTCGATTTGAACCACCCCTTTTTGCAAACACATCCTTCCTTTGTAAATTTATTCTCTCGAGATGGATCAGTTGTAAAACCCGTTTCACATGATTAGAGACGCCACAAATGCTATGAATCATTTAAATCGTGTTTTAGGGCTCGGTAATTTCCAATCTGGATCATCGATCTGAACTGAAATCAATCGTGACCGAACTAGTTTCTGTTGGGTTTATGTGGCCTTTAAAGGCCTTGTGAGTGCTTGTAAAATGAAATGATAAAATAGAACATGAGCTCAGTGGGAGTGTGGTCCCTCGTAGAACATACTAAGCAAACGATGGTTTGCTGATACCGATATGTGCTTAACGATCTAGGCCAGTCGGTTGCGAAAAATCCATGTTACCTGGGCATAAAAAACAAACCGATGAGGGTTTATGGGTTAGCCCTTGATGAGGTTGGAGAACATGCTCGGATGAGTGAGTCGAGGGACTGTGTGCCCCTTGTGTGTGATGGTGGCCTACAGAGACAAGGGCCAAAACCTCATCCATATACCATCACACGGCATGCATATCGATAGATCGTTCGAAAAAACCAGAAATCCACCTTTTAGAGTGAAGCGTATGCATGTACAAGAAATACCCCTATGCGTCATAGAGCTATGGTAGCATAAGGTCTTGGTGACCTTGACTTGTCTCCAAGGGAAGATCTGTAATTTACAAACTGGGACTGCGACCCATTGGCTCATACGTCAGACTTTGGTGACCCGCTAATGAGCTCCTACTTGGACTGTGGGTCATGGGAAACACTAGGTCGGTTCGATAAGGCAAGTGTGGTCTGTAGTCCACAGTTGAAGGTGAAGTGCCCCATGATTGCTGATTAAAATTCCTTAACCATATGGATCCATTTCCCATCAAGTTAATTTAATTATGTTTGTCTTATTATAGAAATTATTTTAGAATTATTATTTAAATTTTTATGAGTCATTTGATATTTTATTTATAACTTTTTTGGACTTATAAAAATAAAGATATTGATTTTAAAAAATTATAAAATTCAAATAATGTCTTAGAATTTTTTTAAATAATTTAAAATTATATAAAATATCATGGAGGGGCCCATAGTGCACATGGGCCCACCATTTGTCAAGTAAGTGGGCCCCACATGTGCCACACATGGGTGGCACGCCCCATCAATTAGATTCTTTCTTGGAGTTTAAGTTATTTCATGTTTTGGTAATATTATGTTATGACATGTAGTCAAATAAGATATGGAATATTTTGACCATATATTGACCAAATATTGAAAGTATATATTAACTTGATATATCTTTAGAATATTTTGTGAAAGATTATAGAATACATAATATTTTAATTAGATTTAATTTATCTAATTTCTATTGATGGGAAAATGGTTAAAGAAATGGGGATAATGGTCTATGCACCTTCCATAATGTTGATGTCCCATCTATGGAATGGATGGTTCAGATCTCTCACCCCACAAAACACCTTTGATCGACGGTCTATGTTTAATCTCACAAGAAGAGGCAAGTCAAGAAAAACTCTAAGAAACCCTACTCTTTTTCAAGCTTATAAAAAATGGATTGTCTCTACCCAAAATCTCTACACCTTATTTTCCTATCTCGCTTAAGAAAATTTCTCTCTCTCATGTTTCATCTCTCTCTCCCACATTGTGAAAGAACCTAAGGGTTTAGGTTATGGAGTTCTTCTCTCTCATATCTCTCAAATATGGATTTATGGCTAAGGGTTTTAGGGTTTCAAAAAGAGAATTCATCTCTCTCAAACTAGGTTGCTAAGAGAATTCACCTAGGATTTGAGTTTGTGATCAAAGGAGTTCATGTTCCATTGGTGTGGCTTGGTTGAAATTTGTTTTCCTGATTCGAGATTGAAGCTAGACCGTTGATCCCGAGCCATCGGATGGTGGTGACTCGGTGTGGGGTGTAATACACCCGGTTGAGGTAATCTTCAACACTCTTCATTTTGTTTCTTGCAATCTTATCTTTTATTCTCAAGCATAGTGCATAGTTGTTTCAATGGTATCAAGTTGTTAAGATCTTGGTTTTATTGTTATGTTGATTTTATTTTGAAATTTATCTTATTATAATAAAAAGCATATGTAAGTGATCTTTTGCCCAAAGAAAGGCGTGAAGAAAAAAAAAAAAAATTGTATTCTCCGATAAAAGATCACGTAGGTCTTTCTTTCAGTTTTGAGATGGTATGTGTCTCTACCTGATTCCCCTGAAAACTCTTATATATATATATATATATATATATATATATANATAATACTAACTTACTACAACCTTACCTAAATTAACGTAAACGTTACTAAGAATA
>NW_006498435.1:186866-196869 GCF_000471905.2 Amborella trichopoda
TTATATATATATATATATATATATATATATATTTATATATATAACACTTTTTTTTATGAGCAATTTATATAACTCTAGGCTGAATTTGAAATATCCATCACTTTTTTCACATCCTAGAAAATTATGCGATAGTACCATACTTTGAAGACCTTGAAGACTTGTATAAGAAAAATAGGGACATCATGTTTTAACATATTAAAAGAAGCACAATTTGTCATTTATATTAACAATGAAATGTGTTTTGTGCTTCAAGGGACACACTTGCACATAAGCATTCTCTCCCGCTGATATATCCCATCTTAAAGTGAATGTGGTCACAACCTAAAATATATGGTGTTAAAAATACATAAAAAAACATTATTTTTGTCCACATTCACAACCTAAAATATATGGTGTTAAAAATACATAAAAAAACATTATTTTTGTCTTAAAAGTAATTTATTTTTAAATTCATGTTATATGGTGTTAAAAATACATAAAAAAACATTATTTTTGTCTTAAAATTAATTTATTTTTAAATTCATGTTCACCATCGTGGAGATTCTCCATCTCTAATTTTTTGAATCCAAAATCCATTTCTAATATGGATTTTGGATAGAGAACTTATATAAATAAATTAGTAAGTAGACTCATCGAAACCTTATCCTATTAGCACTTATTCACTACTTATATATTGTGTAAAACTATTAGCATGAATTTTTGAATTATTTAATAATTCAATATAGGCAATATAGAAATTGGTCAAAAACTATTTTTAATAGAAAATTTGAATGGTATGGCAACATTAATTATTTATACAAATTTTTAGATTTCTTAAAAATAAAGAAATTATTAATAAATGTGATTGAAAATCATTAAGGCTTCAAAATCTGATAGAACAAAAGATTTAAACTTGCATTCTTTTTATATTACCCAAAGGATTTCCTACTCTGGTAGGAGTATACAATCCATTTACTCCCTCTGGTATAACGCATGCTAGGAATACCTTTTAGATCTTGAATTTTGGGGATGTAAAATTTCAATGCATAAACTAACCTCAGTAAAAAAAATTCTGAACTAAACTCTCTATATACTAGAAAAAATAATGCCCCAAGATTGATAGAGACCATCCAATTTTGAAGATCTAGATGTAAGTTCCACGAAACTCCAAATTCAAATTTTTTCTTTTGTAAATAATCATCAAGTATTTTTTATGTGGTTTACAAAATTTTAAACTAAAATAGTCTTTCTAAATAGGTGTTTTGCGTGAAGGAGTAGATGCATAGTATGCTCCTGCGGGAGTATAGTCTATGTGCTCTTTATATTTAATTTACCATATTATACCATTAGCTTTAAGAAATCACAATGCAAAGATTTTGGAAATTCATCATACTTAATGTTTAGAAGCATAAAAAAAATACTAAAAAAGAATAGATCTAGTCAAGCAATTAAAAAAAGTAGAGATTACAGTTTCAAATTTCCTAATTTGGCAGAAAAGTCAGCATAATTTACAAAACAATATAAAAATTTGTCAAGATAAACTTGGAAATTGGTTATAAACTATTTCCAGTCAAGGAAAATTTTGTAGGGAAATATATGACTTTTTTATATTTTGAAAGTTCTTAAAAGAAAGAAAATGAGTTGTAAATGAAATTTAAAAAGAGCTTCGAGTTCAAAATTTAGAAATATACAACATTTTAATACTGGACTATGATTTTAGTAGCGAAGATAGCATACTTTGCTTTAGACATTGTAAAATACATAATTTAAATTGCGTGAGTTTTTATTCACGATATTGGTAAAAATATCAATCAAGTAATACAGTCATGGATAGTATGCACCATTGACATTTATTTTTCATAACATTTTTAAAAAAACTTGAAAAAGGAAAAAAAATTCATAATTGAAGTGTTTAGGGGCGTTTTGAAGAGAAATGAAATCATCGAGGGCTCGTTGCTATGGTTGTGGACTTACAACAAATAAACCCAAAAACTGGAACATATAAAACAACACACAGAAAAGAAAGGAATTGATACAGTTTCTACGAGGGAAATATAATTTGAATCTAGAAATCAACACTAAATTTTAATCCATAGTTACACACTCCATAATAAAATTAACAGTAACATTTCCAAAGGTGAAGAACCAAACACTAATCTAATGTTCACCAAAATACTCAGCATGAAAAGAGACGGGGATAATGAGGTACACCCCTCTTAAGGACGGGAACAAGGCATCAGCCAAGGTTTTAAAAAATGCATCTATGATTCGGATTGTAGGTTCCGATCCCAAACACCAATTTTTTAAACCCTGCTCATAGGTTTGTCTTGAAGGGCAGCCCGGCGGCTTAGAGCCACAACTGCGCCTGTCGGAACTCAGCTATGGTGGACCTCCACACCGCCTCTCTCTTCACCTCCTCATCCACCTTCAACCCTCACCACCTCACCCTTCCATTCGTGTCCGCCCCCGGCCCCTAATTCTTGTGCTCCACACACTTGACTATGACTGTATCTTGGATCGGCTCCGTACCTCATGGATGCCACCCTTCCTTGCTCACGACATCTCCCAAATTGTTGGGTTATTAGGGAAGAGAACCCCAAAACTCTAAGAATTATTGGCGGTGTCGTAAGATTGAGGATCACGGAGTGGAGGATTTTCCTGAATAATAAGAACTCTCTGTATATGTCTCTCTATGGCCATGAAAGGCCTAGTTATAGAGGGATGGAGGAAGCCGTTCTCCAAAGTTCGGCTTTCTCCTGAAGACTTTGAGAAACGTGACCCTGTAATCATATGAGATGGGTGGTTATTTTCTACCCGTTAGATAGCGTCACTTTCTCTCTCTAAGAAGCCTCCCTATTTTAGTGATAAACATAATCTTTATGATAAAATAAAGAGATAATATTTGAGGGCCTCATGACCACCTATACGTGCCAACATTCTCCCACTTCACCATGAGGGCCAGGTAAATTGAAATAATATCACTTAGTGATTTAACATTTATGAGCATGTCTTTGCCATGAGGCTTTTCACGCTAATGCGGTTATACATCTCATAACAAAAAATATCTAAAGTCATATCATGGGTTTTTCACACTAATGCAGTTTTTCCTCTCATGACCAAGACATCAAAAATATCCCATTTGGGATTTCTTGACTTAAATATTTCTAGGTCCCATCAAAGCTACATGCTTTGATAGTATTTCTTCACCCATTCCCTTTGTTAAAGGGTTTGCAATCATATCTGAATATGGCAAATAACTTACAGTTATTTCATTATTTTCAATAATATCGTACATATAGTGATAATCAATTTCAATGTGCTTACCCTTGGAACTATAAGCTCCATTTCTAATTGATGAAATAGCAGTCTGATTATCACAAAAAATTTAACAGGTCCGTCGACTATATCCAGCTTCAAATCATTTATGAAGCGTTTAATCCAGATGGTATAAGTTAAGCTATAATACAAGCAAATTACTCGGCTTCCATAGTATACAGAGCTACACAACCTTATTTCTTGCTAGACCAAGAAACACATCTACCTCTAAAGAGGAATACAAATCTTAATGTTGATTTTCTATCATCTGAGTCTCCCGTAAAATCTGCATCAGAGTACCCAGTAACCTCTAAGTTGCCAACTTGGAAGCACAACTTTTAATTTTAGTTTTCTGAATATATCTGAGTATCTTTTTTACGGCTTGCCAATGAGTCGTCCCAGGATTACTCTGAAATCTACTTATAAGACCATATGCATAACTCAAATCAGGTCTTATACACAACATGACATAATTTATGCATCTTACAGCTTGAGCATATGTAATTTTTTCCATTTCGGCTTTGTCGCTATCATTTAATGGACACATTTTCTTTGACAATTTTAAGCCTTTACAAACAGGTGTATCTATGGGCTTACAATTTTCCATCTTAAATCTCTTTAAAACACTTTCTAAATAATTCTCTTAAGATAAACATCGAAGTCTTGAACTTCTATCTCTTATTACCTTAATGCCCAATACATATGAGGCTTCTCCCATATCTTTCATTTCAAAATAAGAACGTAGCCATGATTTAGTATAGTTAAGCATGCCAATATCATTACCAGCTATCAAAATATCATCTACATATAGTGACAATATAAAGAAAATTGCCCACTCTATTCCAGACATATACACATTGGTCTAACCTATTGGCTACATAACTAATTTCAGTGATTGCATTATGAAAAGTAATGTACCACTGCCTAGAATACTGTTTTAGACCATATAAAGATTTCTTAAGTTTGTATACTGTCTTCTTGGCCTTTAATTACATACCTTTCTGGTTGTTTCATATATATATCTTCTTTTAATTCTCCATTTAAGAAAGCTGTTTCGACATCCATTTGAAATAATTCTAAATCATAGTATGCAACTAATGCTAGGATGATCCTAATAGATGAAAATTTGGCTACTGGAGAATAAGTTTCTATATGCCCTCCCTTTGGTAAATCCTTTAGCTACCAACCTAGCTTTATATTTATCAATGAATCCATTTACATTAAGCTTTTTCTTTATGACCCATTTGCAACGGATGACTTTTCTATGTTTACGAAGGTCAACCAACTCCTAAACTTGATTTCTTTTAATGAGATCAAGTTCATCATTCATGGCTTGAGTCCACTTAACTGAGTCATGTGAGCTAATAACTTCACTGTAGCTTCGAGGCTCATCCATTGTATCATCACTCTTTGAAAAATAATTATCTTCATTCATAAATACATAAAATTCTTCTAAATTCGTAAGTGGGGCGCTAGTTCTTTTAGGCATGTCTGGTATACTTGATTCAATTGAATCATTCTCACCAAATGTAGAAGGAGTTTGAGAAATAGGGTCTTCCAGACCCTTATCTTTATCAATTTCATGTAAGTCAACAGACTTATTTAAAATATTTTCATCATTTATATTTTTTAAGAAATGAGCATCACGTTCTCTACTAATGATCTAGTACATGGTTATATAATCTACACCCCTTAGAGTTTTCTGAATAGCCTATAAAATAGCATTTTATAGTTTTACTTTATAATTTATTTCTATTTTGTGGTAGTATAAGCGCATGTGCCCAAGAACCCCAAACTTTCAAGATAGTAAGGTCAGGTTTCCTATATGTCCATAATTCATATGGGTCAAGTCTATAGACTTAGTTGGGATACAATTAATATATACATTGCAGTGTTGAGAGCCTCACCCCAAAAATGAGGTGATAAATTTGAATAGCTCATCATAGACCTAACTATGTCTATTAGAGTTCTATTTCTTCTTTCAGCTACATCATTTTGTTGTGATGTATATGGCATAGTTGTTTGATGAATTATACCATGCTCCTTACAAAATTCGGTAAATAAGGCGGAGCAATATTCACCTCTCCAATCTATTTGAAGAATTTTAATGTCTACCTAACTGATTTTCTACCTCAGCTTTATATTATTTAAATATTTCTAATGCATCTGATTTTTTACTAATTAGGTATACATTTCCATAACGTGTATAATTATCTATAAATGTTATGAAATATTCTATACCTCTATGTGTTTTTACATTTAATGGACCACATATATCAGAGTGAACAATATTAAGTAGTTCATTGGACCTTTTCCCTTTAGGGAAAGACTTCTTAGTTAATTTACCAAAAATACATGGTTCACATGTTTTGAACACAATTTCTCGTAAATTAAGGAGCAAGCCTCTTTTAACTATTTGATTCATTTTGTCTTTATTTATATATCCTAATCTTAGGTGCTATAAATATGGATCATCCATACATACATAAGCTTCAACAGATGCATCAAAATAACCAGAAAAGGATGAATTTTCATTAATATTCAGTTGGTACAAATTGTCAACTTTAGTACCGTACGCCAATGCTCTAAAATGCTTCCCAATGGTGATGCGACCAGACCTGAATCTTATTTCATAACCCTTGTCATCTAGCCTAGGAACAAAAATCAAATTGCGCCTCATATTGGGCACATACAGAGTATCAATCAATAAGAAATTTGTTCATCCTAGTAAACACAGCTTGAAAGTATCGACACCTAGTACATCGCAGTGGGTAACATTTCCCTTGTAAATCCACTGGTTACCGACTGCAATCTCCTTCAATTCTGTGAATCCGTCTTTGGTCCTTGAGACATATCGAGTAGAAGCTGAGTCGACCTACCAATTTCTCAAGTCATGGTCGGCAACTATAGATTCTAGGACTACGCATATCAAGTTCTTTCTTTTATTTTGATTATTTCGAACAGGGTTGTTATTCTAGTTCCTATATTTGTTTTTCAGCTTAGGACAATTAAACTTGATATGCCCAATTTCCTTACAGGTCTTCTCAACCATATTCTTTTGATTTTTAAAATTTCTACCCTTTCCCTTATACCTATTATTTTTTTTATTATTGAAAGGTTTCTTGGGAATTTGAGAAGATAAACTTTGGGCAAAGTGGAACTCATTTGACTTCTTCTTTATTCTTCTCTTGTGCAGAATGGTTCAATTCAATTACAACAGACTCCCAAAATGGAGGGAGACTGTTAAAAAAATGGACACTTGCATGTGATCGGGGACTGGATTCTAGGCTACAACAAGGTCCTTTGCGAGCATTGTCATTTTATTGACATGCTCGGTCACTGAGTCCGTTTCTTTCATTCTGCAAGAATTGTATTTTTCTAACAACAATTACACATGGGTCTCTGAAGTGGTCTCATACCTTTCAGATAAAGCACCCATCATACTTTGAGCTATGGTGTGATCCTCAAAGACTCCAATTAAATCATCTTTCATAAAGCTCAAAATAGTGGTCCTAGCTACTTTGTCATCTTCTAACCATTTGTCAAGTCGCATTTTGGGTTGACCATTGTCATTAGGCTCTAAGACTGCTGGTTCTGTTTCTAGGACATAATCTACCCTATCTTAGAAAAGAATATACCCAATTTTTCTTTTTCACATAGAAAATTGGCCCCATTGAGTTTTCAAGTTTGGATAGTTCTGACATGACTAGCCTAGATGCCATTTTAAATTTTTAGATACTACCTAAAAGTTCAAAAATTTTAATTATGTTTAAGAAAGGGTTGTTTGCTAATTAAATCCCTAAGTTTGCCAACTCTCAATGAGCTGCAACCTCAAAGAAAAATTTTCTCAAACAGTTCATGTTCGCACTGCTGTGATGCAACAAATAATTTATAAAGTAAGACAACAACTACTTTATATCAAGTCTTTCATAAGAATAATTTTCATAAATATATGAATATGTTTTAGCACAAGAGAGAGAAAGAGAGAGAGAGTCTATAATGATATTTGATATTTTCAACAAAAAAAATATGGTATAACATAATCACAAAAAATGAATTCACAAAATCAAGAACACGAAAATTTTCTAACTTAAAGAGACCAAAGCACAAGATAATTATGGAACTGAATTGTGACAAACAAGATTTTACAAGCTTAGGGTTCACGTGTGGCGATGAGAAGAAGAGACACATGCAGTAATGAAGTGAGCATGCACGGCAGTAAGTAGCATGAGCTACCGCCGTGCATGTAAAATTGTGCTTATAACGCCATGCGCATAGAGAGAGAGAGCTACCACTGTGCGTATAGAGAGAGAGCTATGGTCGTGAGTGTAGAGAGAGAGATAGAGCTACTGTCGTGCGTGTAATGCCGTGTGAGTTGAGAGAGAGCTATCGCCGTGCGTGTAACATCATGTGTATAGAGAGAGAGGGCTACTGCCATGTGTGTGATCACCATGTGTGTAATAAGAGGGGTCCCGCTGTGCATGTTATCACCGGGAGTGTTTTTACTATGAGTATATGGCCATGTGGTCTATGTAAGCATGCATGTGAGCCACTTGTGAGCAATTGTCAACCACTTGGACACCATGTTCAAGACACTTGTAATTCTTGCTGCCACTTGGCATGTGTTTGTTGGCCCCAACCATCTTTATTGCTTATAAATACCTTTTCAATCACTCTCTCAAGAGTTTGCACTTTCTCTCTCTTTCCCCCACATCTTCCCCTTAGCCCTTTGAGCCCCCAAGCTTGAGAACCACCCTTGAAGACTTAACCTTGGAGAGAAGCTGAGAGAGGGACTTAGAACCTTGCTGCAAGTAAGTAGATTCATATCCATGCTTCCATGTTTTGTGATTGATTTTTTTGGTTAGTTCATTCAAGCATGAAATGCAAGTAAGGCTATAAGTTTGTGAATGTAAATATGAGCATGAATGTCTAATGCATGAAGTTCTAGATAGATTTTTTATGAAATTATCATAGGCATGTGGCTGTATGTTGCAAAACTTATGCTAGAAGGAAGGCCTGTTTTCCAAGAAATTGGGGCCTTCATTGCATACAACTGAATCCTCTTGTTAGCCTTGGAAAATTTGTGAGATGATATTTAAGTGATTATAATTCTAGGTGAGAAGGTTTCATATTGTGATTCCTCATGAATTGGAGGCTACAAAGTGTTTTTGGTAGAGTGCCATGTTTATGCTATGAAATTTCAGGAAAATGCATGGTTTTGAAATGCACGTTTGACCAGCCAAATGACATCCAAATGCTCCCAAGTCACAGCCATTTGATTAATACATGTGTCTACTATGATGTTTATGTTTTAACCTTGTCCAAATTCTACATAAATGATGAGGTATGTTTCAAATTGTGCAAATACGTCACTGTTAGCAGATTTCACTAGATTTCACAACTATTACCTCTATTATTACGAGTTTTGACTAATCAAAAGGAGCCCGAATGCTCCCAAACTACTTCCATTTGAAATATTGTGTGCGTACTAAAAGTTGCATGTTGAAATTATTTCCAAATTCCTTTTCGATTGAAAGTTATGCTTTCGTGAAGAGGGATATGTCACTATTGGCAGAATTCAGCATAATTCAGAAATTGACCTCTGGTGGCATGAGATTTTGACAAACCAAATGAAGTCCAAATGGTTTCAAACTACCCTCATTTGAAAGATACATGTGTTTAGTAAAAACTTGGTTTTGGAAGTATGTCAAGATTTTCTAAGATTTCGAAATGGTGTTCATTTTTCTAGAACAATGTCATTGTTATGAATGTAGAAAATTCCATAATCTTTCCAATAGTTAATTAACCGACCAAAACGCCCTTGATTTAGCCCCAAATCAGTTCTAAATGAAAGATCAGTGAATACTTGACTAAGTACAAGTATGATTGAAATAAGACATACCTATGATGTGAAATGGAATGTACTCATGAAATCAATTACTATGCATGGTTGAAATCAGTTGTACTTATGAAATAGTGAATGCTACTCCTTGTAAAACAGCGAATGTTCATGCAGTGTAACGACCTAGATTTTCCCGGTCGAATAGTTTGTACGGCAGGAAAAGGAGGGAAGGAAAGGGAGCACGCTACAGTGGAAGGCACATGACAGAGTGCGCTCGGCAGTGAAGAGAGAGAAGAGAAGACAAGCACGCAACAATGGTGAAGGGCGTGCAGCGATGGTGAAGGGCGGCGATGGTGAAGGACATGCGGCGATGGTGAAGGGAGCGCGACGATGGTGAAGAGTGCGCGACGGTAGGAACGAGAAGCGTGCGACGATTGTGAAGAGCACGCGACGATAGGAAGGAGAAGCGTGCAACGATAGTGAAGAGTGTGCGGCGATAGTAAGCGCGCGACGGCAAGAGAGAGCGCGACAGTGGGCGCGTGGCAGCGGGAACACAACGCCGCGAGTGAACAAGGGACATCGCAACGAATGTAAGGAGTAGCGCCATATGAGGATAGGCCAGCGTCGTGTATGTACCGTCGTGAGTATTGTGATTAGACCACCAGGACTGTTGGAGTAGGGTGGTCCTTGAAGGACTACCACTTTTCCCTCTTTTTCCCCTTTTTGCTTCCCTCTCCAAGTATCACTCCCTTGTTGCCACTTCACCCCCTTGCACTTGCCACTTGGAGGTGGCTTGTCGCCACCTCTCCTTTTATCATCTCACTAGCCATTTAACCCCCAGCCCTCATCTCTCTCTCTCTCTCTCTC
>NW_006498435.1:204551-248562 GCF_000471905.2 Amborella trichopoda
TCGTACGGTAGGGCGTTCGTTGTCAACCTACCTACCTTCCCTACTACCTCCTCCTACCAACGACCATTAACCCCTAACCGACCCTCCTCCTACTCTCTCTCTCTCTTCTACCCCCCCCCCTCCCCCCCCTCCCCTCCCTCTCTCTCTCTCTCTTAGAGCCTTTCCCTTAGGACTTTCATGAATCACTTTGTGGCTTGAGGAATCGGTTGTAGCTTGGAGAAGAAAATTGTGAAAGCAAAGATTGGAGGGCACTTTTGTTGTTAAGGTAAGTGGATTACTACCCCTAGCATCAAGTTGTTTGAAGCATGTATTTAAGAATGATTTAGCCATGAATGAAGCTTGAGTTTAAGCATGAAATGAGACATGAGGTTGTTTAGAAATTGGGTAAAAGAGTAAGATAGCATGAATGTATTTGTGCTCTGTTTTTCCAGAAATTTAGCTTTCTTTGTACGAATTTGTTAGGCACTATTATCATTTCTATTGAGCTTGAAAGTTTGTGGGTTGATACCCTTGTGAGTCTAGTTTAAGCTAGATTTGGTTTCATATTGTTATCTTGGGTGGATTTGAAGTTATGGAATAGTCTTTGGAATGTGTCACGCTTGTAATTTGCTATTTTAAGAAATTTACCTGTATTGTGATGAGGTTTTGTTGAAGTAAATGATGTCCGATCGGCCTCAAATTACAAAAATTTGAAAGTTCTATGAGTCTATTTGGAGTTTGGTGCTTATGACTAGTTGAGATTCTTGATAACTTGAAAAATAAACTTTGTTTTATGCATATATGTCACTGTTAGCAGACTGTGATAATTTCCAGGAATACTATTTCTGTTCTATTACAAGTTTGACTAAGAAATTGAAGTCTAAATGATGCAAAACCACTTCCATTGGAAATATTTGTGAGTCTAATTCAATGTTCATGTTTACATATTTCTCGGATTCTTCATGTATGTAAATTTATATCTGATAACATGCTAGTAGGTCATTGTGGACAGTTTTGGTAAAAATACAAAATTGATGTCTCTGATGTCATAGATTTTGACCAAACAAATGAAGTCCGTTTTGCTTTGCACAACCACCATTTGAAAGATCTAGGAGTAAGCTTGAGATCACATGTTTAGCACTTTTCAAAATTCTCCTTAATTTGAGAGTTATATGATTATATGTGATAATATGTCACTGCGGATAGCTTTCTATAAAACCCATAATCGAAACCTCTGTTGCCATGGATTTTGGCTGACCAAAAGAGGTCCATTTTTTTCCAAATTACTGCCATTTGAACGGTTCATGAGTAAGCTTAAATTCACATGTTGAGTGCTTTTTGAAATTTCTTCTCGATTGTGAGTAATGGAGTAATTTTAAAGAGATATCATTGTTTTTACTGTATAATAGATTTATGATGGAATGTCTCAATTTTCCTGAACTTTTGAGTGGCTAAACGAGGTCCATTTGCTTTCAAACCTTCCCATTTGAAAGATAGTTGTGTTTAGAGTAAAATTGATTTTGGAATCATCTTTAAATTCCAAATGAATAGAATTTTATGACCCTATTTTTTATCAAATGTCACTACCTGGAATTGCAGGAAATGTGACCTTGACACTGAGATTCTGTGACTCTGATAATGTGATCATATAAAATTGATACAATTATAACATGATACTGATATTGTTATTCTGTGAGATTAATATTGTCGTTTTGTAATACTGGTGCTATTAACAAGCAATATTGATATTGTTATTCTGTGATATTAACAATGTTCATTCTGCAATACTGATACTATTATTCTGTGATATTAATATTGTCATTCTGTAATACTAATGCTATTAAAAGGTAATACAAAATATTGTTATTCTATGACATTAATACTGTCATTCTGTAATACTGATACTGATATTTTGTGATATTGATACTATCATTCTGTGATATTGACACTGTCATTCTGCGATACTGATATTGTTATTCTACGATACTGTGAATATGACACTAGGATTCTGTTATATGAATATTGATATATGTGTCATGTACGCTACACAATGGGTCCTCCATTGGTAGTGAACTTTCTGATTCTGCTAAATAAATACTGATATTTTACCGCTACACAATAGGTCCTCCATTGGTAGTGGATATTCTGACTATGTTATATGAATTATGTTGTATGTGAATTTTGACAGCTACGCAATGGGTCCTCCATTGGTAGTGCATATTCTGATTTGATTATGTGAATTCAATTATATGTGATTTCTAGCCACTACGCAATGGGTCCTCCATTGGTAGTAGATATTCTATACCTCGACTACTGTGAAAGGCGTGGAGTGAGAGGGGACTGTAAATAACTGGGAGGGTCATGCCCCCCAATTGTCATAAGCATTACGCATTGGGTACCCCAATGGTAGTGTAACGCCCTCCCAACTGAGGGAGTAAGGAGAGGGTCGTGTCTTGCAAGGCCGCAGCCTATCAAAAACTTTAAAAAGCTATGGGGATTGTGTACGTGAGTGAGGGAATTACGAAGTGGTGCCCCCACTTGTCATTGTCTTCCCTCCTAAAGAAGGGTAGAAGTCCTAAGTTCATGAATGGCTTAGCCTGATCGATATGGCTCCTACTTCGGGAGTAACTTAATCTGTTCTACTTGTCTGAATTCAGTATTCTGTTTGAACATCTTATTATAACTATGATATGCATAACGGTTGATGCCATACTGAGAACAATTAATACTCTGTTAACTGAGTCTTACCCTTTTTATATAGCAATTATATGTACTCTAATGTATGACCATACTCTGTGTGACAAATGCGATTTCTATTGGACTAGGGGCATGTTTTTATGTATACACTGGTAGTCTGGAATGCAAGGGCAGTAGTCTACTTACTGGGCTTATTGCTCACTCCACTTATTTCATCTGTGTAGAGGGTTAGCACCTGACCGCATGTGGCGAGCAGCTGACCAGTGAAAGCAGGCGTTCAGAGTTCAAACCAGTTCAAACCGGTTCAAGTCTTATTTTGGCTCTGTAGGTGTCTGGTGGCGTTCCCACGTGTTGTTCCGTTGATGTAATAATATTTTGAGTTGAATGATAGGATTGTAAGCCTTAAACTTTGTTGTAAAGACTTTTGGAGATGAATAAAGTTAATGGTTTTAATTTATCCGATATTCATTAGTTGTTGGATGGGTTTTGCTTTATTTCTTGGTTTGCTTGGATTCCGCAATTATAACACGTGTTGATGCCACTCCCACTTGAGTAATGTACGCGACCTCCAGTCACGATCCCAAACTCTGTTGCCCTTTAGTTTGGGACGGTAGGCATCAAGGGATGAGTTCGTGACATGAGGCATGTTTATTAAAGACTTCTATGCTAGTGAATGAGTGAGTGATATTGAATATGTCCGACTCAGATGTAGCAGACTACGAATATGATAGATCATCCAATTGTAGTAAGTGATGACGTGATGAGTGCTTATGATAAGTGCATGTGATAAGTGCAAGTGATAAGTGCTATGTCAAATGAATGGGCATGATGTTGAAACATGCTTTGTTATGATGTATATCTAGTTGTGGCTGATTGATATGCTTTGATCGTATTGCATGACCATATGTGATACCGTGATATGTGTTATTGTGATTTGTGACTGATGGCATGCTTTGAGCGTATTGCATTACCATACTATGATTTGTAACTAATTGGCATGCTTTGAGCGTATTGCATGACCATACTATGATTTGTGACTGATTAGCACGCTTTGAGCGTTTTGCATAACCATACTGTGATATGTAACCGATTGGCATGCTTTGAGCGTATCGCATGGTCATGAGGTGTTAAGTGATCTATGATCCAGTGGCGTGCTTTGAGCGTATTGCATTGCCAACTGATGTCAACAGCTTACCTAACTCCCCAATGATAGGAAGGGAGTTAGGAAGAGTGTGTGATGGGAGGGTCGCACCTCCCAAATTTCTATGTAACAAGTGGATGTGTCTTGCAAGGCATTTGCCTATCAAAACCCCAAAACGCGCTGGGGATTGTGTGTGTGTGTGTGTGAAGGCATGACGAAGTAGGACACCCACTTGCCATTGCCATCCCTCCTAAGGGATGATAGAGGTCATAAGCAATGCGATTGGCTTGGCCAGATGAAAAGGACCTCTACTTCGGGAGAAGGTGACTTAGAGAGTGAGTTGGTTTAAATACATATTGATATTGATACACAATGGTATTGGTTCAAATTTATAGCTTTTGTGATTCGTTATGATACTTGTGCTGATGAGATCTAACATATAGGTGTTTTCGATAATGCTTGTGTGATTATTATTGCTTATCTCTTAAAATAATTACTCATGACTCCTTGCTGGATATAAGAGTGAAATATGGCATCTAATTCTACTTATTGGGCTTTATAGCTCACTCCTTTACTTTCTATCCTTGCAGAGTAGAAGCTATAGGTCAAGAACAACCGGTTGGGTGATCGTTCTGGTGGCCAAAGACCTGCACTTGCCAAGGAGACCCTTTTGATTGTATGTATTTGTTGGCCGTGGGCATTGTTCTTGTTTGTGTTGGAGATGTATTTGTTGTATTTGGGCCTTTGGTGCCCTGAACAATTGTAATACTCTAAGTTGTATGTGCATAAATATAAGTTTTAGTTTTAATTTTAATTTTCCCAGATCTAGCATTGTGATTAGAGTTTTCTTTATTTTCCTGGTTTGCTTTGATTACCGCTTTTCTAAAGCAATGAGCGCACTCCGACCTGAGCGCACTCCGATGAGAATGACAGGGGGGCAGAGGGTGGGGTTGTGACAGTTATGGTATCAGAGTAGTCAGGATAGGATTCTTGGTCTAGAGAGTCTTAGAAGTGTCCTTAGAATGGTTCTTGGATAGGTTAGTGACTAGATATTCTTGTGGTAGGACAAAAATGACGAGGACTCATGCCAACAATGTGAGTTCCAGTAATGACAACATCAAGACCTATGGGAATTTCTTTAGAACACTGGGGGCCATGACCCAAATTATGAAAAATTGCATGCCGGCCTCGGCTGCCTCCATCCCAGATCAAGATGGTAGTGGGTTGATTGAAAAGTTTAGGAGACTCCCACATTCTTGAGACACAGAGGAGTGGAAAAGGCTAAAAGATGGAGCAGGCAAGTGAAGTATTGCATTGCTCCGATGAGCAGAAAGTGAGACTAGGGACCTTCATGTTAGAAGGGGACGCCGAGCACTGGTGGAGCTCGATGAAACAATTCTAGAAAGAGTCAGGGACCACGATGACTTGGGGAGAATTTTTGGAGGCTTTTATAAAAATACTTCCCTGACTCTGTCCAAGAGGCAAAAGAAGTAAAATTTATCGAGCTGCAACAAGGAAGACTGTCAGTAGAACAGTACGCAGCCAAATTTGCAAGGCTCTCCCATTACGTGCCACATGTCATTCATAAAGAGGCGCGTAAGGCGAGCAAATTTGAGAGGGGCCTTCGGCCAAACATAAGAGGGAGGAGTACAACAGCTAGTCTTAAGACCTTCTCCCCATTAGTGGACTCTGCTAGGAAGATAGAAAAGGATTGTGATGATCTCCGACAGAGGAGAGAGAAGCTGAAGGCGAGGCCCCCACTTCCGAGAGATTTCCAAGAAAGAGGAGACCGATGAAATGGTAAAGCCCAAAATACTTTTATGGGTGATGTTAAGCAAAACCAGCCAGTACACTATGTTCTTTGTGGGAAGCCTGCTCATGCAGGTACCGAGTGCTGGCTGAAAATGAAGGCATACTTCAAGTGCGGCAAGCCAGGTCACCTGATTAGGAACTGCCACATGATGAGGGATGAGCCCAAGCCAAAGACTCAAAGTAGGGTGTTTGCACTTGTGGAGCAGGGGGCGAAGGCTTCCACATCAGAGATTCAAGGTAAGATCTTTATTTATGGAAGTAGAAACTAGAATTATGCTTGACCCTGATTGTTTTACTACTTTTTTGTAGCCTCACATTTTTCTATGTCACCTAAGTATTGAATATGCGCCTTTTGATCATACCTTAGTGGTTGTGCGTGCCTTTTTGGTGGCCGGCTTAGAGTTTAAGTACTGAGGGAATATTTGCGAAGTTGCATTTCACCCCTAAATGTGATTCTTTTAGATGTTTAAAAGTTTGGTGTCCTTCGGGGCCTAGGTTGGTCGTGTGCTTGCGCCTTAGTAGGTTGTTGGAGTAGAGTGCCCATCTCAAACCCCCATTTAGATGGTGATCAAGTGTAAAATTTCAGGGACAAAATCTTTCTTAAGGGGGGATGATGTGACAACCTAGATATTACAAGTTTAAGGTTCACATGCAGTGATGAGAAGAAGAGACACACGCGGTAATGAAGTGATCACGTGCAACAATGAGTACCAGGAGCTACCGTCGTGCGTGTAACACTATGCATGCAGAGAGAGAGAGAGCTACCGCCATATGTGTAATGTTGTCCGTGTAGAAAGAGAGCTCCCATCGTGCATGTAATGCCGTGCGTGTAGAGAGAGAGCTACCGCCATGCATATAACATTGTGCATGTAAAGAGAGAGCTACCGCCGTGTGTGTAACAGCGTGCGTGTAGAGAGAGAGCTACCGTCGTACGTGTAACATCGTGCGTGTAGAAAGAGAGCTACTGTCATACATGTAACGTTGTGCATGTAGAGAGAGAGGGCTACCACCGTGCATGTTATCGTCGTGCGTGTAGAAAGAGGGGTCCCGCCATGCATGTTACTACCGGGGGTGTTTCTGCTATGAGTAAATAGCCATGTGGTCCATGTAAGCCTTCATGTGAGTCACTTGTGAGCAGTTGTCAGCCACTTGGAACTATGTTCAAGACACTTGTAACTCTTGCTGCCACTTGTCATGTGTTTGCTGCTCCCTCCCCTCTTTTTTGCTTATAAATACCCTTTCAATCACTCTCTCAAGAGTTTGCACTTTCTCTCTCTCCCCCCCACATCTTCCCCTTACCCCTTTGAGCCCCCAAGCTAGAGAAGCACCCTTGAAGATTTAACTTTGGAGAGAAGCTGAGCGGGGGACTTAGAACCTTGCTGCAAGTAAGTAGATTTATATCCATGCTTCCATGTTTTATGATGGATGTTTTTGGTTAGTTCATTCAAGCATGAAATCCCAGTAAGGCTATAAAACTGTGATTATAAATATGAGTATGAATGTGTAATGCATGAAGTTCTAAACAGATTTTTGATGAAATTATCATAGGCATGTGGCTGTATGTTGCAAAACTTATGCTAGAAGGGGGGCCCTATTTTCCAGGAAATTGGGGCCTTAGCTGAATCCCTCTTGTTGGCCCTGGAAAACTTGTGAAATAATATTTAAGTGATTATAATTCTAAATGAGAAGGTTCCAAATGCTCCCAAGTCAGCACCATTTGATTAATACATGTGTCTACTATGAAGTTTATGTTTTAAGCTTGTCCAAATTCTTCATAAATGATGAGCTATGCTTCAAATTGTGCAAATATGTCACTGTTAGCATATTTCACTGAATTTCACAACTACTACCTCTATTGTCACGAGTTTTGACTAACTAAACGGAGCCTGAATGCTCCCAAAATATTTCCATTTGAAAGATCTGTGTGTGCACTAAACGTTGCATGTTGAAATTATTTCGAAATTCCTTTTTGATTGAAAGTTATGCCTTTATGAAAAGGGATATATCACTGTTATCAGAATTCAGCATAATTAAGAAATTGACCTCCAGTGGTATGAGCTTTTGACCAACCAAATGAAGTCCAAATGCTTTCAAACTACCCTCAATTGAAAGATACGTGTGTCTAATATAAAATCGGATTTGGAAGCATGTTAAGATTTTCTATGATTTGGAAACGATGTTCATTTTTCTAGAGCTATATCACTTAGAAAATTCCAGAATCTTTCCATTTTGTTGTAATGGTTAATTAGTCGACCAAAACGCCCTTGATTGAGCCCCAAATCAGTTCTAAATGAAAGATCAGTGAATACTTGACTAAGTATAAGTATGATTGAAATAAGACATACCTATGATGTGCAATGGAATGTACTCATGAAATCATTGACTATGCATGGTTGAAATCAATTATGCTTATGAAAAAGTGAATGCTACTGCTTGTAAAACAACAAATTATCATGAGGCATGTTTATGAAAGAAATGTATGCTAATGAATGAGTGAGTGCTTATTGAATATGCCTGACTCAGATGTTGTAGACTACGAATATGATAAATCATCCAATTGTAGTATGTGATGACGTGATGAGTGCATATGATAAGTGCATGTGATAAGTGCAAGTGATAAATGCTATGTGAAAATGAATGTGCATGATGTTGAGACGTGCTTTGTTGAGACATGCTTTGTTATGATGTATGTCCTGTTGTGACTGATTGGCATGCTTTTGTTGAGACATGATTTGTTATGATGTATGTCCTGTTGTGACTTATTGGCATGCTTTGAGCGTATTGCATGACCATACTGAGATATGTGAAACCGTAATATGTGTTATTGTGATATGTGACTGATTAGCATGCGTTGAGCATATTGCATGATCATACTATGATTTGTAACTAATTGGCATGCTTTAAGCGTATTGCATGACCATACTGTGATTTGTGACTGATTGGCATGCTTTGAGCGTATTGCATGACCATACTGAGATATGTGAAACCGTGATATGTGTTATTGTGATATGTGACTGATTAGTATGCGTTGAGCATATTGCATGATCATACTATGATTTGTAACTAATTGGCATGCTTTAAGCGTATTGCATAACCATACTGTGATTTGTGACTGATTGGCATGCTTTGAGCGTATTGCATGACCATACTGTGCTATGTAACCGATTGACATGCTTTGAGCGTATTGCATGGCCATGAGGTGTTAAGTGATCTATGATCCAGTGGCATGCTTTGAGCATATTGCATTGCCAACTGGTGCCGGTGGCTTCCCTAACTCCCTAATGATCGGAAGGGAGTTAGGAAGAGTGTGTGATGGGAGGGTCGTACCCCCCAAATTTTTGTGTAACAAGTGGATGTGTCTTGTGAGGCATAAGCCTATCAAAACCCCAAAGCGCACTAGGGATTGTGTGTGTGCGTGTGTAAAGACATTACGAAGTGGAACACCCACTTGTCATTGCCTTCTCTCTTGAGAGATGATAGGGTCATAAGCAATGGGATTGTCTTGGCCGGATGAATAGGACCTCTACTTTAGGAGTAGATAAATTAGAGAGTGAGTTGGCTTAAATACATGTTAATATTGATACACAATGGTATTGGTTCAAATTTATAGCTTTTGTGATTCGTTATGATACTTGTGTTGATGAGATTTGACAGATAGGTGTTTTTGATAATGCCTGTGTGATTATTATTGCTTATCTCTAAAAAGAATTACTCATGACTCCTTGCTGGATATAGTAGTGAAACATGGCATCTGATTCTACTTACTGGGCTTTATAGCTCATTCCTTTACTTCTTATCCATGTAGAGTAGAAGCTACAAGACAAAAACAACCAGTTGGGTCATCGTTCTGGTGGCTGAAGACCTGTACCTGCCAAGGAGACCCTTTTGATTATACGTGTTTGTTGGCCGTGGGCCATGTTCCTGTTTGTGTTCGAGATATGTATTTGTTATATTTGGGCCTTAGGTGCTCTAAACGATTGTAATACTCTAAGTTGTATTTGTATAAATATAAGTTTCAGTTTCAATTTCCCAGATCTAGCATGATTGTGGTTAGAGTTTTGTCTTTTTTCGTGGTTTTCTTTGATTAGCACTTTTTTAAACATGTAAGCGCACTCCGATCTGAGTGGCATTAGCTACATCTGGATCACAAACCCGCACTCTGTTTCCCTCTGACAAGAACGACTGAGGGTCAGAGGGTGGGGTCGTGACAGGATTGATAATTATTATACAAAAAAAGACCAAAGGCATAGGATAATCATACTAGGTAATGAATTAACATGCAAATAAAATATGCATAAATATCTCAAAATTATAAACCAAGCATGCAAAATAAATATATAAATCAACATCAAAATTTAGAGATTAAAATTAAAAGAGACCCTTTGAGGCCGAGTTTGTGTTTTAGAAGAAACACAATTTTTTCCTTGTAAAACAAACTTTAGTGACTTGTGTTAAAAAAAAAAACAACAGGAAAAAGAAAAATTTTGAAATTCACTGAAATTTCAATGAATTGAACTATAATATTGAAGGGGCTTCTTAGCCTTCTTAAAGTAAGATGAAAAACTTGATGTAGTCTCAAAATTTGGGAAAATAGAGAGAACGTGTGGGACGAGGGAAAACATTGCAGAGAGATAAATCCTGATGTAATTGCAAAATATTTTTAAAAAAATATTGTTTCAATCTCAAAATTTTGGAAAGCCTGCTTATGTGCAGAGAAAGTTTGAGGTTAGAATCTTAAACCCTAATTCCTCGATCCTTTGAACTTGATTTTCTTCTTCCTTTGGTTTCTCGTTCCTTTTGACTTCAAGAGGTTCTGAGTTATGAAAACTGTAAAAACAATTGTGTGCTTATGGGAATGCTGGTAAACTCAGGAAAAAATAAGATATAAAAAAAAGATAGCAATCAGACTGCACAATATATTAATACTGAGAAAATTATGGATATTGAAAAAAAAAAAAATTATAAAAAAGAAATGGCTAGCCTTGGAGAAAAACCAAGCGCTTTCATCTAAAGATGATGTACACCCATCTAAAAAAAATACGGCCTCAAATTACTGCAAATACAAACATAAATCCAACATTATTTCTTTCACAGATTGCAAGAAACATTAAGAGAAGTACCCAAGATTTCGCACAGAGAGCGACCCCAAGCTTTTACAGTGAGAGAGTATCCAAGATTTCGGAAAGCCACAGAGGGGGAGGGAGCAAGGATCAATAAAAAAATAAAAAAATAAAGAAATAATGGAACCTAGGAGTTGTGGGTTATGGGTCCACCACGCTTTCGCTAACCTCGCTCAAATACCAATGTTGGGTTATTAGGGAAGAGATGAACCCCAAAACTCCCAGGATTACTGACGGTGTCATAAGACTGAGGATCGTAGAGTGGGAGATTTTCTTGAACTATGAGAACTCTCTGTATCTGCCTCTCCATGGCCATGAAAGGCCTAATTATAGAGGGATAGAGGAGGTCGTTCTCCAACGTTCAGCTTTCTCCTAAAGACTCTGAGAAACGTGTAATCCTAGGAGATGGGTGGTTATTTTCTACCTGTTAGATAACGACACTTTCTCTTTCCAAGAAGCCTTTCTATTTCCAAGAAGCCTTCCTATTTTAGTGATAAGCATAATCTTTATGATAAAATAAGGACGAGGGCCCCATGGCCACTTATACATACCAACACATATATGACCACATGATCACCACCCCAGCATGAGGTCTCCATGGCCTTCCCAAATAGGTTGAGAAATTGCCCTTCACTGCCTCTAGGTCGGGAGCGGCTTGAATGGTTCAATTCTGAAAGATAAATCCCGTGTCTTGTGTGGGTTCAAACCTGCCCTGAGCAGTTACTGTTTGGGCATCAGCGTGCAAAAATTTGACAGCTTTGGAATATTGTGGCCACATTACCTAAGATGAAGTCAACAGTATCGTAGATACGACAATCTTTATAGAACTGGTGGAGGGAGTGGCACAGAGGGTGTTCTGATAGGCCGAGATATTGACCCATAGGAAAGCAGCAAAGTTCGATTGGACATGGAGGGCTACTACCTGGTGCTTGGTGGGGCCGGCGGTGTTGATAACAGTGAAGTCGCGAGCAATGAAGCCCTCACCAAATACAGTTGCAATGCAGATCATAAAATTCCGAGGGATGCATTTAAGCTTAAGAACTCCTTGTGAACAGAGAGTTGTGCTTGTTAACATAAAAAGTAAATAGAGAGTTGGAAGTAGGCATGGAAAGTATCTTTTAAGATAGTATTAAAATGAGAAAACGTTAAGGTGACTTCAGAGAGATTGACAAGGAAGAATAACAAAAATAAATTGTAATGGAGAGAGGGAGATATGAAGAAAAAACATTTATATTATGCCCAGAGAGAGATATGAAGAAAAAACATTTATATTAAATGCAGGAGAGATGCACATGAGATTTTTGAGAGTTTACAGTAAAAAAAGGGCAAATTTTAACCCAAGAGAGAAAGAGAGAGAGAGAGAAAGAAAACTAAGAATACCCAAATGAGAATATTGAGATCAACGTAGAGAGAGAATAAAATTCCAAAGAGTGAGAAAGTAACCGAGAGAGAGAGAGGGAGGGAGAGAAGAGAGATCCCAAACAAAGAGAGGAGAGCTAAGAAGACCCAAATGAGAGAGAGGCACAATATGCAAGACCATTAACTAAAACGTATCGAGAGAGAGAGAGAGCTTGCATGAACATAAAACAGAGAGAGAGAGACTCACATAGTGTTGAAGAATTGTACGTAGAGAACCCATCCACCATATTCCTGCTCTTTGTGGTCACCGTCTTCTCCATCCCCTCCCCCATCAACATAGTGTTTGTCTTCTCTCTCCCCACCTCCACATTCTCCTTGTAAACCCTTCTCTCACTAAAATTACCAATTTCTCTCCTTCTCTTATCCAATTTGGGGCTTCTCTCACCGCTTTTGTTATCGTTGTACAATCCCCACTCCCATCCTTTGCCACACCACCATGTCAACCCCGACTTTCTCCGAATTTGAAGCTCTCCCGTCGACTCATGAGAATAAATTTTTCTCCAGCCCTTCTTCTGAGATCTTCTGTCAATCTTGCTCGAGAAAGCCCGATCAGACACGTATCTTGATTGGTCATGGTTGCATTGAGAAGCGCTTTCAGGTTTGCTAGAGTTGGCTGGAAAACGTGGTCCTTATCGGTTGATAAGTGGCTTTCTAACAAGTTGATGTGGTTTCGAAGCGAGACATGGTAGAGCAAATAGTAAGCAGAGTGGAACTGGAATAGGGTATGGTCAACAAGACGGAGGCAGTCTTTGTAAACCCCTATTTGCTGAGAATTCATGTTTTCTCGTTCTTTTCGTGGGAAAGTTAGATTTTGATTATGAAGGTCCTCGAAAGAGTTAATGGCCTCTTTTAGGGTTAATCCGATAATCTCACTCTGGTTTTTGGCAGACAATGCTTCAGACTTTGAAGGTAGAGTGTTGAAGCAAAATTTCGGATAAGGAGTGCCATTACATGATGACCGTAGAACGGCAATGGGTCACTAGAAATTTCATCCTGGTCATTTGAAAAAGGTTTGTGGGTCATTTTCGCGGCAACGGCAAGTGGAATGATTATAATAGCCAATATGAGTATGAATAAACATACAATTGAGGCAATTGATTTGAGGATGTTTCTTCTCGATATCTTGTTATTGCCAAAATCTGGAATTCCAATGGCAAGATAGCTAGAATCTAGAAGTCCAACGATCTCATGGCCGAAACTGATGGGGCTGAAATATTCAGCAAAATCTTGACATAGAACTAAAAAAACAAACAAACAATGTTATAACCTTTGAAACTCTCTCTCTCTGTTGGAAATTGGTGGTATTCTACTACTGCCGAAACAGAGAAATAAAGATGGGCAAGATAAAAAACATATCTTTATTTATTAGTTGAAAAATAAGTACAATTGAAGACTCCAACAATGACACATTTGGGTTATTTAAAGAAGAAGAAAACACTACGTGGGTCAATAGATATGGAGGTAGTTTCCACTTTTTATGTATGTTCCTAAGAATTAGAAATCCATTACAACTCAACCACTAAACCACTTCTACCACAAACAATACTTGACCCATTCAACCATTACATAAAACAAGGAGACCTCTACACTACACGTGCATCACACTTCATCACTCCCCCTTGATGCAAATCCGGATACACCAAGAAGAGATCTAAATTTCACAAACTTTGGATAAGAAAGTTCTTTAGTAAAGCCATCAACAACTTGTTCATTGGTTGAACAATACTTCATCGTGATCACACCTTCAGCACCAATGTCTCTGATGAAATGACGACGAAGCTCAATGTGCTTGGTCCTCTCATGGAAAACAAGATTCTTTGTCATTGAGATCGTTGCCTTGTTATCACAATAAATGTCTGTCTCGTGCCCTTGAACTAGTTGCAAGTCTTCCAGAATTCTCTTCATCCAAATAGCTTGACTAATAGTTGTTGTCACGACAATATACTCTGCTTCGGATGATGACAACGTCGTAGTAGCTTGTTTCTTAGAACTCCATGAAACAGCACCTGAACCAAGATTGAAAACATATCCTCTTGTGTTTTTCCTGTCATCTACAAAACCAGCCCAATCACTGTCAGTAAAACCAACTAATTGAAAATTAAGAACTGGTTTATACCAAATCCCATAATTGTCGGTTGCTCAGATGTATCTAAGAATCCGTTTGGCTGCTCCAAGATGATGCACTGAACGATTATGCATTAATCTTGAGACTAAGTTGACAAGAAACATGATATCTGGATGAGTATGAGTTAAATATATCAACCCACCAATAATACTTTTGAATAGCTTCTCATTACCCTTTGTCGTTCCATCATCCATGGTCAACTTCTCACTTGTTCATGGGAGTATAAACAACCTTACAATTCAGCATATTATACTTCTTAAGCAAGTCTAAAGCATACTTCTCTTATCAAATAAAAATACAATTATATGTTTATTGAATTTGAAGACCAAGAAAATAATGCAACAACCCCAATTCTGTCATATCAAATTCATGCATCTAGCTATCTGTGAATTCTCTAATAAGAATATTAGAGGAACCCATGTATATAATATCATCCACATAAATGCAAACAATAAGCACATCATTACCTTTCACGTTTACAAATAAGGTGGGATCACTTTCACTCCGGTAAAATTCATTCTGATGGAGGTAGGAGTTAAGTCTACTATAACAGGCTCTCGATGCTTGCTTAAGACTGTAAAGAGCCTTCTTCAACTTATGAACTTTCTCCTCTTTCCCATTGATAATAAATCCTTACGATTGATCAACATACATGTCTTCATCCAAAGAACCATTTAAAAATGCAGACTTAACATCAAATTGGAAGATATTCCATCTCATTTGAACTGTTAAAGCCAAAATTATTCTAACAGTTTCAAATCTAGCAATGGAAGAAAAAGTTTCAAAATAATCAACTCCATACTGTTGTACATACCCTTTGACGACCAACCTAGCCTTGTATTTTTTCACACTTCCATCAAGATAATACTTTACCCTGTAGACCCATTTCACGCCAATAGCATTCTTTCCTGGTGGCAAGTCCACAAGCTCCCATGTGTTGTTCTTTTCAGTGGTGGTCATTTCCTCCTTCATGGAATTCTCCCACTCTTCTTTTCCACAAACCTTCATCATAACTTGTAGGTTCTGCAACCATAAGAGCAAAGGTAGATTCATAAATTTCTTGTAAAGACCGAAACTTCCTTGGTGGAGTTTCACTGTCTTGAGATGATTCACTACTGCTCCTGTCCGGATTGCTAGAACCTCTAGAAGAAGACTGGACTGATGTTAGACTCTGTACTAGAGAAATCTGGGGTGACACCGCATCCTCCTCTAGCTGTACTACTTTTTTTTACCATTCTATTGCCAAACACTGTTTTCATAAAAAATAACATCTCAAAGAATGATTAGCTTCTTGGTGATCAGATTATACAACCGATAACCATTTGTTTCATTACTAAAACCAACAAAAATACATTTTCACTCTTCTTATCCAACTTAGCACGATCACTAGAGTCAATTAAGGTATATGCAATACAACCAAAAATTTCAAACCACTTACATTGGGCTTGATTTTCCACCATGCTTCATAAGGTGTCATATTCCTTACTACCTTTGTTGGAGATATATTGAGAAGATGGACTGATATTGCAACTGCCTCAGCCCAAAAATCATTTGGAAGTTTCTTCTCATTTAACATACTTCGTGCCATTTCCACAACCGTCTGATTCTTCCTTTTAGCAACGTCGCTCTATTCTGGAGTTTTTCTTGTTGTCAGCTGCCAGCGGATGCCATTTTCCTTGCAAAAGGAACTAAACTCATCAGACAAAAATTGTCCCCCTTTGACTATTCTGAGAATTTTGATTACACAGCCACTTTGTTTATCTGCAAAAGCTTTGAATTCCTTAAATCTTTCAAATGCCTCTGATTTCTAAACAAGAAAAAACACCCAACTCATACAAGTAAATCATCAGTAAATATTTACTCTTGTTCAAAGACAATGTGGTCATTGGTCCACAAATATCTGCATGAACCAATTGCAAAGGAATCTTGGCTCTCCAAGCTTTCCCAAAGGGAAAGGGCAGATAATGTTGCTTTCCATAAACACAACTTTCACAAACACTATCAACAGAGATAATAGATGGTAGCCCAGACACCATACTTGTATGACTCAATAATTTCATCCCATTAAAATACAAATGCCGATACCTCAAGTGCCAAACCCTACAATCATTATTAACATTAGCAACCAATACATAATCATCCAAACATGATAGCTCAAGAGGGAACATTTTGTTTTCAGCCACGTGGATCTTAACAATAGACTTCTTATATTTTCTACTTTTAATTTCACACACATCATCATGAAATAAAACCAAATATCCTTTTTGTATCAACTGACCCACACTAAGCAAGTTATGTGCCAAACCAAGAATAAAGTAAACATCATGGATTATTCTTTCAATACCTGACTTAGTCTTAACTGCAAAGATCCCTTTACCTTCGATCTGAACTGACTTGCCATCACCAAGCCGAACTTGCAATTGAACTGACTAGTCAATAGTGCAGAAAAGACCCTTTTGTCCAATCATATTGTTGCTACACCCACTATCTAAGAACCAAACATCAGTCTTACTTATATTAGGATTCAAATAAGTAAGAAACAAACTACTTTCCTCTTGCTTTTCTTCAACAAAGTTGGCTTGTTGCTTTGCCTTTTGCCAACAATTTTCTTCGATATGCCCATAGTCTTTGCAAAAATAGCATTGTTTCCCTCTATAGTTCTGCTTTTGGTTGCTTTTGGTTGCTTTTGTCACCATTCTTGTACTTTTAATGTCCCGTATCAGACCTTCCTTGACCACTTCCATGACCACGGTAGCCACCTCTTCCGTAGTCACCTCTACATCAGCCACTTCCTGCTTGCTTTTGACCAGAAGAGTCTCCACCATTTTTCTTTTTGCTCGAGATCTCCACCTTGGATTGAAAAGCAGCTAAAGATTCTTCTCTGTCGACCTGTTCATTCTCTCTTCATGTGCCAACAGAGAACCCATAAGTTCATTAAGGGAAAAAACATATAAGTCCTTAGACTCTTCAATGCATGTAACAACATGATCAAATTTATTCATAAGGCTTCTCAAAACTTTCTCTACAAATCTCTGATATGAGACATTCTCTCGAAAAGTTCTCATCTAATTTATGATAACAGAAATTCTACAAAAGAAATCTTGAACGGACACACTACCTTTCATAAAGATTGTTTCAAATTTTGTATGGAGTGTTTGCAATTTTACCACTGTTACCTTAGTATTCCCATGGAACTTCTGCCTCAAGATGGTCCAAGCTTGTTTTGACATGATGGCACTGGCAATCCGTGGGAAAATAGACTCCGCTACAGCTTGTTGCAAAACAAGCAAAGCTTTCGCATCCTTTTTACAAAGCTCCCTCGCATATATCGATGTTTCTGCAAAACCATTCTCAACCAAGTCCCAAAGTTCTTATGTAATAAAAAAAGTCTTCATTTTAATACTCCAAAACTCGTAATTTTCTCCACTAAATATATAAATCAACGATTGAGAAAGATTGAGGGTATTCATACCATTTGACATGATTAAACACTTACACATAACTTTTATCAGACAGCTCTTGTGTAATGGAATCACACCCAGAGAACTCTACTACAACAAGCAACCTCCACAAATTGCAACACACCCAATTTCAACCGAACTTGGCTCTGATACCACCAATGTTGGAAACTTGTGGTATTCTACTACTGCAGAAACAAGGAAATAAAGATAGGCAGGAGAAAAAATAGATCTTTATTTATTATCTGAAAAACAAGTACAATTGAAGACTCCAATAATGACACATCTGGGTTATTTAAAGAAGAAGAAAAACACTACATGGGCCTATAGATGTGGAAGTAGTTTCCACTTTTTATGCATGCTCCTAAGAATTAGAAAGCCCATTATAACTCAACAACTAAACCACTTCTACCACAAACAATACTTGACCCATTCAACAATTACATAAAACAAGGAGACCACTACACTACAAGTGCATCACACTTCATCACTCTCTCCGTCGATGCTTTTTTTATTACTACTGAACATGCATAGTAGTCTCAATGCATTTACATATATACATAAAGGAAGGCAAAACATCTATGTTTACCATGAAACAAAGATTTCGTAAAACTGACAACTGAATGAACAAAACAAAAGAATCTTGAAGATTGATTGTGTAAATATCAACAAAAACAAAGATGAAACCATTGAAGAAATTATAGGAACTAACAACAATTCAGATTTTAAAAAAAAAAGGAAAAGAAAAGGAAATGAACATGGTAAAATAAAAACATAAATGGGAAAAACAAATATTCAAATGTCGTCTACTAATCCATGGTTTTTATAAGATGAACTACCTCAAAGAGAGGAATGCAGATTCTCCTGTGACCTCTCTCTAACTATTGGTTTGGTCTCTCTAATATGTAAGGGCCTTCTATGTATTTATATACTTACTGGGGAAAATAATCATTTTAGTAGGTCAGCGACCTTACTACAGGTATTTCTCAATATCTTTATTATTTATATTTACAATATTACAATTTTTTTGGCTTCTTACTTTTAAATTTTTTTACAGTGTTGGAGCATTTTCGAGCTCTCACCACCAAGCCTACATTTTTCATCAACCCAGGAATGCCTAAGGTTTGCATGTGGAAGAAACAAGCATGCCACAAAAACATATCATTTGATAACATTGGTTAGGTGCCTCGATCTCGCCTTCCGAATCTTGGTGATCTGGTGGCACGTGTCTCGGGTTTCTGTGGATCCAAGATTTGAGATCGCTCTCTCGGAACCTTGCTCAAGGGCAAGGGCAGGTATACCAACCAATGAGAGATGAATTTTCGGTGGGTTCGGAACTTACTCAGGCTGGCTCGCGTGGGCGCCCTCTTAGATCATGAAGAAAGCCCCCCAACTGCTTGAGCTGGTTCGGAATCACCTCCCTTGACCTGTAATCCTCTTGCATTTCTGCACAACACTTCTATGGTAAATTTGTAAGACAAGTGGGTTGAGGGACCCACCATTGTCTTAGGGCAATGCATGTTCATATGAGAAGGCAATGACGTACAAGGTTAAATGAAAGATAGAAAGGATAAGAGAACTTGATGGGCGGCCAGAAGTTACTGACTCGGAGTGGTAGTAAGACGAGCATGGTTCACAGGATCAGCACGGCGGCAATACTACTCGAAACTGATGTCAATGCAACGGTACTAAGCTAAGTCCACCCTCAATCAAGCGAGAAGATAAAGGAGTAAAGAGAAGAGGGTGAGACGACAAAGAGGGCGAGGTCCGCACATCAATAGGCATCACGGTTCACAATGCGAGGAGACGACACATCCCTTGAGAATAGCGCTGACTCCTGACGAGGCATACGGCGAAGGTTTCTCTTACGTCACACCGCAATAGGCATGGGACGTAGGGAGAATGGCGATATGCACCGAATGTGTGGAGGAAGCTCACAGATGGCGATGGGTGTTGCCAAGGCCTCTAGCGGGCAGCAATAGGTATCGTCGTCTATGTTAGACGCGCAGCAAATGAAGACTCCTGCAAGTGGCAACACACTTCGCCGTCTGGGTTCTTCACCAAGACGTCAAAGCTACGTCTGTGGGCGGCGATGGGCAGCACCATCTACAGACTTCACTGAGAGAAAGAGACAGACGAGAAGAAGGGGAAGAAGACTCGTGCATGGTGCTACCATCGCCATGCGCGACCTATGAGACCAAGGGAGAGGCATGCACAACACTGCCACTGTCGTGCACGACCTCCTCGAGGAACTCAAACGAAGAAGAGGGAGAAGAGACGAGAAGAGAGGGAGAGAAGAAGAAAAGAAAATGAAGAGAGAAAAGCTTTACCTCAACCTTAGAGGTACCGGTCGAAAGTTTCTCTCACCTCACTCTCTCTCTCTCAAGTGTGACACAACAATAGTAAGAAAGAGAAACTTGTATTAAGTGAAAACTCTCTCTTGTGTGTGTATGTCACTGTGTCTTCTCTTCTGCATATCTTTTCTGCATACAATGATGGCATATATATATAGAAGTGTGCCCCAAACATAGGTGAATAATCAAAAGTAACCCTAATTGCTGGAAATTAAGATTAATTGGATTAAATGAAATTAGAAAATCGACTGAAAAATGATAGATTTGCCCCTTCCTAACAAGTTGTGGAATTTCATAACAATCCTTGTGTTGCCCTAAGACTTACGTGTTCTTGCATGGTTGATCCGGGGTTGTTCTCATGCCTGGTTGATCGTAGGATGTTTGTTTTCTTGTAGGGTTCGGCATGGCGATCGATTTGATACCAACTTCGAGCCATGAAACGTGTTTTTGGTGCACTATCATGTGACTTGAAATTTAAATAGATCTTAAAACCTTGGATTGATAGTTTGTTCGTTCCTTGATGTTTTTTGTGTTTCCTTCGCTGAATGACACTGAGCATGCCACTACGATCACAATGCACAAAACGCAGCTCGATTCCATGCCCGAACGAAGATTTTGTAAGTTTGAAATTTTGGCCAGAATCAAGGATTCCGGTGACATAATTTGTAGTATGTTCATCGGCTTCATGTGTAGAATCCGACCGTTCATCATGTACGGGTTCGGGTCAGAGATAGCCCGATACCTTATGCCCGCAATGAAATTAGTCTTGCGTCGACCGAGCTCGCGAGCAGCATGATTTGTCTGCTCGAGCAGGGCACGACACTGCTGAATTTCCTATACTTTTTTCATGGATCAACAACTTCTCTCTAGCTTTTCTTCACGCTCGGGTAACATCACGAGGCTTGCCACATATCAAATCTCTCGTCTTGACTAAACGAACATGCTCACCAAATTTGAGCGCGATCCAATGTGGGACAAGTGAGATATGAGCATCAAAATTCACTGCTCGTGACTGTTCCTTCAATGGTGTAGTGTTGCAAGGTGGCCGCACGAGAATAGCATGCAGCTTCTCCGGTTTCACTCTTTCGCCTATAACTTCTTCCTGGAGTGTTTGTTTGGGCTGAAATTTGACCTTGTGGGTTTCAACCGTGCCAGATTCAATGGTGATGGTCCCACAACAATTTGAGATGCTGAAAATGTAGCTCTAGTTATAGGGGTCGTTTCAAGGTACCAAAGGCTGATTCTACCAGAACTGTTTCTCAGTCTGTACTGCCTTAGACATATCGAAATGCAACGAAACTTGGTAAGAGACTCTTGAGAGACCTCATGAAGATCTAATTTTGGGGCTGTTTTGAGATTGTCAAAATTTCCACTACTTGCTAGGCCTTTATTGAGCAGGGGCCCCATGTTGATGAAAAATACCTTCCAACAGCATGCCCCGCCGAATGTTGTGCTTTGATAGGATTGAGAAGTACAATCATTTGGGAAGTTTGAGGGATCTTGTCAAAGTCTGCACCCTCAGGAGACTATCTGCAGTTCTGAAACACGAGGCCTTTGTCAAGACCTCCTCGTACAGAACCATGCCTTTTTTGAAGGAAAAATGCTACGAACCTTCATTCGGCATTGTTTACTATTGCACCAGGTTTGCTTTTGATGCTCAAGGTATCTCCTATAGGTCCCGTCTGGCGGGGTCCAGTCGGGGGCTTCTGACCCAACCCGAAAGTCTAGCCTCATGTAGGGGGTTTGGCGAAGACTACCCTGAAGACTGTGGCAGGTTAGACCCTAGCTTCATCAATTTCTTGTCTTCGCGATGGTTCTTAGAACTTTCGGAGGGATCTTTTGGTCATCGTCCTACCCTCAAGGACTCTTGTTGTCGTTGGAAGATCTTGTGCAGCTCTCACTCCCTGATGAGCCATAAAACTGGGGAGATCTTATGTGCTCTCACTCCCTGATGAGCCTTGAAACTAGGGAGATCTTATGTGCTCTCACTCCCAGATGAGCCTTGAAACTGAGGAGATCTTATGTGCTCTCACTCCCTGATGAGCCTTGAAACTGGGGAGATCTTATGTGCTCTCACTCCCTTGTGAGCCTTGAAACTGGGCAGATCTTATGTGCTCTCACTTCCTGATGAGCCATGAAACTGGAGTGCCGACTGAGGCTGTGGAAGTGCGTTAACCTGCCATGTCGGTCTGAGTGCCCTTTTTGCGGGTTTTCACTTGAACAGGGGAAGTGATGCTGTGAAGACAGTTTTCACCAACTTCTGTTATTTTTGGGCTCTTTTACCCATGATCATGTGGTAATGCCCACCCTTTTCATCCATTTTCGCTCATGGTGCCCTTTCGGGGTTTTCACCTTGCCTGGGTTTCTTTTTCCACATAACTCTCTTACTCATGGTTTCATGATCATGCCTGTCAATCATTTTTACTCATGTCATTCGCTTGTCAAGTGTACACCATGCCCCTTTTTTTATATAATACGTGTTTTAGGGTCGTGCCTTCGAGACCTGTGCAAAGGCTTTTAACATCATGTGGCCAGGACGTGCACTATAGTTTTTAGGTCATACAGCTGGGCCGTGATAGTAAGGAATGGCAGTCTGTAGAGACCATAGAGTGAGTCTGGTGATCACTTTGACCCACTTGAGGAGATGGCATGAAGTTGCCTGTAGAGAGTTGATGATGAGTGGGTGAATGATGGTGACCCACTAACTGGGTGGCGAGATGGCTCATCGTTTCGTGAACATGGGTAAGATTCACTAGGGAATGGTGAAAGACAGTAATGGTGATGTAGGCGGTATGCGCATACGAATGGGCCGGCTAGGGAAGGCATCCATGAAAATGCACATAAAGGGCATGTGCACATACGTAGACTCACTGGGGAGGCAATGGAAGTGGATTGTGCACACAAACGGGTCGGTTAGGGAGGACATGTGTGAAGATGCACATAAAAGGGAGGTGTGCGCGCATATGGGACGTCTTTAAAGTCATGCCTCCTGGACTTGGGCGAAGCAGTTTAACGTCATGCAGTCAGGACGTGCACTATGGTTTAAGGTCATATAGCTTGGACCGCAGTTATGCAGTTTAAAGTCATACAACTAGGACCATGCAGTTTAAGGTCATGCAACTAGACCTCTGCTACAGTTTACGGTCATATAGTTTGGACCATAGCTATGCAGTTTAGGGTCATGCAGCATGAACCGAGTACGAGTCACCAAGTCAGTAGAGCTGCATGGTGGGTAGGTACATGGATAGTAATGTGAACCCTGGGGATAAAGATAGTTAAGGCTATACACATGTGGAGAGATGTAGATGAAGGTGGTGACCCTACGAGGAGTAATAAAAGGGAGAGGCATCACTGGGGATTAGGACGTCCAGTGTGACTCCACGGGGATGATGAATATCGGTGTGCATGGATCTCTGACACGCCAGAGCACAGATGAACCCCACCGTGGGGTTAAAGGGAGGATGGCTCTAACTCTCTGGAGATGATGGGGTGAGTACAACCCCTGTACACATCTAACTCCACTAGGGGTCTAGTTGGAATTATGTGTATAGGCCATTTGTCGCCCTGCGCGTTACAGTTTTAGGGTCTTGTAGCTCGAACCATGGCTATGCAATTTTAAAGTCATACAGCTAAGACCATACAGTTTGCGATCGTGCAACTAGACCTCTGTTGTTTAGGGTCGTATAGTTTGGACCATGGTGCTAAGCCTTTTAACGTCATGCGGTCAAGACGTGCACTATGGTTTAAGGTCACACAGCAGAACCATGGTTGTAAGTTTAAAGTCATGTGACAAGGACTCTGTCGTTTAAGGTCGTATGACTAGACCTTTGCTATAGTTTACGGTCATATAGTTTAGACCATGGTCGTACAGTTTTGAGTCGTGAGACAAGGACTATGGCTGTGCAGTTTAGGGTCATGCAGCTTGGACTATGGCAGTGCAGTTTAAGGTCATGCAACACAGACCGGGACTATGCAGTTTAAAGTCGTACAGTTAGGACCATGGCTATGCAGTTTAAAGTCGTACAGCTATGGCCATGGTTATGCAGTTTAAAGTCATACAACTAGCACCATGGCTATGCAGTTTAAAGTCGTATAGCTAGGACCATGGCTATGCAGTTTAAAGTCATACAGTTAGAACCATGGCTATGCAATTCAAATTCGTACAGCTAGGACCATGGCTATGCAGTTTAAAGTCTTACATCGAGGACCACAGCTATGCAGTTTAAAGTCGTACAGCTAGGACATGGCTATGCAGTTTAAAGTCGTACAGCTAGGACCATGCAGTAGTGAGGGAAGAGACTCCATGGGGAATAGAGCCATCACCAGAAAATGGGCTCACTGAGGAGCGAGATTGTAGTGCAGGGAATGAACTTCCTGAGGATATGGGACAATGGTCCGAAGGGGAGTGCCAAGGCATGTGTGTGGCACTAAGTGTGGAGTGGTACATGCATCAGTAGGCTTGAGTGATGCGTTAAGTCCTTTAGTGAAGCTTGCAGTAGTAGCCCTTAGCAAATTGGGCGGTGATAACTCTTTGACGAGGCTCGCGATAATAGCCTCTTGACGAAGTGCTCGACGAAGGTCTTGACGAGGCATGCGACGATGGTCCCCTGAACGAAGCGTGTGGTGATAGTCCCCTGGGCGAAGTGCTAGACAAAAGTCTTGACGAGGAGCGCGACGCAAGTCTTAGCGAGGCACGTGGTGATGATGCTTTGGGTCTCGGGCTTGACCCAACCTGGCCTGGTCTTATCGCCATCAAGAGTTGGGGATTGGAGCGTCATTCTGAGTTTGTTGGGGCAGTCTTCGGCACTGCAAGGTATAAAAGGGGAAGAAAACCCACTTTACTGTTTTATCAAAGGGTTAAAACAGTCGAAGGGTTTTTTAGAGAGAGAGAAAGAGCCAAAGCTTCTGGCGAAGGTTTTCCAGCGAGCACTTCCCGGCCAAAACTTACAGAGACATGCCCTTAGAAGGTTTTTTTTTTTTACGAGCTTCAGGAGGTGCGAAGCTTCGTAGCATGATTGCAAACTTTTTTTGGCAAGTGTCGAGACTTTCTAAGTAAGGAAGGGCCTTAGCAGAATTTGCAAAGGTGCACTGCCAGAGTTCGAGTGCTCCTTCAGTCGTTCTACTACTGAAGGGGATGTCGCAGGGAGTTCAGAGGGCTCTATCAGCAGTTCTCTTTGGTGCTCTTGCTGCGGCTTGGTGAGGCTGGAGTCTTGGATCTCTCTGTTTAGAGAGTCGAAGTCTGGGCACCGTCGAGCAACACCTGTTTAGAACGTTGCGGGCAGCTTTTTACGTCGTCGCCAGCATTGGACGTTTACAAGAGGTATTTAAGGTCTTGCCCGGCTTTGACCGCTATGAGGTGCTTTTAACATCGTCACCTATTTTGGCCAACTCCTGAGATATTGATGATTCAGGGATGTCTGCCTGATTGGACGATAAGATGAGGTGAGCTACGGCTGCGATGAAGTCTTGCAAGGTTGGCAACGGAGGACGGGGCCTGAGGAACTCTTCCTCTACTGATGGTTGAGGATGATTCCTTTGGCGAGCTGACCTGGGTGCTCGCCGTCTCCCTTGGGATCCCTAAGGAGGTGTTTGGACCACCCTATTAGGCTGGTGAGAGGCTGTAGCCTAACGGACCGCCTCACGTCTTAGGGACTTGAGCCTACTTCGCCCATGGTAGACTTCCCAGGGCTGAGAGGTCGAGGGCTCTAAGGGATCCAGTGCATGCTCATGTGGGGCTTGTAGTGTGGCTTCCTCTTGAACGGGAGCGAGGGTCCGAACGTGTTCCAGGATAACAGCACAAATGATGAGACCTTGTTGGAATTTCTCTACAACTATGGCCTCGAACCCATAGCAGTCTTTAGTTCGTGGCCCCACACTTGATGGTATGGGCACCAGAGCTTTTCCGTGCCCCTGGCAAGATGCTTAGGTTGTCTGGCAGTCTTGGGGGTGACGAGATCCTGGTGGAGCATTTCTTCAAAGAGGGCCTGGAGAGAGTCTTGCCCAGCGCTTCCCTGGGCTTGCATCGGGAGGTCATCTTGTGCAGGCCAGAGAGGGACCTGAGGGTGTCTTCCTGGGTTACCTTGAACTTCCTGGTACTACAGCATCTTTTCTACCAAGAGTTTATGAAAGTCAGTACACTCGCTAACATCATGGCCTCATATCTGGTGGTACACGCACTAGAGGATCTCGATCCCTAGAGGTAGGAACTTAGGCTGTGTTATCGGCTTTGGGTTGGAGATTCCTTCTTCAAGTATTATGGAGAAAAATGCACGAAAGATAGCTGGTGCCCCGTCGTCCTCTTGGATCATGACTATGTTGGATGCCTCAGTTACCCCGAATGTCTTTTTCAACTCTTCGAGCTCTATCTGACCCTTGTTGATAAGAGCTTCGATAGTATCGTTAAGCTTATAATAGTCGTGAGTGGGGTGGGCTACTCTCCTGTGATAGGCGCAGTAGTTCTCATTTACCCCCTGCCTCGGGGCCTCTATAGTGGTGACCTCTGGTAGCTGGATCATGTTCTGTGCTAACAACAATTGGGGCAGTGCGGGGATCCACTTCGTGTCAAAGGGGTAAACCTTATTCTGGTGCTGCTAGTCATTTCGCTTGTTGTTTTTAGGAGGCAAAACAGCATTGTATGATTGCTGCTTGCCCCTGGCTTGAGGCATCTGTACCTTGGAGAGGTCGAGAGTTTGAGGAGCTGCGCTGATCACTGCCTTTTAATTGCCCCGACTGCTGGAGCGAGAGTTTGTGCCGGAGGGTTGCTAGCGAGAGCTGTCGTGCTTGAACAATTCCTCAATACGAACTGCCTTAGAAATGAGCTCTGACATGGATGGTGGATTGGTTGCCTCGACATGCAGGGCGATCTCGGGAAGCATGTTCCCTATGCAGGCCTAGACTGCTTCCTTCTCGGTCATGGGGGTGGCATGGAAGGTTGCCATCTCTCTCCATTGGGTGATGAACTTGTCAACCGGTTCACCAGGGTCTTGCATCAGAGTGAGGAGCTCGATGGTCTCCACATTCCTTTGAACTTCGTAGAAGCGTTGGTAGAACAACTGCTCCATTTCTTGCCATGTGTGCACTGAGTTCAGAGGCACCGAGTTCAGAGGCAGCCGAGCATACCACTGAAAAGCCGGTCCTTCGAGAGTCTCGACAAACTAGCGGAGGTGAAGTCGTATGTCCGTTGTCGTCTCCCGACGGGTTGCTTGGAAGTGGGCGGTGTATTGATGAGGATATGTAGTACCATTGAACAGGGGAAGTTTCCCTTTTTGGTAGTTTGGGGGAAACGATACCTGGTCAATGTACGACGGATATGGCTTTTAGTAGAGTGGTGTCTCCTGCATGCCTGGGACCTTGTTCTTGAGGCTATGGGCCAACATAGCATCTAAGTCAGTTTGGAAGACCCCGCGAGAAGGAGAGTTGTCTTGAGAGACCGGCGGGGGAGTATGCCTAGGGGCTGTGTCCTCACCAGTAGGGGAGTTGGAGGAAAAAGGGGACCTGGTGGCCTCTAGGCACTACATCTTTCCAAGGATGGCTTGCATCATTTCCTCGAACTTGTTCATCTGTTCCTCCTGAAAGTTGTTAGGGTCATTGATCACTATGACACTGAACGTTTCCTCTAGGGGGCCAGAGTCAGGTGATGCAGCGGACTGCTGAGGCTAGCGAGTCGTACGTGGCAAGTCAGTCTGAAGGGGCTCAGCTTGCCTCGACTGGACTCGGGCTTTGTATGCCGATCTGGTGAGCACCAGTTCTTGACAATCTTGAGAGTATGCCTTTTGGGTGGTGATCACCGAACAGTACTCCTTGACTTGCTCAGGTTCTGGAGTTTGAAGAGGGAAAAAGGGATTACATGGCAAGAGGTCGTCAGGGGTGGTGACCTCGACTGCCTAGGAGGCTTCCCTGGTCAAGATCTGCAAGCCTCTTTTCTTCTTTATCTTGAGGCGGTTGTGGACCTCATTCCAAAACAGAGCTGGGGACCTGGACTACCCCGTTTTCTTAGAACAGGCGAGGGAGATGTCTATGTGCTGAAGCAGGGAGTGGGGCCCAAGGATGGAAGGCAGCTTGGGTTCCTGCTTTAAAGGCTGGATACCTCTGTCCGACATCGAGCCATTGCCCCAATTTCCTTTGTGAGGTCAAGGTGCTTGGCTGACCCGGGGATGGCTCAAGATGGTATTCTTAGGGAAGACCTTTGAGTACCAGGGCTCGAGGTGCTTGCCTGGTATTGGGGGAGCTGCAGAGGAAAGAGGGGTCAGCTCGTGACTCTGCTTGAGTCTGGATCCGAGAGAGACATACAAAGATGGTGCGTGTGCACCTTCAGAGTTAGCCATCTGGGTGACTTGGGGTTCAGCCCGGGCTCGGTCAATGGGTTCGACTTGAGGAGGTCGAGACCCACGAGCTTGTGTTTGTGAGGGACGAGGCGGGAGCTTGTCTCTCATAAGGTGAAGCTGTGTGTGCCGGGAGGGAAGACATAGAGGTCGACCCTCCTGTGCTCGAGATGCCATAGAGCTAGCGCTACCCTGAGCTGTGGAAACGGAATGCATGATGCATGAAGGGTTCGGCCCGAGATGGCCTAGCCCTGAATGTGAACTCAAGGCAATGTGAGGGTTTCCCCAAGGTGTAGCTCGAGTGGATAGGCCACGAGCCTTTGAGTGTGTGAGAGGGGTGATGACCTCATGACCTCCACCTCTGTGTACCGACCCTCCAGGTGTGAAGGCTCGGAATGATGAAGGAGCGTAGGGGAGTTGCCTTGCGGTGAACCTCAAGAGCAACGGCAGTTTGCTTGCCTTTCATAGGGATGGACAGGGAAGCCTTCAGCTGTACTATGGCAATATGACTGGCAGGAGATTTGCCAGTAGCAGGGTGTGCAGCAACATGAGTGTTACCTATGCAAGGGGCCTTGGCTGGGGATCCATCGGGGTGAGAAAGCGGGGAGGCGGGGACCCTTACGTCCCCTCTAACACCGATCCAGGTGAGGACCTGGGAGCCGGTCTGTGAGTCCTGACTCAAAAGGAGAGTAGGGAAGGAGGCTTGAGCAGCTCGCTTCCCTGGGACTGCCACAAGTGGAGGGATAAGGTAGTCCCTGACCCGGATGAGTGGGTTGAACAACCCAGGTGCCATAAAACAGGTGCACAAAGTAAATAAGGAAACTGGTCAAACAAGAGCGAACTGACAAAGGCATAGTAAGTCCCCAGAGGAGTCGCCAAGCTGGTTAGGTGCCTCGATCTTGCCCTCCGGATCTAAGTGATCTGGTGGCATGTGTCTAGGGTTTCTATGGACCCGGGATTTGAGATCGCTCTCTCAGAACCTTGCTCAAGGGTAAGGGCAGGTACACCAATCAATGATAGAGAAATTTTAGGTGGGTTCGAGACTTACTCGAGTTGGCTCGCGTGAGCGCCCTCTTAGATCATGAAGAAAGCCCCCTAGCTGCTTGAGTTGGTTCGTAATCGCCTCCCTTGACCTGTAATGCTCTTGTTTTTCTGCACAACACTCCAATGGTTAATTTGTAAGACAAGTGGGTCAAGGGACCCACCCTTGTCTTAGGGCAATGCACGTTCATATGAGAAGGCGATGAAGTACAAGATTAGATGAAAGATAGAAAGGGGAAAGAACTAGACGAGGGCGAGACTCAACATGACAGCCAAAAGTTACCGACTCAGAGTGGTAGCAAGTCCGTCATGGTTCACAGGACCAGCACGACGACAATACTACTTGAAACCGAGGTCGGCTTGGCGGTACTAAGCTAAGTCTATCCTCAATCAAGCGAGAAGAGAAAGGGGTGAAGAGAAGAGGGCGAGACAGCAAAGAGGGGGAGGTCCGAAAATCAATAGGCATTGCGGTTGACAATGCGAGGAGACGACACATACCTTGCAGATAACGCTAACTCCTGACGAGGCGCACGGTGATGGTTTCTCTTACGTCGCACGACGATAGGCGTGAACGACAATATGCACCGGACATGCGCAGGAAGTTCGCGGATGGCAATGGGTGTTGTCAGGGCCTCTAGCGAGCGGCGATAGGTATCGACGTCTATGTTAGTCATGCAGCAGATGAAGACTCATGCAGGCGGCAACACACTTTGTCATATGAGTTCTTCACCAAGACGTCAAAGCTACGTCTGTGGGTGGCGATGGGCAGCGCCGTTTACAGACTTCACTGAGAGAAAGAGACAGACGAGAAGAAGGGGAAGAAGACTCGTGCATGGTGCTACCCTCGCTATGCGCGACCTATGAGACCAAGGGAAAGACATGCACGGTATTGCCACTGCCGTGCACGACCTCCGTGAGGAACTAAAACAAAGAAGAGGGAGAAAAGAGAAGAAGAGAGAGAGAAAAAGAAAAGAAAAAGAAGAGAATGAAGGTTTACCTCAACCCTAAGGGTACTGATCGAAAGTTTCTCTCACCTCACTCTCTCTCAAGCATGACACAACAATGGTAAGAAAGAGAAACTTGTATTAAGTGAAAGCTCTCTCTTGTGTGTGTATGTCACTGTGCCTTCTCTTCTGTATATCTTTTCTACATACAATGATGGTACATATATATAGAAGTGTGCCCCAAACATGGGTGGATGATCAAAAGTAACCCTAATTGTAAGAAATTAAGATTAAATTGAATTAAAAGAAATTAGAAAATAGGGTGCAAAATGATAGATTTGCCCCTTCCTAACAAGTTGTGGAATTCTATTACAGTCCCTGTGTTGCCCTAAGACTTGCGTGTTATTGCATGGTTGATTCGGGGTTGTTCAGATGCCCGGTTGATCGTAGGATCATTGTTTTCTTGTAGGGCTCGGTATGGCAAACGATTTGATACGAACTTCGAGCCATGGATCGTGTTTTTGGTGCACGATCATGTGACTTGAAATTTGAATAGATCTTAAAACTTTAGATCCATAGTGTGTTCGTTCCTTGATTTTTTTTGTGTTTCCGTCACTGAATTACACTGAGCATGCCACTACGATCACAGGGCACCAAACGCAGCTCGATTCCATGCCCGGATGAAGATTTTGCAAGTTTATGGCTGAAATCAAGGATTCCGACGGCGGAATTTGCAGTCTATTCGTCAACTTCATGTGCAGAATCTGATCGTTCATCATGTACAGGGTTCGGGTTAGATATACCCCGAGACCTTACACCTGCAATGGAATTGGTATCACATCGATCGGGATCGCGAGCGTAATGATTTGGCCTCTCGAGAAAGGCATGACGCTGCTGAATTTCCTGCACTTTCTTCATGGATCAGCAACTTCTCTCTAGTTTTTCTTCGCGCTCGGGTATCGTCACGAGGCGTGCCACATATTGAATCACTCGTCTTGACTAGACGAACATGTTCACGAAATTTGAGCATTATCCAACATAGGACGAGTGAGATATGAGCATCGAAAATCACTGCTCATGACTGTTCCTTCAATGGTGTAGTGTTGCAGGGTGGCCGCACAGGAATAGCTTACGGCTTCTCATATTTTACTCTTTCACCTATAACTTCTTCCTAGAGTGTCCGTTTGGGCTGAAATTTGAACCTTGGGGGTTTTCAACCGTGCCAAATCCAATGGTGATAGTCCCACAGCAATTTGAGATGCTGAAAATGAAGCTCTAGTTATAGGGGTCGTTTCAGGGTGCTAGAGGTCGATTCTATCGAAATTGTTTCTCAGTCTGCACTACCTTAGACATGTTGGAATGCGAAGAAACTTGGTAAGAGACTTTTGAGAGACCTCATGAAGATCTTGGCCAATTCTGGGGCTGTTCTGAAACTGTCAAAATTTCCACTACTTGCTAGGCCTTTATTGAGAGGGGGCCCCATGTTGATGAAAAATACCTTCCAACAAACATCTCGTTTGATATGGCTAGTGATTAGCTTGTTTGCTTATAATCTAGTAGATAATCACCTTGTGCTTATAATCTAATAGCTAATCTAGTATGAATGCCTTGCCTTATTGTATATATCTCATGCTTATTTTTGTAGGTGACCTGGCAACCGTATGAGGAGTCGCATAAAATTGCAGAGTACTTTATGTGTCGATCATACCTCATTAGTTTCAACATTACATAGTACTATATGCCCGATCGCGTGTTGCGACAATTTGGGAAGATGAAATGTATTCCTGTTACGCCACCCAAGTAGGATAAGAGGGAGAAGATCAACATACATCCCACAAATTGGACTGAAGAATTGGGAAGGCAGATAAAAGATTGGAAACAACGAGAACATAGTGTTGTTAAGGCACCCTTAGATAAATATGGTAGAGTACCTACGGAAGAGTACATGGCTTAATACAATATGTTTATGCAAAGAAAAACCTCATTTCGCCCCTTGTCGTAGTCGCAATCCCATGTACAACCCTCCGCAGGCCAATCCCATATACAACCCTCCACAGGCCAATCCCAGGATAATAGATTGGTATAGTATTTATTATATATGTCTTCTTATTTTATCATCTTAATATCTTAAAATTGTGAAAAATATATCTAATGGTCAATTTTGTTTTTTTTTCACTCTCTACTTGCAGCGACATACCTGTATAGATTTGCTACAAGCTGCACTTAACGGTAAAGTAATAGCCGAGGAGTCCAAACGTTATATACAGGCGGCTCATGATCTGCTACTGAATAACAATTCTGTAGAGAGAGGTGTCGAGGAGACAGCGCAGATTATGGGTGGAGAAGTGGAAAGTGAGAGTGAGGAGGATGGTGATAGTAAAAGAAAAGAAGACGATGATAAGGAGAAGAGGATGATGACGGCGGAGGATGATGATGGAAAAGATGATATTGAAGGCCACGACTATGGTGATAGTGAGTCTGAAAATAAGAGAAGAACAAAGAAAAAAGCTGATCACTTTCAATCGCAGCCGTTACAAGAGGAATTTAGGTGGAATTTGTAGTCGCGAAGAGATGGGCATGCCAACGAGGAACCCGATGTGAGGGGAAAGAGTGTTTTTAGTTGACCAAAAAAAGAGTTGAAGCGAAGAAATTTACCTTCTTGTTTTTTTCTTGGATATGTATATTTGAAACAAATGTTAAGTAAATAATATGGTTGATATTGATCACCATTCATATGTATTTTTGGATTTGATTGGTATATTTGAAACAGATGTTATTTAAATGATATGGTTGTCATATATTTTGATGTTGAGTTTGATATGTATTTTTATATTTTATATGAATGTTCAAAACAGATGTTAAATCAAGGGTATGTTACATAAATGAGATATCTCTCTTTATCTGCCTTTTCAATTATGAGAAAGTCATCAAGTTGGAGATTGTATATTTTTATGACAATGTAACTTGGTTACCTGATGCAGTTGCTTTCATGCAATGCTAGTTGTTGCTTTGGTGATAAACTATGAATACAGCGAAGAGAAGTGTAACTCCTTTAACAAAACATGTAGGATATCAAGCATAGAATGTAAAGGCACAACCAAAGGCTAACATATAATACCACCAAAGGCTAACATATAACACCACTAAATACCTAACTCACTTCTCCCTATTATTAGTTCTCCCTATTATTAGCTAACATATAACACCACCAAAGGCAAAAGGACAAAAAAATAAAAAAAGAAGAAAAAAAAGGTTGAGGGACAGCACTCTGGCAGTAGAATAACGCAATCCGGCAGTAGAAGAACTTGCTCAGGCATTCTAAAAGGCCAATCAAGCAATGTAGGCTCTGAAGCCACAGTGCTCCAGCAGTCCCATAAAACGCTTTGGCAGTCAACTTTTCGGACAAAATGCACTCCGGCAGTCTAGAAGCTCACTCCGGCAATAGGTGCTTTGTAGCGTCAGCACTCCAGCAGTTTAATAGATCGCTCCGGCAATGAAGACATACGCTTTGGCAGTACAAATACGTGCTCCGGTAGTACAGTTTCTGGAGACGACACGCTCCGACAGTTTGAAAGCATGCTCCAGCAATATATGCTCTGGAGCCACAGCGCTCCGGCAGTGTACTAGTGCGCTTCGGCAGTGTGTTCAATGCTCTGGAAGTATATGAACGTGCTACGGCAGTACACCTTTTGGAGACATTTCCCTCCGGCAGTGCACTCCAGCAATAGAGGCTCTGGAGCCACAGCGCTTCGGCAGTGTAGTAGCGCACTCCGGCAATGTATTCAACGCTCCGGCAATATTGGAACGCTCTGGTATTATAGCTTCTGAAGACATTTCACTCCAACAGTCTATTAAGGCACTCTGGCAATAGAGGCTCTAGAGCCACAGCGATTTTTTTTATATGGGAAGGGTATTTTCGTCCAAAAAAAAACAACTTTTTACCTTGGGGAGTTTTTGCGAAGAAAGTTTGTTGTGAGGAAAAAAGTAAAGGGTTGGATGGGGATAAGTTGTATAAATAGTGTATGTTTGGGGTTTTTTATAATTTTTCTTTTTATAAACTCGTAAGGTTCATTGGGAATAAAATCAAAACAATAAAAATCAAGAAACTCGTAAGGTTTCTTGATCCTACTTATCTTATCCTTTTATTTTGGATGCGATTGAGTACTGAGAGAGAGAGAGAGTGTGTATGTTAAGAGAGAGAGAGAGTGCTCTATCTAGTAGTGAGGTTATTTCCAAGAGATAGAATTGATAGAATAGGAAATGTATCAAAATCATCGCGTACTTATGATTTTGAAATATATGACAAGAAATCTAACCCATAAACAATCAAGAAAATCTTTGCACCAAAACCAACCATCTAACTTTGAATTTGGACTTACAAGGAATCCTACTACATCTCTATTCCTAATATTCCACCCTGAATTTGGACTTACAAGGAATCCTACTACATCTCTATTCCTAATATTCCACCCTTTAAAATTATGATTTGATCAATCATATTAACTAATTCATATATATTTAATAAGAGTAATGGTCATATGAGACCCTCCCACACTCATGTGTGTAGGACCCTAAAGGATCGCCATTAAATTTGGCACAGATCTCTAGAAAAGTCAAGTCCACACCAATGTGATAACGTTTCTAGATATCTGTGCTAAATTTAATAGAGATCCTTTGAGGTCTTACACACATTGGTGTGGGAGGGTCTCATAGGATTATTACTCATTTAATAAATATGAAATTTTACTACAGCTGATTTATAGAAACATAAAAATTCATTAAAAAATACAAAGTTATCCAAGTAAAAACAAAAAAATAAAAAAGGGAGAAACCATACTCTCATCATTCATATATTTTGTAAATCACAAAATGAAAATGCCATGAGAAGTTGGAAATTGGTTTTCTGTAGAAAAATGGGTATAATTATTTGAAATATTTAAAATTTATGACAAGAAATTTGAATGATAAAATATTTTTAAAACATGAAACATTGTTGAAAAAATAATTTTATCTCAGTAAAATCACAAACAAAAAAAATCATTGTTCTTTTGAAGATTATAATAAGAAAAGATAGTTTAAAAATATTGGAAAAGGAAAAACGAATGGACAAAATATTGTTAAGTTGGAAAATGAAGTACAAAAATATTTGAAAAATCCCAAATAAAATTTCATTGGAAATAAACAACTACGGGGCCGTATTAATATTCCAAATTTTATTTGACCAAAAAAAAGTGTCACAACAATTTAAGATTTTGAAAATCTTAAATTTATTTTAAAACTAAATTTTTGGATTTTCGAATCCGATAATTGTATCATAGCATCATTATTGAACATTTTCCGATTTCAAAATTCTGAAATTTACTTTTAACTTAAAAATTCAGATTATAAACATCCAAAATTTATATTTTCCAACTGAAGCATGTGCTTTTTATTAAAGGGTGCGGTTTCTATAGGTTGCAACCTTAAACAATCCAATTAAGGCACACCTCCAAATTTTATCATAACATATAATTTTGTCGTAAAAAGTTTTTAGAATTATCTTAATAACTATTTTCATATCTAATTAGAAAATTTTAAACTTCAAAAATGGTTAAAATCAAGTAGATCTATAAACATATGAAAATCTTGAAAATGGACGGTCTAGATAATGTGTTGCAAGATGCACTATTTTTGGGACTCAAAAATCTTTTTTTTTTAATATCCATACATTTCGATGTCGAGATAATCAATTAGAGGGTTTTTCAACATTAAAACAGCCTTTGCGATAGATTTTTTAGGTGCATATGTGATTCTACATTTTAAGGTTGCGACCTTATATAAATTTTTCCCTTTGTTAAATTTGTATATTGGAAGTCTAAAATTTTTGAAAAAAAAAAAAAAAAAAAAAAAAAAAAAAAAAAAAAAAAAAAAAAGAAAGAAGAAGCTCTTCTGGAGTTTTATATTTTTCAAAAAGAATTAACGTCCCAAAAATTTTATTTGCTTGAAAAAGAGTATCACAACAATTTCAGATTTTTAAAATCTTAAATTTATTTTAAAACTAAATTTTTGGATTTTCAAAATCCAATAATTTTATTATAGCATCATCACTTAATATTTTCGGATTTCAAAAATCTAAAATTTAATTTAAAGTTAAAATTACAGATTTTCAGCATCCAAAAATTACATTTTCCTGGTGGATCATGTACTTTTTGTTAAATTTGTATATTGAAAATCATATAAAAAAAAGGAAAAAATATAAAATAAAAGCTCCTCTGGAATTTTATATTTTTCATGTTTCTTGCATTATAACTTAAAATTTTACTGAATGAGTCTTCTTGTCTAAATACATCGAATTCATTGGGTGTTTTACATGGTAATATAGATGTTCAGCTCGTTAGGCATGTCATGATGCAATGAGAAAATTAAAATCACTAATAAAATAATAAAAATAAAAATAATTCATAGACTCGATGGAGATTGTAAACAGTTAAACTCTAAGCCTTCAGATAAGCCAAAGAGGGTGTTTGTAAGGAGAGGATCAATGATAACCAAATTGTGGAGAGAGAAACCTTGACGTTTTTTAGAGAGAGAAACAATTTGGATTAGCATCCTCCCGTCTAATTGCTCCAATTTATAAGGATGATTTATAATTAAAGATTTCTAAATTCTTTTGTGATTTTATCTCATATCAAATTCTAAATCCACTATGATTAATCTTAATCTATATTTACTACCAATCTAAATACAAAGATTTTAAAAGTTGTACACAAATAATCTTAGCCCCAAGACCAACGATCTACCTTTAAATTTGGACTTCACGGAACCGTGACCACCTCGTACGACATCTTTATTTCTGACGTTCCTCCCTTTTAAAATTAAGACATAATAAATAATTCTTATTTTTAAAAATCTGGAATTTTATTACAGCTGATTTTAGAAGCATAAAATTCGTTAAAAAATACAAAGTAATTAAAAATGAAGAAACCATACTCTCATGATGCAAAAAAAAAAAAGTTAGCCCAAAAAGAAATTGTTATGAGAAGATTGAAAATTGGTTTTCTGTATAAAACAGGCATAGTTATTCTGAAGCATTTAAAAATTCATTATAAAAAATTTGTATGATAAAATATTTTTAAAACCCAAAATATTGTAGAAAAAATAACTTTAACGTCTGTATCATAAAATTCTATATAAAATAGGTTATAAAAAATTTGAATGATAAATATTTTTAAAACACAAAATATTGTCTATATCATAAAATTATATATAAAATAGGGTAGTTAGTTACTAATGAAATGAAAAAGAAATAAAAATCACACAAAAAATAAATAAATGTTCTTATGGAGATTATAATAAAAAAATAAAGTTTAAAAATAGAGTACTCATGTATGTAGAACCCCAAAGGATCACCATTAAAATTGGCATGGATCTCTAGAAAAGTTGTGACATGGGTGTGGGACTTGACTTTTATATAGATCCGTGCGAAATTTAATAGTGATCCTTTAGGGTCCTCCTATAAGATCATTTCTCTTAAAAATATTAGAAAAGGAAAAAAGAATGGACAAAATAAATTGGAAAATAAAATACAAAAATGTTGAAAATGGAAAGCTTTTTATTTTTTGAAACATGAAGCATATAGCAATTTAAAAATAAAAAATAGTCATAGACTATTTATGAAGGGCGTGGTTTTGCATAAAGTGGCAACCATAAAAATCAAATTAAGGTGCGACTCCAAATTTTATCATAATATGTAATTTTGGTATCAAAAATTTTTAGGATGGCCTAAGAATCTATTTTCCTCTAGTTATAAAATTTTAAACTCCAAAAACGGTTCTTATCAAGTGTATGGAGGTCTCAATCATTCCACTCATTAGATGTCAAATTTGATGGATTTTTTTTTTTTTCAAACTTTGTGTCTTTTTTTTACAACTACCCATTTTGAAATTTAAAGGACAAAAAATGATTATGATCACATGTACAAAAGATAAATAGCATACTCCTCTTCTTTCAATGTTTTTTTTTTTTATGTTTTAACATTCTTAAATTCCAACCAGAGAGGTATGCTTTTGGTGTGCCTCTCTCTGCATGTGAATGAGTTGATTTGTCACGCTTTTTTCACTTTGCACTTAGGTGTAGGGTTGATTCTTTTTGGTGAATATAAGCGTAGTGTTTTGGTGTTCCAATTGTGGGAATTTTGGTGTTAATTATATGGAAAAAGTTTATATAAAGATGCAACGTTATAATGTAGAACCACGGATGCCCCTTAAAAATCTATTGGAAAAGGTAGTTTTAATGTTGAAAAACCCTTTGATTGATCATCTCGAGATCGAGATGTATGATCATGAAAAATAAAAAGATTTTAAGTCTCAAAAATAATGCATTTTACAACCTATTATCTACACCGTCCATTTTCAAGATTTTCATATGTTTATAGATCTACTTGATTTTAATCATTTTTTAAATTTAAAATTTTTTAATTAAATATAAAAATAGATTTTGAGATAATCTTAAGAATATTTTACATCAAAATTATATACCATGATAAAAGCTAAAAGCTAAAGGTGCACCTTACCTCTAGAGCTAGGTATGTGACTATGGACCGAAGTGAAATGTTCATTCTTTTGGAGAACATGAGAGTGAGAAGTTTATTGGTGTATCTCGGCTTGCATGCCGATTATGAGTTAACTAATTTGATTTTAATTTTAATATAAAGGTGTGGTTTGTACAAGGTTGAGGCTCTAATGTGGGACCCACAAATCCAGCATGGACATCCAGCTTCTATGAGTATAGAATGGTGTAATACTGGGTTTCTAAAATCTTGAAAGTGGTAGCTTTTAATATGTATTGGAAACGTGAAAGACAAGTAGCATAAAAGGGTTGGACTTTTTAATTTGGAGCTCTTGTTTTATGTAAGGGATTGTCAACAAAGAGGTTATCTATCTTTTGTGAATGGAGGTCATAATCATTCTCACTTATTATATTTCAAATTGGATGGGTTGGGGGGAATCATGAAACCAGAGAAATTTTTTTGTTTTTGAACTTTGTATCTATTCAATAATTATAATAATTATCATTATCATCCAAGCCTCATCCCATTGGATTTAGCTAATTAGAATAATTATATAATAATATAATATATTTTACCACTATTAATATAATATTATAGTAAAAATATTTAAATCATCACTATTTCAATAAAAAGTGCTTTTAATAATAATATTAATAATAACAATAATAGTTGTACTAATGGTAATATTAATAACATTGATAATAACAATAATAATATTAAGGTTTATGCATTTGATTTTTAAAAATATATTTAAATGATCAAGATCAATAGCAAGTGTTTTAAATGATAATATTAAGAGTAACAGTAATACTAGTAGTAATATTAATAATAACAATAATAACATTAACATATGTGAGTTTAATTTTTAAAAATACATTTAAAATAGTCATTATTTCAATAATAATTATTCTAAATAATAATATTAATAATTACAGTAATACTAATGATTGTAGTAATATTAATAACAACAATTATAACATTAGGATATGTGCGTTTAACGTATTTGGGTGGAATTGACATTTCCTGAAATTCCTCATAAAATGGAGATACAAGACTTGCTACAAAAATGTAAATTCCGTCTTCAAAAAGAACCAAACAAGTTAGTCTTGGCTATTTCCATGAAATATAACTCCAGGAGTCCCATTTCCAGGTATCCAAACGGGCCCTATTAGAAGTAGGTCTTGAGCCTCGTATGGATATGCATGTCCTATATTCGTTGAGCTATTTGAAAGCGAAGCTCTAGGATGCAAAAATATTGTTGGATGGAATCCTCGCATGCAAAATGAAGATAAATTGTCTCCTCTACCTGAGTTTGCCATGGCTGAAAAAGAGTTTGTACTTGGGTAAAGCTTCCTCTATGGCCATGCTGATCTTAGAGGACTAGTTAACGACTCTTGCTGCCGCATCTCGGAGTGGAGTAGCGAAGTCAGTGAATCTCCAACAGTCAAAATAAGACGCACCTCCAAACTTTGTCATAAGATGCACTTTTGTTGTTGAAAATTTTTAAGATGGCTTGATAATCTATTTTAATCTTTAATTATAAAATTTTAAATTTCAAAAATAGTTCAAATCTATAAACGCATGACAATGTGTTGCAAGATGTAATATTTTTAGGACTTGAAATCTCTTTTCTTCTTTTTTTTTCTCTTTATTCCATGACCATATATCTCGATGTTGAAGCGATCAAGTAGAGATGGTTTTCTATTGTCAATATAGCCCTTTCCAATGGATTTTTGAAGTGCACCTTAACTCTACTATCTAAGGTACCAACCTTAAATAAAATTTTTCCAAAAGATATTGGGGAAAAGATTCACATATTCCTACCACGTATGATACACTACTTGGAAGTAACTAGGCTTAATAAAGAGAATGAAATGGAGTTAAAAAAAATTATATAACACAAGAAGTAGGCAGAGTGCTCATTCTTTTCTTTTTTTGACCAATCGGCAGAGGGCTCATTCTTCTCCATCAAATTCTTTGTGTTCCTCATATCTGGTTAAAAATCCATAGTTAAAAAAATAGATAAAAGGGCCCAGATGGTGTTTAATGAAAAAATTTACACTTTAGGATGGCCTGCTAGGTTTCATTGTAATGAAATTGTAAAAAGTGAGTGTTGGATTATTATTTTTTGGATCATATATTCAAATTAGTTAATGTTTATCTTTTTATTTCTCTGGATTCCTCTTGTTTCGGACTTCTTCATATTTGCTGGATTTGCAATGCATGCAGGGAGAGAGAGAGAGAGAGAGAGATCCAATTGTGGGTATGTACATAGAGAGAGAGAGAGATCCAATTGTGGGTATGTACATAGAGAGAGAGGGAGGGAGGGGTCCAACTTGGGTTTTTTTGTGGAGACTCGATATGTGTGTGTTTTGATGTGTGCTTTTTCAGAGAGAGAGAGAGAGAGATAGAGGAGAGAGGGTATGGATATTGAGGTCTGCTTTTGTTTGATATATGGAGTATGTTGTGTGTGTTTCCTTGTGTTACCATATATGATCAGTTTTAGACAAATCAGCCGGTCCAACTTGGAATCAGTTGAGTAAATCAGAACCGGTGACTGGTGGAGCTGGTTTTGACTTGGGTAAGTGGTCCGACCAGTTATTTTTTAATTTTAAAAAAAATACATATAAAATACTAAAAAATTAGGGATTTGTTTATAATGTGTTTTTAACTGTATTTATCATTTTGGTAAAGATTGGAATGTATTTTGTCAATGAATACTTTTTTTTATAATTTTTCTTCTTTTTTAGAGAATTTCAAAATGACCCCTAGGCACATATGGATTTTTTTCACTTCTCAACTTCATTTAGATGTGTTTTGTCTAATTATACTTTAAAACTTTTTTTAAAAAAAAAAAAAAATTTGTATTCCTTTAAATCTTTTAACACATTTGGGCAGTCCGAGACCTACCCAGTTAGGACGAGTGAATTGGCTGGTTTTCAAGTTATTCAGACCCAGCCCTTGGCCAATTTCTGTACACTACATAAAACCACATCAAAAAGGTCGCATGATTTTTATCTCCGGATAATTAGTTTTAAGAAAAATATCTTCATTTTCTCTATTTTTAGGTTTCATTTCACAATAAACAGAAGGTTTTAAAAGATATCGTGGGACATAAAAATTGTAGATTTTATTTCTTTTAACCTCTTGAGCTAATTTAACTATGTATTTTTTAGGCCAAACAAATCTAAAAACATGTCTTCTCTCTCTCATGCCCATTACCCCTCTCAATCTCTCTCCCTCTCAGTGCCCACTACACCTCTCTTGCCTGCAAAAGAACTCACGGTGTCCAAGCTCTTCAATTTCTCACTCCAATAAAACAAAATCTTTCACTCATCTCTGTCTCTTTTGGGAGATTGCTTTATCAGTAAGGCCAAAAACCTCATCTTAGATTAATATGTTTTCCCTTTCTATTGAAAACTGAAAATACCCATTGAAATTTTCAGAGAGGAAGTTCCTTTTTCTCTCTAAATTCTCTCATTCTTCTAAGCTCTAACAATTGAACCGGCAATGCGATAGAGAAGGCATGGCTCAATAACATAAAAACCCCTAAACCCACTAAAATTATTTCGACTGCCTCTGTATTGCCAGCTGAAAATAAACATGGAACGGAGCTTTGGTCATGCTATTGAGATTGGACCAAGCTTGCAAGTTGACAGAGAGATAAAAGACTTCAAAGCCCGGTTGGAAGATGGTGGTTTGGGAAAATAGAGAGAGAGGTAATGGGGCACGAGATAGGGAAAATGGAGGGAGTGCTCTAAGGAGGTCGAGAGAGGGAGAGCTAATGGGTAAGAGAGAGAGTTTTGGGGGCTACTGGCCTATGGCGGTTTGGAGAAAATAGGGTAATGGGGGTAGAGAGAGAACGAGGTTGGCAAAATGGGAAGGCAAAGAGAGAGAGGTGGATGCCAGAAGAGAGAAAAAGAGAGAAAGAGAGAAGTTTGAAGTATATAAGTAAAAAAAAATTTAGAAAAAAGCATGAAAGAAAATACAAAGAAAAAAAAAGACACATCATACCTGGAAAACAATATTAGGGAGCAATGGACCTATTCTCTTTCTTTCTCTAACAAAGTTTTGAAAGATAAAGAGAAGGTAGAGATCTTATAAGTTTAGAGAGAGAGAGAGTTTAGCGACTGAGAGAGAAGGTAGAGATTGAGAGAAAGAATCATGTTGAATTAGAGAGAAAACCTACGTTCCCTTATCTTGTGATATTTTTAGATAGAATTGATAAGATAGAATATGTATGAAAATCATATATAATACAGATTTTAAAAGTTGTAAGGGGAAATCTAACTCATAAATAATCAAGAGAATCTCAGCACAATAACGATCTGTCTTCAAATTTGCATTTCACCGAAACGTGACCAACATCCTATTACATTTCTATTTCTCTCGTTCCTCCCATTAAAATTAAGATTTGATCAAGATAATTAGTATATTTAAAATTTTAGAGTTTTATTACAACTAATTTTTAGAAGCATAATAACTCATCCAAAAATTCAAAGTTATCTAAGTAATAAGCAACGAAGAAACTATACTCTCATTCTTCATATACTTTGTAAAATAGCCATTACAAAAAGAAATTGTTTAAGAATTTGGAAATTGGCATTTTGTAAAAAAATGGGTATAATTTTTGTGAAGCATTTAAAAATTTGTTATAAAAAATTTGGATGATCAAATATTTTTAAAACACAATATATTGTTGAAAAGATAATTTTAACTTCTATATCATAAAATTCTATATAAAATAGGTTAGTTGGTCACTAATGAGATAAAAAAGCAATAAAAATCACAAACAAAAAAAATTCAATGTTCTTATGAAGACTATAGTAAAAAAATTATTAAAATATTAAAAAAAAAAAAAGAGCAAAATATTGTTAAATTGGAAGATAAAATGGAGTAAATCATCAAGGGTATGAAGGAGTCCTCATCTAGATGTAAGAGATGATCAAGGGTATGTACGAGTCATAATGTTAGAAGGAGTCCTCATCTAGATGTAAGAGATGATCAAGGGTATGTACGAGTCATAATGTTTATATATATATATATATATAT
>NW_006498435.1:259028-278445 GCF_000471905.2 Amborella trichopoda
TTTTTTTCTTCGTAATAATTTTTTAATTTTATTTTTATTTTATTGTGCACCTTGATGAGAAGAACACACACCTAAAATTTCAAGTAATTCGACTTTATAGAAAAATAAATAAAATTCAAACACTATCCGACATCTGTAATCGTCAGATCGGCTCAAATTCAATCTAGACCATTAAACTCATATGTTCATAACCTAGTGAGCTATATATGTATCAAGTAGGGAATCCTCGTATTTGATATTGATGCGATTGGGTGTTCCTGTATCGGTCCTACAAGCAATACACAATGAGCATTTTTTTTAATCATTTCTTCCAAACATATTTGATTATCCTTGTGATCATTTTTCACTAGAGATATAATTGATAAGATAATATCAAAATCATGCAAGAAAGAATTTAAAATTTGCAAGGAAAAATCTAACCTATAAATAACCAAGAATATGTTGGATTCTTTTCAATAAACTACCAAAACTAAGCTAAAAATAAAGGACACGGTTTCTATGAGACTACGGACTCACATGTAGAAATTCGGACCCCTTAATAATTTATTTTTGAAATAGAATTTGATCCTAATTTTTAGGGAATATGCCCATAAAGATTATTAATTTGTACAAATAAATAAATTTTGAAAACTATAAATGATATTATTTGGAGAAAACATTCAAACAATTGATTTTACTTTTTCTTTGGAGGACCATTATTTATGGGACTCAGTTTTCGTAGACAGTATAGATCTCCAAGCTTGCGTAGTAACAGGTGCTGGCATGGACACACCAAACAATTTTCCATAAACTAAAGAAACATAGATCTAAACTATAAGCACGTTCACTTTCATCCATTATCACAAAGGTAAAATAAAATTGGCCAGGAGAAAAAGAAACTCAAAAGGGGAAAACAAAAAAAAAGAAACAAAAAAGTCAAGAAACACAACAACTAGTTCTAACGAAATACAAACTAAAACACAATAGTGCAAGAAACCAAAAACAAAAATGAAAGCCAAAAACAGTGAGCAAGAGAGACTGATTTTTCTTTTCACTTTTAGAAAGAAAAAAAAAGAAATCAAGATATCCGTGATGAGAATGCTCAATTAAAAAAAAAAAAAAAACGTAGATGGAAACAACATGAAAACGTCCTCTCTCATCCAATAAATCCAAAAAAACACAAAAACAAAAAAATAGAAGAATCAAAATAACAATGTTTAGTTTATAGTGAATACAAAAGAACTAGAAAAGTCAAAACAATATAACACACACATAAATAAGTTCAAGACAACGTTAGAAAAATCGGCCAGCTCAACTCAAAACCGGGCACCTGCCGATCCTGGTTAGCCCTGGTTTCGGGGATCTATTAGGGGGGGTTGCCCCCCACCCGCAAACATAACCATTACATGACCAATTGGTTTTGAGTCCAAGCCGGCCAAGTAATAACAAACCAAGCAGTTTTCTAAAAAACTGGTTGGTATTTTTAAAAAATGGGTATTTTTTTTTTATGAAAAATTATATAAACATCTATTTTAGTTTCCTTTATTACCAAAATTCGAATACTTTATATTATTACTGATATGATCATTTTTTGGACTTCATAACAATTTTTTAAAAAAAGCAAAACTTCCCATTTTTTGGTTTTTCAAAAACAGAAATCAAATCAATTTTGGTTTTTGAAAAACCTAAAATTTTTCTCTCTTATAGGTCCTCTCCGTATTCTCTATCAACCTCTCTCTCTCTTCCACCGAGAAACCAGTCTACACAATTTGAAATGCTTCTTCACTAGCATTGTGAAATGCTTCTTCACTGGCAGTATCATTAGCAATTGAACAACATTTGCGTACATTCCCATCAATTTCTTTGCTTCACATAGCTTTTTCCAGGGGATGCCGCACACTGAGGTGTAGAACTCCTCTCCCACGAAGGCATGGTGGGTTTCCAAAATCCTGGAGTAACGCAACGTCTGATGTAAAGATTCAAAACAAACCAAAACACAATGCAAGAAAAACCTCCCGCTCTCTATCTCAACACCACGCAAGAGAATATATATCTCTCTCTCTAGAAAGAAAGGAAATAGAATAGAGAAAAGTGGATGAAAAGGATCAACAGAGAAAACCATGTACATGACAAGAAAGCTGTAATAATCGATTCCCAAGCAGCTGTCACATAAATTAAGAAAAATTAAGCCAAAATAAAATGGAATACCAAACATGATTCTAAAAATGGTTTCTTAATAAGCAGGCAAAATCTACCAATATAACCCCAGAAAAAAAAACAATAAAAAAAAAATAAACACACGAAAAAAAACCAAAAAGAAAGAAGCCTAGCATTAAAATTCAGAGATAATGAAATTCTACCACAGAACCAACCAATTCCTAAAGATTAGAATAAGGGCTATGATTAACTCAAGAATTACATAATCAAAGAAACGACCCAAAAGGGAATGAAAACTCAGCTCACAAGAACACCTACTTAATTTTCAAGAAAGCACCTACTTAATTTTCAAGAAAGTAACGGAAACCCTAGAAAAAGAAACGCCTTCAATCGATATTCAAGAATCCAAATAAATTGCGTTGACTGATTTCTCGGCGGAAGAGAGAGAGAGAGGTTGAGCAAAAATACGCAAAGGACCCACAAGAGAAAAAAAATTTCAGTTATTGAACACCAAAAATTTAAAATTTCGGTTTTCATCGAAAATTTAAAATTTTCGATTTTTCAAAAACCGAAATTTAAAATTTTCAGTTTTTCAAATACCTAAATTGGCCTAATTTCAGGTTTTGAAAAACAGAAAATAAGTAGTTCATCTTTTTAAAAAAAACTTGTAACGAAGTTCAAAAAATGGACATATCATTAATCATGAAAAATATTCAAAATTTTGGTAATAACAAAAACTAAAATAGACATTTACGTAATTTTCACTTTTTTATACTTTTCCCTTTTTTATACTGTGCAACTCATGTGGAACATCGTTACTGGTAATATCAAGTAAAAGCTAGGGAAAATGTGCTATGTGTACATGCTCCATACATTGTAATCATAAGCATCATCCCAATCTAACATGTGGGTGACAGCGTCGGAGGAAGACTGGGGCCCATCAAACAATCTTCCACTTGTATTTCTCATAAAATCTCTATCACTAGCCAACTGATTAATCCAGCGATGACTACTATAATCTTGCCATTACCACGACCATATGGATCATGAATATTTTGGAATATTACTCTGAAATTTAAACAATTTAATAGCTTTTTAGAAACGTCAAACTTGAACCACGGTGTCCTAAGCATGTCCATCACAATTTGGCAAAAACGGATTGTACATTGGCCAAACAAAGAGGTCTTCCCATTTAAACGTGTCCTAAGGTGTGTCTGAAACTGGATTGTCCATTGACCAAACAAGAGGTTTGATAGTTTAAACCCATCCGAGTATTTGGGTTTTATATGCATATGGACTAGAATATGTCTAAACCATTCGGTTCATCTAATATTGCAACTAGTTTTAATAAAGGGATTGTACACTGTAAGAATATTTATTTTTGATACAAGGTCACAATCACTCATGTCCATTAGATATAAAGCCGATTGCTTGGGAATTGTCACAATTCGAAAAAACTTCTCTCGAACTTTGAGCCTAATCGTACACCACCCCCAGCTCGTTTTCACATCCACCAGCCAGCCAAAGGTGATTGTGAGCTCCTTCTTCCATTGTACATTTTCCTTTCAAGTAGCAAAATAAAAGCAAGAATATTTGGTCAGCCTATGGGCAGACTGCTTTGTTTCGCCACAAATTCCACACGCACATTCTCTTGGATCCGGCAAAGAAGATCGTAAAATGAATCCCCTTAATATGAGTTCTTTAGGAGGAAAAATAATGTTAGAATAATGTTATAGGAAAGAAAAAATAATGTTAGAATAAAGCCTTAGAAGAATTCGTTCGACCCCAAATTAAGTAAAGTCAGAACTATAGAAAGAGACTATATAGTTTTGGTACAAGGAGGTTACAATAAATCTTGTCCATCAAATTGGGTGATTGTACTACATTGACCACATCCAAAGTTCAAAATATACTTTCCAAATGTCATGACACACCACAAGCTATCAAATTTGACATAAAATGGTTAGGAGTAATTGTGCCTCTTTATAACAACGATAAATGGTCTCATGATATACAATCCCATAAAGGAAATTATCTCACCAATTTACTCCTCTTGGTCCAAGTGGATACGTGTGCTAAATTTGATGCAAAAATAAAAGCCCTAATGCCCTAAAAATGCAGGACAGACTAAATGATTTCCCAAAAAAAAAACATTAATGCAAATCTAGTATATTTATGCACATTAATGGTTAGGAGTAATTTGTAGCATGATTTTCTATAGAAAGCCGGCAAAAAGATTCCAAGGGTATTTTTCACATCACATGCAAGAAGGCTAAGGTCCATCGCAAACATATTTATGCACAATCAACAAAAGTTATGCTATAAAAGGAATTTCATACAAAGTCAACATTATTCTTAGTTCTCATTCCAGCAGAAGGAAACTCGACAATGGGTTTGAATTCTTACCTCTTCCTGGGTGAAAAATGCTCATATCATGTTGAAACAGTGTAGAAATATGTACATAGAACCATCTTCTCATTCTCAGCAATTGATACCTCTTTCCTGTAAGGGACACCAAATTAAACATTTTTTGTTACAATCTTCTCAGATTTCATTTAAATAATTTAAAATAACCAGCGACTGAATTTACCTAATAGTAAAAGAACACCTCTCTAGATATGCCAGACAATATATCTAATCAGAGGAGTCATTTCAGTGGGCAAAACCATTCATGCATGTCTATATCTCAAAGGGCAAATCAAAGACAAGTTGAGAATCCAAGCTGCCAAATTGTAAAGTCCAAAAATGCAGTACTAAACAAGAACGAAGTCTAGAAAAGGGAAGAACCATGTCAATTCTCAAAAACATTCGAAGGATTCATAACCGTGGGCTGATAACAATTTATTAGGCACATAATATGTAAAATTCAACATTTGTACTATAGAATTTTAACGCTATTTCTACATAATTGTTTTTCATTAAAATCTCCTGTGTTTACTTATGTAGAGATAAGTTTGTAAAAGTTTTATTGCTTCTTCGCGAGATCATTAGATGGGAACTTTGCAGATAGGTACATTAATGGTGTTTAGCTTTGACTGAAAGAGTAATATTCTCCGCCACTTCTAAGTTCACAAAATCTTCAATCTACTTCAAGTCTTCAACAAGTCATTATGGGTAACATGAACATAGCTCTCAAAGGCAAGAAAGTGTGCACAAATGCAGACACAGGCTGACTGGATCTCATAAACTGCCATTACAGCAGCTTTATGTGTGTGGCCCATTATATTGGTGTCTGGTGCTGCGCCAATAGCTAAAGAATAAATTCAATTAAGCCAGAAGATTGGAGGACAAGAATCCAGTCACATTGCACAAAAGTCGAAAAAATTCAGGAATTCTAGAAGAATGGTTTTAACATACCATGGTGGATGAATACAAATCAACTTTCCAATTTCTATTTCCACATCCATGCAGATCCTTGAACTAAAAATAAGTCCAAAGCTTTCTTCAACATCTTCTATGTTTTGTGAGCTCTTAACGCCCTGACAGCTCTGCAAAAATTAGGGGAGCACAATACAGTGGAGTACGCAAAAGATGGAACTGAAAATAATTTCTCAAATTAAGTAAATCGGTCAGGAATTTAAACTAGGTCCAATCAATAGAAAATTGCACCATAGAAAATTGCACTAAGGACAAAAACCAACAAAGATAAAATCAGGTTAATACCAGATCTGATTGGCCAACTTGACCTTCATACATAAACCATATTGGATAGAAGTTCAAAGGTATAGGTTACTAAAAGGGGACAACCGGACCCCAAGTCCAAACTAGGCATGTTTCATTGATATGGTTGGGTTGCTCAAAACAAGAGCTGATAACAGGGTAGGCCTATGTTGCGGCCCATTACACATAAGGGTGCACATTAAATGCCCAGAGAATGTATCACAGGACTCTCTATCGAAAGTATCTCAAATAAAAAATGAGAAACAGTCTATCCCAAAAATGCCCACATATTGATGTATCTAATATTCAGTCTAAAATGCAAACAACATTTCTTCTAAAAAATACGAGTATCAGAAAGTGGATAAAAAATCAAAATGCACACCTCTGCTTTATTTCCAAATGAACAATGACAAGCCGTCAATTTTGCTTCTAAGCATCTTGACCATATCCGCACATCAGCAAATCTAGTTTCATCGGGAGAAACAAAGTTGGAAATTGCTAGAGAATTTGGTCAACTCCACTCCCAAGTATTCTAAAACAATGCATCTCCTTATGCATTAATAATTAGGATACATATAATACAAACTCACAATGAATGCCATAAAAGGAGCTTGAAAAATGGTTAGCAGATTTGTACCATGAGACTTCATTCTTGCTTGTGACAGCTTCAAGAAATCCAAATGCTTATCCTTCTCATTTCTTATGATCTGCTGCAACCTCCCAAAATATCCAAAACTGCACAATGCAGCAAATGTATTTCTTCCACTATGTTATCTCACTGTTACTGAACAATCCACAGCCAAAGAATTTGCTATGTACTCTCTCCTTTTCTGTTTGTTTATAGGAAAGACAAAACCACCAACAATCTCTGGACTGACATTGAAGGCTTCCTGAAAGCAGTCTGCCATTGTTCTCTCTTGGACCATCACACTCGCAAATTTTGAATCGTTTTGGTTGCTTTCCTGAATATGGGCTTTTAATGTTTTCAGCCACTCATACGACATCAATATTATGAATTGAAATCTGAGATGATAGGTTTTAAATATATTTATTATCGAGACTCATCTCTTATCAGAACAATGTTTTAAAAGGCAGGATGCGGCCAAAAGCGGTGGGGGGGTCGATGCGGCGATGTGACTCGATGCGGTCTGGATGCAAATGCATCGCGACGATGGGGTCACTAAATATAAAAAAATTCTAAAAAATCTAAAAAAATAGGTTAATGCATAGAAAAAAATATGGAGGTGATATATGTGATAGTAGGTATTTTAGTTTAATGATTAACACCAAAAATATTAGCTATTGAAGATTCTATATCCACTATCCCCTAATAGAAACTAGAAACTTGAAACTAGCTTCATAAAATATTCAACCATCAACAACTATAAGCACAAATTTGCAGCCACAAACTCTAAAATTACAAAATAGTGATACTACAAACCAAAAGTCCGTGTCTCCATGAAGATTAAAGAGTTTTGAAGTCAAGTTCAAGAAAAGTTAATAGTTAATACAATCATCCCAGACAATTTTGAAGTCAATTTTTCAAATATTAATCAGATAAGTCATCTTGAGAGTCGTTATGTGCATCATCAATATCATCCTCTACAGCCTCCACGTATTCTTCTTCCTCGGTCTCCTCTGAGTCAGCAGCCTCCTCCTCGATGAGCTACATGTGAGATTCAATTGCATCGGACGATGAGTTAGTTACATGTGAGATTCAATTGTATCTAACTCATATGCATGTAAGTCAGCATGCAAATGGAGGAATTGAATCTAATTCATCTGGTTGTATCTATTTTCAATTGTAGTTTGTTTTGTTTTTTTTTCTCTCCTGAACCACAATTTTGGGGCTAGGGGTGAAAACAACATCCATTGGCCCCTTAGAGAGAGGTGTTCTTTTTTCAACACTACCACCACTATTTATAACCCTCTCTCTTAATATTGGAGTTCGAGTACCTCTTTGCCTCGTTACAACTTCAGATATATCATCATCATCAACATCATCATCAAATAATTTCACATCATCAAGTAATTATTTTCTTTTCATTTTATTATTCTCATTATCTTTTTTCAATCTATCCATGTATTATCTAATCTCCTATTTTATTTCATCGGTAGCTTATAGGTATGCTCTTACATTCCCATAAATTCCGGCTAAGTGTTGTTTTTGTCGAAAAATATCACCCATATAAGTATTTCCACAGAGCATGCAAATCACACGATTTCTATCTTTTGGATTTTTTAGTTTGGCCTATTTCCAAGCCGGATCCTTATTACTAGAAGATTAGAAAGAAGACACTGCCCCAAAAATAAGTATTACTGTACAAGGAATAAAAAGTTACCGGTTCTTGAAGCAGTGCTTGATTTCTTCACAGCCTTTGAAACCCCCGATTTCTTGTCACAAAACCACCTAAACTTCCCCAAATCAACAACCAAAAGGTTCAAATCAAGATCCAAGTATCAAACAATCCCCAAATCCAAGATCTAGTAAAAAACAATTTCCGCCTTTTTTTTTTTTTGCTCGATTTGATCCCAAAAAAGCCACGAAAGTGGCTGTAAATGCTCGTTTAGGGGGTTTAATACCCCCGCAAACTATTTCCCCCAAGTTTTGATGGTCCAAAAGAGGTGGAAAATTATGCGGGCATATGCGGGTGATGTGCGCTATGGGGCTCGGATGAGCTATGATGCGGCACATATGCGCCCACATACCTCCAAACCCCATATGCGGTCTTTTCCGATGCCATGCCCACCGCACACCGCCTGATGGGGCCGCATTTTAAAACATTGTATCAGAATGCCAAAAAACTGAAGAAACCAGCCAAAAAACAGATTTGAAGAAGTCTGCAGAAGAACTCTGAAAAATTAAGGATACCGCACCATCACCTGACACCACGCTGTCCAAAGGCTCACAGGTGTCTTCATTGTCAATACATCTGTAAGCCAATGAAGATAAGGTTTCTTTCCCTGTAAAGAATTTTTTCTTCCCCTTTCCTTTCCTTACCTACAACCAGCGATATAGAATCAAAACCAATAATCATACTAAAAATAAAATATTGAACATGTACTACAAAAGTAAGAATGCTAACTGTGTTAGAAGGCCAATTTGGTGAATCATTTTTTTCAAGAAGATAATGCAGTCGTTCTGCTATAGATTGTTGTGTTCTTGTATGCCCATAATCCTCTAACTCAGCTAGCCCTTCAGAAAGCCCACACAAACAGTCATCCTTTGGAACTGATGGCCATGAAACTGCTTTTATATATAACTGTGGACGGATAGAGAACTTTAATCGGGATTTTCCTCTTCCATCATTTTGGCGAATGATATCCTGCATTCTATCTAACAAAAAGCGACAAGAAAATTTTTGTAATCTGCTAAAGATGAACCATTTTAATTGTTCTTGAAGTCACAATCATTTGTTAGAAAATGCCCAAAATTCAAAAAGTCGGATGTGCCAGCCTATGCGGTTGGGGGGCTTGGCCGCCTAGGCACTCGCCCAGGAACAAGTACAAGCTACGCCCCCAGGGAATTTTTAGGGCAGGGATTTAGGGTTCTTAGGGCAGCTTTAGAGCCCCAAAGCCCCCGAAAATAAAGAATAAATAATTATAGAGACAAAAATCATCAAATTGCAACAAAACTCAGAGTACATATTATGATATAAAATTTACATAAAGTGATTAAGTAACCATCAAAAGTCAATGACTAAAGCATGATGTCCACTGCCTACATGTGATGTACTTGCTTAATAACTTAAACGACAATTTTGTGTCATCACCACGCCAAATAAAATCTAATGATGATTCCATGCCATCATCATCAGAGCCGCTTCCTCAACATATTGAGCACCATCCTTTGTCTCATCTAAATCTGCGTCATCCTCTCTCAATCCCATCAACCTCTTCCCCTTCTTCTCTACCACCCCCCCCCCCCCCCCCGCCCCCCCTTCCTTTTGGCTTTGAGATTGAGATCGAATGATCCACATAGGGCTCAATGGTGTCCCAGCAGCCTCACAAACTTGGTCGCAGGTCAAGCCCTATCCAAGGAATGCCTCATCATCCCCAGCATCAACTAGCCACTGGTTAGTATCATCCATATCATCAACTTCAATAGCATCGCTTTCATTGTGCTACAGCTCTTGATGGCGCTCCTGCAGCTTTTGATTATATTGAATGAAGACAAGATCATTCAGTTACTTTTGCTCAAATTTGTTCCTCTTCTTTGTATGGACCTATTAGATAAATGTTGAATGAAAATTTAAAATTGAGAAACACCTAATGTATGTTAGGCTAATAACCTAACTAAGTAAATTAAGTAACATTACCATTTCAAACGTGCTGAAGTTGCATTCACAACCAAACAAGCTACAAGTCAGATTCAAAATACGCATGGCCATCTGCTGCAAATGTGGGGGGCGCTTCCCCCATGGCCTGTCCACCATGCAGATATTTCACATACATAATGTATCTGTATAATTGAAATTTTATACTCAAATCATGAAATCAAAATGAAGAAGTTCTAAACTTACCAGGAGAGAGCTTAGACCTCTACCTTATTGACAACTCCTTTCCAAGAAACCCAGTTGTGAACTTATACTTATCTAAACCCATTGTGACCTTATCTTGGACTTCAAGATCAGGGTTGAGTTTGAGATTGCATTGGTGGATTGCTTCCATGAACTCAGTCTTGCTATGTATCTCATGATCAGTGTAAAAGTGAGCAGGGTTAAAGTAGTTAGTACCCTGTTAAGTATAAGTACCTCTCAAGCTGGCAGTTCTAGTTATCTTCTATAATCTTCAGATATTCTCCATACTAGCTTCATCATTCTCAAAACATTTCTTCATTTCTTCCTTTGCATCCCGCCTAACTTTATAAATGTGACCCAATGTGGGTTCCTTCTCAGCATCAACCAAATTGAGTACCTTTACTAGTGGCTAAAAAACACATAAGGTATACTAAACCCCATTCCAAAAGACAATCTCCATCACTACTTTCTCATTTGATCTCTTGGTCCACTAGGACTTGGTCCAATCCATAGATACGAACATCAACTTCCTCTTACTAATCGCCTGAAGCATGAGGTCTATGCAGTGTGTTGTGCAAAGTGATCACAAAATATGTGGCCGCTATGCCATCAATAACTTAGCTGCCTCCATATTGGCTAAGTACTTATCGCTCACTACCTAGACCACTTTGTCCTCCCCAACCTCCTCTATGTACCGGTCCACCGAAAATGAAGGTCGCATCATGGAACTTCTTAGAAGCATCAATAGACCTTAAAACAATCGTCCCTAATGGACAATTCACCATCAAATTCATAATGCTTCTATTTCTCTTATCACTCCAACCATCAGTCATACTAGTGCAACTGTATATTTCCAATGCATCCATGTGGGTCTTCAAAATGTTATTAGTAAAATGAACTTTTTCTACGCAATGGCAACTTAAGCTCATAAGCAGTGGGGCCCTATACCCTAGCCCAAATTTCCCCACTGCTTCCAATGTAGTTTAAATCCATTGGCCCTCTTCTTTGAGGCCTTTTATGCATGGGCCCCATTACCCTACCAGAAGATCCAACCTCGGCATATATATCTTCTTCTTCTTCTTGAACTTGAAAAATATCTACAATTCTGACAATTTCTTCATATCTTTTCCTCACTTGCTCTTTGTTATTTTTAACCCCCTCCAAGTGCTCTAACATCTCTCTCCTAACTACAGCTGGCATTTGAGAGCATGAGGCCACATCCCCTCTAATGCCAACTAAATCTTTATTTAATCTTTTAATACCAGCATTAGATGATTTCTTACAAAATTTACACTCCACCGTATTCGTATCGATGGGATTTGGACTAGATCCGTAAACCCGGATCACTTTGCTTACTTGATCCAGTTGAAGACATTGTCATGACTCACGACTCATGACTAACAACAAAGCTCACAGAGTCAAAGTGATTCATGGAGTATCACCTAATCAACAAAAAAATACACAAGATGAAAGTATTAAAGGAAAAAAACAAAGAAAAATTTTTGAGTTTTGAATGAAGACTTTTAAGCAAGCAAAACCAACTAAAAGAGACCACAAAAAAAATATAGAAACTGGAAACCAATCAAAACATGAACTACACAATGTGGAAACCAAATGAAATATAAAAAATACATAATATTTAGTTTTTCAATCTAACAAAAAATCAAATAATATGATATCAATCATAGTTACCGGAATCTCTCCACCAACCTCATGTTTCCGTTTCCGAATCCCGATTCCACGTTTCTATTAAGGAATCTCCACGGAAACCGTTTTTTGGAAAGAAGGCATCAAATCGGAAACCCGATTACACATTTCTGTTAAGGAATCTCCACGGAAATTTTCGGAACCAAGGAAACTCGATTCCTTAATTTCGGAATCTCGATTCAACACATATTTAGAAACTTTTTTTCGAAACCAAGGAAACTCGATTCCTTAATTCCAGAATCTCGATTCAACACATTTTTAGAAACCACTTATCGGAACCAAGGAAACTCGATTCCTTAATTTCGGAATCTCGATCCAACACATCTTTGAAAACTTGAACCCATTAATTGTGGGTAGACGTTCCCAAATACATCGAATCTCGATTCTAGCGAGGATTAAATCTTGATTCCATGTCAATTGGAGTAGAAATCTTCTTTTGAATGCTTCTAGAGGTTGCAGGGTTTCATTATTTTACTTGTGCCACCCTGGATGGCCTTTACTTTAAATTTAAAATATAATTGGTAAATACAACACATACAATTAAAAGTAAAACCATGACGTAAACATAATCCTATTTTGTCTTTATAATAATGAAGTCAAAATCACAATTTAGGAATACTTGTCTTTTGTATATAATGACCATAAGTTCAATAGTCAACACAATCACTTTAAAATTCAGGGAACCTTCTATTAAGAGACATCCAATATAGGTTCTAAAGTTGATGAGGCTCAAGATGTGCTTGTGGCTTCCTTCTCCACAAAAATGAAATCTTGATTCCTAGTAGGGGTCGTCAAATGCATTCCATAGTCCATATTATTGTAAATCTCGATCTCAAACGAGCATGGATCTCTGATTTATATACTTTAAAAACTTGATTCCAAATATGTTAGGATCACGATTCAAAACAACTACATATCTATGTTCCACATATGTCAGAAACTCGATTCTATAGATGTCGGAAACTCGATTCCACATATTAAATAATCTTGACTCCTGGAGTGTCGATTTCTGAGGGATGGGAATCCAGATTCTAAGGAGGACGAAATCTCGAATCCAAAGGTGGATGAAACTTGGATCTCTTTCGGTAGAAACACAATTCTCAAAAACTAGGAATCTCGTTCCTAGCAAATCCTATTGTACGGATAATGATTCCTAAAACAGGAATCTTCTAGCCGGCCGCGATTCCGGTTCCTAAAACGATTCGGGTTCCCAGGCGTTTCCAATAACTATGATATCAATCTAAAATAAAATAATCACGTAATATCACATAACATAATATCCATAAGATTTGATTTGCAATCTAAATATTCGATAACTATTAATTTAATTTAAAGTTTCAACTATTCACAAAATATAAGCCCAAACTGGTATTCACAAAATCTTCCAACTACAAACATGTAAAACAATCAAAAAAATAAAAGAATATCAAATCATAACATCATAACACACTATACAAAAACAAAATATTAAACCCTATTTCAAATATTGTATTGAACTAAGCTTTTCAAAATAATTAGATATTGGCCCAAACTGGGAAACATTCACAAAAGAAATTCAAATTTTCAACTACAAACATGTAAAAATATCATTAAAAAAACAAAAGTAAAAGAATATCAAATCGTAACGCATTATACAAAAAAATACCAAACCCTAATTCAAGTATTGTATAACACTAACCTTTTCAAAATGAAATCGATATCGGCCCAAACCGGTGATATTTGGTCACCAAAAGTCCCTTATGTGACCACTCCAAGCTCCGAAAAGTATTAGGAAGTATATCTTTTGATTTCATAAGAAATTGAAAATTCTGAAATTTTTTCAGATCTTGAGAAATTTCTCAAAATATAAGTTTTTTTAAAGTTTTCACTTTCTAACATACACAAAAGAGGTTTGGGGGGGACTTTAATGCTCCCCAAAACCCTTGTCCCCTCTTTCTAAAGTGGGGGGGGGGGGCAAATACCCTTGACCAAGGGCCTATTTCCACCCTTGGCCACCCTGCATCGAGGCTGCTAGATGTATGGCACCTAGGAAGCCCACCTAGGCTTTTTGGCTTTCGAGCCACCTATACAGCCCGAGGGACGCTAATTTTTTAACGAACATCCTCTATATCCCGTCGTATAAATCGCTACCGAGTGGAAAGCAATAGAGTCCTTGTTTTCTCTCAAAGCTGCAGTGACACAGGCTGGACCTAATCTAGAATAATGAAAAGCCAGAATTTCCATCTAAGCCGTAACTTGTCATTTCGGGGCTTTATCATACTAAAATAATAATCATTTATCCACAAGTTGGCCACACAAAAGGAATAACTCAATGGAAAACTACCCATGACACCTGCTAGAGCTGTTGATAAAAGATGCTAACAAATCAAGGGTAAGTGCTCAAAGGGAGCATTATCCGGAGAATTGTCCATGGATTACTCAATTTGTTCTTCTGTATATCGTTCTTAGGGCTACAACAATATGAATTTCTAACACGGAATAGTCGGTCCCTTCAAGAGGAGCACCGTTTTCTTCATTGAATGTTAACTTCAAGATCCTTATCACTAACTATGTCTGTACATGGGCTTCATCACTAGAATGTGCATTTAGTATCAAAGGCTTGAAGGAAAAAGTGGATCACCATCATCTGCATAATGACTCAGAATAGCAAGTCATGTTCCTATGTTGTGTGTGATGGTGACTCCCATGTTGAACTGGGAGCAGTGATTCAAAAAGAGGACCGCCCAGTGCCTAGACGGATTTGGGGGCCTGAGCGCATCACCCAGGCCTAAGTGCTCTAAAAATGTGCTAATTCCTGGGCGCCAAGAAAACCGCCTAGGCAGCTGCCCAGGCCCTACGCCCCGCCCAGAGGCAGAAATAAACTTCAGTGGGGGCATTTTTGTCCATTTGTTTTATACTAAAGGGCCAAAAATAGTGGTTTTAGGTTCATTTGAAACCTAAAACTTATTGGAGCCCATTTTAGAGAGAGAAATCCCCCAAAAAACTAGTTTTTTGATAAATCATAATGATCGAAAGGTTTCTCAAAGTTATGAGAAATTGATCAAAACATCACCCATTGATATTAGATTTAATTTTTGATGTTTTATAAATCTATTGGGAGTTTTTTTAGAATATTTTGAGTCCTTAGAAGCATCTTTGAGGTGGAAGTTTGGAAATTGAGCAATCAAACTCAAAGTAAGTGATTTTTTTTTATTGCTTTGCTTGTATAAATTGCATTATTTTGAGATGTCTTCTTCGGGATCTAATAAGAGTGGTGATCCCAGTTGGAAATATGGCCACAACCCAAATCCTAATGATAGAAATTGCATAAGATGCAATTTTTGTGAGAAAGATACAAAATGGGGCATAAACCGGTTCAAGAAACATCTTGTCGGTATCAGGAAGGATGTTGCCCCATGTAAAAAGACTTATGATGTTGCTAAAGAGGAAACAACCAATATTTTGAATATGGTAAAAATGAAAAAAGTTGAGAGATTAGCCTCCATAGCAGATATTAGGTCTGGGGTTCGAATAAATTATTATGATAATGATAGTGATGAGGATGGGATTGGGGAGGGATGTTAAGAAGTAGAACAATCTATTATTAGGGGAAAGGGAAAGGGAGTTGTAATTGCTTCTGGTTCTGGGAGTAAGGAGCCTCGGGTTAGATGCCCTATGGATAGTTTTTTACCTCGGCCTGACCCTGAAGTTGTAGGAGAGAAAACAAAGAAGTAAACCACCATTGAAAATAGAATAAAGAAGGAAGAGAGAGATAAAGTTGCTTATTATCTTGCTACTTGGTTTTATGAGACGAGCATCCCTTTCAATATTGCTCACTTAAGTAGCTTCTATGCCGTGGTAGAGGCAATTGACCAATTTGGCCCTAGGATAAAACCCCCAACCCCATATGAGCTTTCAGAGCCTCTTTTGAAAAAGGCAGTGAGTGTCACGAAGGAAGCTATAGAAGATAAGAGTGGTGATCCCGGTTGGAAGCTATAGTGACAAGCCTTCTATGGGCTATATATAAGAGGCTATGGAGAAATGCAAAAGAGAGATAAAACAAAATTTTGATAATGATGAGAACTGCTTCAAGCCTGTTTGGGAGATTACTGATGAGAAGTCGGATAGGCAGCTACATCGGCCATTGCATGCAGTTGGTTATTATTTGAGCTTTTTTTCTATGTTGACAAGGATATACACACAAATGACACAATTATGACTGGATTTAATAAGTGAGTAGATGTGCTAGTCCCTAATCCTGATATCCAGGATATTATATGCGCTGATGAGCTAAAAAATTACAAGTCCTCATTAAAGTCTTTTGGGAGTCCAATGACGATGAGGCAAAGGACCAAAATTGATCCAGGTAGATCCGTAGTAAAAATATTCTTAAGTTCATCAAGTTCAAGTAATCAATTTACATTGTTATAATTCTATAGTTATTATTTATTTATGATTTTATTCTATATCTTTGCAGCCAATTGGTGGAGCCAACATGGGTGTAGTTCTCCAAATTTACAAAAGTTGGCCATTCGGATCTTAAACCTAACACCACTTCCTCATCTGGATGTGAGCGTAATTGAAGTACTTTTGAAGAGGTAAGGTCGTAAGGGTAATTTGTACAATTGCATTAATAATACACGAACCATAGATTTTAATTAGTTTCATTTTATTTTGTTACATTCATACAAAGAAAATGAACAGGCTTGAATCAAAGATGCTGAATGACCTAGTCTATGTCAAATATAATCGATTCTTGAAGGGCAGTTTTGCTAAGAGAGATAAGAGAGACCCCATCAGATCAAAAAATATGGACAATGCTATGGAGTGGTAGTTGATGATGATGAGGTCAAGGGTCATGGGACATGGTCATGGATGCCTCAAGGACATCAGCTGACCCTCTTAGGGCCACTAGATCTTTTGCACAGAGAACGAGGGTGGAGAAGAAAAAGGAGGAAGAAGAGGCAGATTCAGAAGAGACGGAGAAGGATGACCAATATGCCGAGGAGGGTGATGACTCCGATGAATATGATGTCAATGCAGCTGACCCTAATTTTTTTGATGATGAATGATGAATGTTGAATAATTATTAAACTTTGAACTTTGATTGAACTATTGCCTATTGAAGATTCTTTTGAGTCTTCAAGTATTTGTATTTGTATTACTTTCATTTTTGTTTTCTTACTCATGGTGGTGTAATATTGTAATGTGTTTTATGGATAGTGGACTTCTAGTTCCACTAGTTTGGTACTATTTGGTAACTTTGGTTTGGTAATTTGGTTGGTTGGTAAATTTTAAGTTTTAATTGGATATGGATTATAGAACAACTTATGGTTATGCTTATCGAATGTCTACTTATGTGTAGTACTAGTATACTTTAAATTCTGATGTGCACTAAATACCTAGTTCTTATATTTTATACAATAGATAATTGTCTGTATAGATACTTTTTTTTATTCAACTAGGCCACCCAGGTTCTACCTAGGCGCTTGGCGGCCTGGAGCCCCCAAGCAGCCTCGGACCCACCTAACGCTTTTTGAAACACTGACCGGGAGATTGTGGCACAATAATTTTTTTTTTCCTGAAAGTTTGTGACATCAAGAATTTGACCTCTGTAAATGCAAGAGAGACATTAGCCATGCCATTTTGTCCCCATGTAAGGGCAAAAAAAGATATTTATTCGAATGGTGGAATAAATGCAAGTGATACATTTCTATATTTGAGAATCAATGTCATGCATACTTCTTCATCTAGTGGTCCTGAAGTCATGACAAAGCTATAGAAAACATAGGAGGAAAAGATCTCAAAAAGTTAGGTTTCCCTCCAAGTTCGCATGTGATATTGATATTTGATAGCAGCTATAGAGGCAATTTGTTGGGGTTTGTGGCCTTTAAAGCCCTAGAGAGCTTGTAAAGAAAAGTATTTTATAATGATTTGTGCGCTTCAATGGGAGCTTTCTATGACTGACTGCCCTAGGGTTGGGCGGTCTATGGCCGGGTCATGTCAAAAACCCTTACCCTTGGGCTTGTGGAACTAACGTTGAGGATTTAATATGGTCATTCCTAGTTGTGTAGTCTCCTGTGTACGGAGGAAGGGCCAGTGAAAGCAAGTGCCAAATCCTCAATGACACTTTTGCAAGGAAAGTACGTCGCATTTTAGGAAGCAATCGTATATATAGGGGCATGTGTACATGTGCATAGAAAGAGCACCCTTTTGCACTGTATGCATTTGACTTACTATTAAGGGGGATCCTGTAATCCACATACCAAGACTATGGTTCTTTGGCTAACTTTGACGTGCCAATCATGAGCCCCTGCACTTGACAGTGGGTCATGGCTCTCATTGGGTTAGTTTGAGAAGACAGATGTGGATCATGGATCCTAGCACGAGTGGACTGCCTGATATACAGTTGGTTTTGACCCATCAGGTTCCTATCTACTTCTTAAGTTGTAGTGTTGTGTGTTTTGGATCCTTGTGGAACTCCATAAATATTGTTTTCAACTAAGAATGTGTTACTGAGAATTTTTGATAGTTTTTTAGAATTTTAAAACAATTTTTAAATGTGTAAATTAAAAGAGTATTCAATAATTTTTAAATAACAAGGGTATTTTAAGAAGGGAAAAGTTTATATAGAGCCGAGGCTCTAACCAATCAAATTTGAGCCTACCTCAAAATTTTCATTAGAAGAGGTTGTTTTGATACCCAAATATCTTCAAATTGATTATCTCGACATCAAGATGTATGGACATGAGAAAAAAATGGATTGCAAGTTTTGAAAATAGTGTATTTTGTAATGCATTTTTGGACCATCAATTTTCAAGATATCACAGATATCGATCTACACTATTTTTGGAGCTTTGAACTTCATAAATAGATATGAAAATATATTTTAAAGCTATCACAAAGATTTTCAATATTGAAACCACATTGTTTAACGCTATTTGGAGGTAGGCTCTAATTTGAATGTTTAAAGCCTAGGCTCTATACAACCGCACCCTTTTAAGAATTACAATTTTTTATTGGTGGGACGCATGTGTGGGGGGCTGAGGGCCCAAGTCTCATATGTGGGGCCCACTAGGCCCACGCATCCCATTAACTTGACACATTTTTTTAAAACTATTTTCTTAGTAAAAATATTACGATTCAAAATATTTCTTTAAGGAATATTTCGTGAAAGATTTAAGGGGATAAGGTTCCTAAAGATTCACTCTAAATCATGATGGTTGATCATGGAGAAGTGGCTTAGATTAAATCTTCTCTCTCACCTCATAAATCACCTAATAATCCTAGATAATGTTGAACTCCTAATCTGACTAGGACTCCCTAGGCTCTAAAGGCCTACAAATAGCGATCTCCCCTCCATTCTATACATCAGACATCTCCCTTCTCTCCACACCATTCTCTCTCTCTCTCTC
>NW_006498435.1:278906-303895 GCF_000471905.2 Amborella trichopoda
GAGCTCCTCTTTATCTCCTCTTTAAAAGGTGGCACGTCACCCCCCATAAGTGTTGGGGTGGCACACACCTCAAAGAGAAGTCAAGGAAGGGGGCAAGCCCAACCCTCTTGTTTTGATTTTGGGGAGGTGCCATCTTGATATTGCCCCTAGGTTAAAAAAGGGTTCTTACTTCTTAGTGAAACCTTAATTGTGACCCTAGCTTTTTTGCCCCATAAGATTCAGAAAGGGAGTCTCAGAGGTGCTTCTCAGTTTCAGATTGGTCGATTTAACAAGTTCTAAGATCAAGTGCACCATTGGTCAGATGATCGGGTGTGGGGTGTGCTAAGTCCTAAGGAGTTATCCAAGGCAAAAGTCAATAAGTCTTCCCATATTTATTTAATTTTATTGATATTCTTGCTTATTTATTTCCTAAAGTTGTTCAGTTTTATTCAGTTTGAATAAAGTTTATTTTTGGCAATAAGTCATTAAGTTCCTAGAATGTAGTAGGCCTATTTTATTGTAATTGTGGCACCTGTAAGTAGAATTTTCAGCAATTGATAAAAGAAAAAAAAGAAATTGTTGAATTATAGCCTGGAATTCTACCTTGCCACCTCTTTCATAATCATGGGTGGTCTGCCATTTTCAATCATGGAAAGCGATAATGTCTTGCAATGTAGTGCAGGGACAAACAATATGTATAGTTTCACACTCTAGGATACACATATTATCATGGATACAAGAAGATGTTGCTCAGCATTTCAAAATCTATGACATGGATATATATTCCTATTTTTTAGGGTGGGATTTTTTTTTGGGGGGGTGAGTGGGGGAGGGAGGTGGTTGGGTTGGGTTTAGGTCAGATAGTGGGATTGAAACTCATATATGTGCTGCACTTGTCAACCCAGGTGCCCAATTCCGGACATGGTTTATACAAGTCCATTTTGAAATGAGTCACCTCTTAAAAATCTATTTTTGAGATGGATTTTTGGACCTAATTTTTAAGGACATGTAATCTCTAACATGGAGATTATAAATATGAAAAAATATATAACTTCTGAAAATTAAAAATAATAATTCTATTTAGAAAACATTTGGACCGTTAGTTTCAATTGTTTTTAGATGGACCACCTAGATGGATGCTTTATACCTCGGGGACCGCAAGTGTAGAAATGTGGTCCCCACCGCATGAAACAATTTTCCTTATCTTATTAGTAGTATATTCATCATGAAACAATTTTCCTTATCTTATTAGTAGTATATTCATCATGTTTAAGGGGCGGCATTTTACATGTTCTTGATACATATTTAAGATCGAGAATTAATTTGGAGCACTTTTGAGCTCCAATTCATTTCTTTTTAAATTGATCCAGGAGATGAATAAAGACTATTTGAGAGTTTTGGATTTTAAAAAACTGCTGACGTGGCATTTTGGCCATGGGACCAAATATACAGTTTGGTCCCACAAGATCAAGGGGTGCGTATAGGGTTTTCTCATGGGATCAAATTGCATATTTGGTCGCACAGGCTATTATGACCTGGAAATTTTCAAATCATATTTAGTTCACCTTGTGATCAATTTCAAAAGAAAAAAGATCTGATCTCTTGAAACCTAGTTCTGATAGTCCATAAAATGGATTGTCCAGGGACAAACCTAGATCAAGATTTAATTTGGAGCATTTTCTTTATTAAGCCCCATATTACCTGTTTTATTAAAAATTGGTCCTTGAGATGAATTAAAGATTATTTGAGAGTTTTTGGGACAAACAAATCGCCACAAAAATGGTGCTTCGGCTATTTTGAATATTCATATAATAGATTAGATATAACATGCACTTTAAACTTTTTGACAATTTTAGATATATCACATTAAGAAATATAATTCAGTTCTTCTCATATTATTTTGTACTTAGAAGCATCCTAATAGTATTTGGTATTATTATCATATCATGTCAATGCCTGCGAACTATACATATATAGAAGTATTCGGGTTGGGCCAAGACTGCCCTACACCTTGTACTAGAGACTTCAATCTCTTGCAAACAAGGATGATGTCCACAGTAGAATTCCACTAACTTTTGATGATTCTTCATTTCCTTGGCATCTTAGCAGCATTTTTAATAACAATAAAGCTATTTAAAAAGTATCTTGAGAATTATCAAAGTTTAATGGAAATGACCATATCCAAAAGTGGGGTGACATGTTGAAGGATTTGTTAGTATAGATTTGGTGCACTTTCTCTCAAAGGAGATTTCCATCAAAAAGCAATAACCACAAATCCATGTTTGTTTAAAAACATATTCCAATAGGACAAAGAAAACTATCCACGTTTAAATATACTTAACATGGAAAGGACAACTCGAAGGATCTCAGTGCACATGAGAAGCAAAGTTGATACCTTTCCGGGACTTTTCCACTTCAGGATGGTTGGCAAGGGACGAGGAACAGCTGGACCTGTTATGTAGAGCTGCAAGTTGCTTGCTTCCTTAAAAATCATATCCCATTGAGACGATTGATATTGATCCACTTGATTCTCATTCTCACAATTTTTGAAGTGTCCTTGAAGTTCAGAAGTTCTATTGATTAAAGGATAATCTGAGAGCATACCATTCTCCTAAATGAACCTGAAAATTTGCTTTAGATATCTGATGAGGAGTAAAATAGTTGCAAAGTACTGCATGAAACAGAAAATATGAACCATGGTTCATAGTCTCTAATGAGCCACCATGATTATCCTTTCCTATTTTATGTGTTTCCATGCATGGCTAGAAAGTTAACAATAACAATCAAATTTGAACCTATGTTGCTTGACAAGCAACATATCCATCTAATACATTTGTTCATAAGTTTTCAGCATCAGCAACCAAAGTAAATCTCGTATACCAGATTGCCAGTGATACAAATATACTAAACTTTCTTAAGCTTGAAATAAAAAAATAATTCTCACAAATTTAAGCCCAAAGAGCAGTAGCATGTGCCTGGAAGCCACTATCAGAGGAGAATGTATGCTTTTATGCTTAAAAGGTCAAAATAATCATGCTAAATAATCAAAATCTCAATATTCAAATTAAGTGCATAACTGTGAGATCTGTAATTCCTTATTTTCTAGAAAACAAAATGCAGTAAGCAGCGTAAGCCATTTTTTAGTTCAGAAAAACGAAGAGACATTGTTTAGTTCATCAAAAACATTTTGATGTATCGGGGGTTCATTCCCAACACAAAAATCAATGAGAATTATTGCCAAATAGTTTCCCATTTGATGTAGTATCGAATCGATACCTCAGTTCTAAGAGTAGAGATTGCGAGCATAATTTGCAAGCCCAAATCAGGACCTCAAGTAGAACTCAATCACTCATTCAGGGTTAAACCAGAGACCCAGCGGGTCAACAACAAGCATATTTTCAGTTTCTTTCCTTTTTTTCTTGAACTGACAAAAATAGTGTTTAGTTTCGCAAACAGCACACAGAGGCTTCTTATTCACTACAAGGGACCAAACACAAAGAAACCTCTCTCTCTCTCTCTCTCACGCATCAAAGCTATCTTCAGTCTCCAATCGTTGGCAATCAACAGTGAAGAACTTCCAATCCATGACATCAAAATGCATGGATCAATCTGCAGTTATCAGCTATAAAAACAAGTAATATTATCTTTTCAGCCCTTTGCTTCTGAGAGTCCTGCTTCCTCTTTCCTTTCATTTTCCGATATGGCCTTTGGTAGCCAAAATCCAAACCTTTCAAGGAAAGGTGCTCTATCAAGAACCATGGGCTCCCTTACCGTGACATCAATGGCATCATAGATCCATAGCCTCAAGGTTGCCTCTCCCTTTAGCCCCAAAGAGAACCAACCAAGCCCAGCTATGGCTATGTCCATGCTGTTTACTACCCACCTGATCCCTGACACCTTGAATTCCTGTTGCCCCCACTCTTCGAGCTCTGAAATCCTCTCATCTCCAATGGGAGGCTGAAAACAACAAACCCTTTTAACAGGGATTCATGCATATATGCATTCATTATACATTAATACATACAAATGCACATGCATTCATGCATCCATCAATCTATACAAGACACAAACCTACATTATACACAAACATACATAAACTTAGACACATACCACACATGCATAGGATTGACTGAGCTATTTTTAAGTTGCTTGCATGTGTGCATCTGGCAGCTCATAAATGGTCATCTTTTGTTTAGGTCTAGAGTATGCCCACCCTCAAACGCAAATTTGTTTTGGGTAAGAATACAAATTGTTTTCCGGTAAGAGTAGTTTTCATCATTTTCAAATTGCTACTGAGAGATAGGCGGCCTCGGGAGTATAGAAATCATGATGGTTGATATCAACATAATATCAGCCCATTGCAGTTTACATTGCTCCATTAGGATGAATTATTGTTGTTCATGACCAATATTTTCCTTCATCATATGCGTCATTCCTCAATAATACTCGATATGCTTAATTAACTCATTGGGAGTTCGTTATTTTTGTTTGAGAAGAGAGACAGATCAGAAGCTCCACTAGATGTATGTGAAGGAAACTCTACTAAATAAAAGAAGACGCCAGAATGTTACCTGTAGCCTGGTGCCAACATGCTTTTTCCATAGTTCTTCAGCATTTTCTATCTTCCCAAAATGAAGTGACATGTTCGGTGAAGCCCAGACAGTTACATAGATGGTCTCCACGGAAGCATGAGTTAAATTGAGTCTCATTAGGCCACCAACATGAATAGTCTGTCCTACCTGCAATTGGTGTAATAATGATGATTATAACATCATCCATGATGTGAAAAATGTAAAAGTGAAGCAACAGGTAAGATCAACGTGATGTAAAAGTCAATTATCTGTTGCTCAAAAATCACACAAGAAATGGTGAATAGATATAAATCCAATTAATAGAATGAGTCAAATGCTTTCTCTCAAAAAAACAAGAATGAGTCAAATGCAACTCTAAAAACGTTCAAGCAACAAAATCCAGAGACCAGAATCAAGGTTTAATGGGAGAAGTTGAGCATTACTCTTTATGAGAAGCAAAATGAAAGGGTAGCCCCTTACTTGCTTGCACGCACGCACATGTGTGTGTGTGTGTGTGTGTGTGTGAGAGAGAGAGAGAGAGAGAGAAGTTGAGCATTACTATTTATGAGGCAAAATAAAAGGGTAGCCCCGTGTGTGTGTGAGGGGAGAGAGACAGAGAGTGAAGAAACCAATAAACAGCAACTAGACAAAGATAGATAATCAAATTATGAATTCCATACAACTGAAGCCCAGAGAAGAGATACACATGAATCAAGAAACCAAAGGCTGAGGCCTCTATACGCATTTAATAAATATTGAAGTGGGAAGCCAAAAACTAGAAACCAATGTAGGAAAGTACAATATTAAATATTCTATTGGGGAAAATCATAAACAAGAAACTAATGACCCCAGTTGGAAGACATAAAAATTCCTAAGTGATCGGCTCATCAGCACACCATTGAGTGGTGCTTTCCTGTAACATGGTTGAAAGTTGAAACATATTAGTCACCTAAGTTTCCGGATTACTATATCAAGTAATGGATAAACAACTCATTTGTTATTCCTTTCTGCCATATTTTACAGGATACCAATGTGGGGGTCATGGACCTTTTGGCCAATGAGTGGGATGCAAAGACAAGAACTAAATACTGGATACTTCAACCTTTTTTTTTTATTTGCATCACCAAACATTGTATGCTGTTGTTCTTAAATAATTTTACAGAACAATTAAAAATTAATTACAGAAAAAAAAAAAAAAGGAGAAGAAAAAAAAGAAATAAACCTCTAAGTTCTAATAAAGAATAAGGGGAAGGCTAGGTAAGCTTGTTTGGACTTTTCGGGACAAACTTCAAAACTCCGAACTCTTGACCTCCCTCACCCAAACTGATGTCTACCACTAGGAGAAAGCCTAAGAGAAAACAAAAGGCCAGATTAGTTTACTTGTGCTTTCTGGTACCATTAACCAGAGCCTGAATTCTGCACAGGATACAACATATTTAACTTACAAATGCCAAATGGCAACCCCTTGAATCAAGAAAACATGCAGAACAAAATTCTCTAAGCAATGAATAGATAAAAATTAGAAGTAAAAGACAGCATTGAAATCATGAAAGGATATTCTAATTAAAAGTTAATCCAGAAATATATTACCAGAATACCATTTGCTTTGTGTGCATGCTTGTTAATACCTTGCCGGCTCTTTTCAGGCAGATTACTTCGACTAGTTGGGGCTATTCATAAGGTCAAGTTACCACAGTAGGGGGGATTGGGAAAGGGAGGGAGGTGGGCACAGAGAGAGAGAGAGAGCGCACCTTCATCCTATAAGTCCTCGGTTGCAACTCCTTACGTATCTCCACCATCTTCTGCTCATCTCTAGTGAGCCTCAGGCTCATCAAATAAGGATGCAAAAGCCCTGGATTATCATACATCTTCGCTTTTGCAGGCAAAATCCCTCCAATTCTCACAATACCAAGTGTAGTTCCAGGAACCGCTGCCTCTGTTAACTGGGTCATCTTATTTCCCTCTCTCTTTGCAAATGCATTAATCAAAGTTGATTTCCCTGCATTTTGAGCACCCACAACCCATACATTTCCTCTTGGACCAGCTACCTCCTTGATGAACATTAACAAATTTCGAACACCCAAATCCTTCTTTGCACTAACTAGATAAACCCCACTTAATTTGGAGGCACCCCCAGCCTTAGCCCTGTGTCTAACCCATCTATCTAATCTAGTTGGTGATATTTGAGATGGTAAGAGATCAACTTTTGTGGCGACAAGAACAAGTTTTGGCAATTTTTGCAATTTTGACCCTTTTTGCAGTGCTTTTAACAAGGATTCAGCAGCTTTCCGAGGAAATGAACCATCAAAATCTACACAATCGACTACTAGAACTACCACTGTGTTTGCACCAGAATTGCTGGTTTTCATGAGTCGGGTGCTAATCAATCGATCAAAATCAAAGTCAGGAATCAAATTCTCGAGCTTTTGGTTCTTTATCTGGCCATAATTTCGTAGAGAATGGCACCTTGCGCACACTGTTACAGTGGGTTTCTCTCTCATGGCCTCTCTAGCCTTCTGTTTCCTCTCTCTCTTTGACAACTTGTCCTTCTTCCAAGAAAGAGTTTCCTCGGTTATGTTCCCATAACCCACACCAGCTGGTGCAAACCCATCCAAATCCTTCTCACATTCTTCCTCATCATCTATGACTTCAGGCATTTCCCAATCAAAATTTTCATCTCCACTGCCTATAACTTCTTCTTCTACATCTGATTCTCCTCCTTCTTCTTCTTCCTCTTCGCTTTCTTCTTCTTCACTGAATTCTCCAAGAAAATCATCAAATTCGCCATCAATTTCTTCCGTTTGTTCTTTAGTATCCCTCTTTATGAAAAACCCAGGAAAATCAGGGTTTTCACTCTGCATAAAAACCCCACAACCTGGACATATGGGCTGGCCCTCTTCTTCATCCCTGCCATCACTGAAAACTGGTTTTGGGGGTGCCTTAGATTTTCTTGTATTTGTTGAAGTGGGTTTTGAAGATGAACAGATAAATCTGGTTGTCTTGTTGGTTTTGACCAAAACAGAGGGATTGGAACCATGAAAGCATTGAAATGAAGCTACCCAAGAAGCAAATGTACTGTAATTACCTCGGAAATTAAGGAAATGAAGACAGGGCGTAAAAGTTTTCTACCTTTGGATAAAAGATGAGAACCGAGAGAAGTAGATATGGGTTTTGTAGGGTCTAAAGATAGAGACACCATTGGAGCTGCAGCATCACAAGTTGAGCACGGGAGATAAGCGTATGTAGGGATTTCTCCGTTCTCAAACTGTCAGTAAAAGTATCACACTACAAATCTAGAGAAATTTACGCCTGTATCATGATAAAATTACTGAATTTCTCTTTCGGTCTCCAAGTCAGGTAATTTTACGACAAACTCATGCATTCCTTATTTTTATTATTATTTAAGAGCAACACAAGCCTCTTCCATCGATATGTCTTTAGGATCTTACGGGATCATCATTAAATTTGACATTTGACACAGATATATAAAAAAATTAAGTTTGCGATATTTAACTTTTTTAGATATCTGTGTCAAATTTAATAGTGATCCTTCGAAATCCTACCCACATGAGAGTGGAAAGATATGATAAGATCATTTCTCATTATTTAATTATGCTCCTGGTTTGGTTTTCAACTATAAAACGACTCATTTTTTTTATTTATTTTATTTTACATGAGTGGGGCATCCGATGTCAATAGGTCGAACCTCCCACATTTGTAGGGTGGTTTAACATCGGACCGCCCCACATTTTTTGCTTTACCCAAATGATAATTGCAACATAGAAACGCTTTAGAACTACTCTATATGGTTTGATGTTCAAAATTTTTGACCCCTATAATATAAAAAATTATGAAAAATGATGGCATGATATTTGTAACATTGAACCGTCTTATAAAGAAGTATGGGCAAAAGATGTAGGCAGTTCGATTCCTATAGTCAATGAGCCCCATAAATGTGATGGTTTAATATTTTAGACATTGGAATGCCCCACAAATGTAAAGAAAGAAAACATAAAAAAATGAAAAATAAATAATTTGATATTTGAAACATCAAATTGAGGCCAAAACTAGATTAAAAAAAAACAAGTCCCACGAAATAAGACCTTGCAGTAAAATTCCCAAACTTGTAGACCAAAAGGAAAAATTCGATAACTTTTACTCAATCTATTAATAAAATATACAACATATTTATTAGACCAAATAACAAAATTAAGTTGGAAAATTTTTAATAGAGAGGAGAGATAAATAGTTAGAAAGAAAATCACAAAGTACATGACCACTAAAGAGAAATCACATTGTACATAGCCATTAGAAATAGAGAAAGGAACCGGTTGCAAAATTTCGAGATAGACTACATAAGCGGGAGGGAGGGAAAGAGAGCCCTTGATAGTTGTGAATTGAGAGTGGTAGATATGATGTATTGAGAGGTTGAAAAAGAAAAAAACATTATAAAAAAAAGGTTTTACAACATGATGAACTAAGAGTGTGAGATATAATGGGGTTGAAATAGCACAAATATGGTAAAAATATTTTTTGGGTTGAGGTGGTACAAAAAGGAAAGTATACAATGAGACCATTTATCTTTGGTACAAGGTGATCACAATTAATCTTGGCCATTGGATGTAAAATTTGGTGGGTGCATTTATTTCATTGACCAAACTCAAAGTTCAAAAACAATTTTTCGAACTTTGTGACATACCCAAAGTATCAGATTTCACATTGGATGATTGTAATTAATTGTGACCTCCTTATACAAAAAGTAAATGGTCTCATTGTATACAATCCGGGTATAAAATGATTTGTTGGAGTTAGCTTTTATGTTCAAACGTTGCTTGGTTCCCCTGTTTTTTCTATTGAGAAAACTATGCATACCTCCTAAAAGAAAGGGTAAAAGAAACTCTTTACACTACAACACTACATATTTAAAATACACTTGATCATTCCCTTAAAATACTATATATATATATATGGATAATCTAAAGTTCACATCTGTTCAAATTACATAGGTTAATGATAGAATGAGTTGTGAATGGTAGATTTACTAATTTTGTGGTTTATTTTTTAAAAAAATTACTTTTGTAATATATTAATCATTAAGTAAGAGTAATTTTGTAAAGAACACTACAAGACAAGTGGTATTTTTGTTATATCCATAAGGGGTAAAGTTGAAAGTTTTACTAAAGGACAATGACACTTTATGAATAAAGCTTTAGGACATTAACTTCAAAAATGTAATTGTATTTTTATAAAATTTTAAATTTGCCCTTGCTTAATGGTTAAGTTACCTATCAAAATATTTTTTTAATAAAAACTAATAATCTTTTTTTATAAATACGCCTATCACAACCCCTTTTAAAATTCACCTTTGTATTTTGAGGGGTTGTTAATTCCAGACAAACCCATATTTATGGGGGAAAAGTTTACATAGAGCCAAGGCTCTAAACAATCAAATTCAAGCCTACCTTAAAAATTTCACTAGAAGAGGTTGATTTGATGCCCAAATATCTTCAAATTGATCATATCGACATCAAGATAAATGGATATAAGAAACAAATGGATTTCTAGTGTATTTTGTAACGCATTTTTTTACCATCAATTTTAAATATTTTCAAGTTTTCGTATATCTCTCTATCTATACTATTTCTTAAGCTTTAAACTTTATAAATAAATAAAAAAAAATGTCTTAAAGCTATCAAAAAGATTTCCAATATTGAAACCACATTTCTCGACACTATTTGAAGGTAGGCTCTAGTTTTATTGTTTGAACCTAGGCTCTATATATATATATAAGAAGTGATTTTATGCAACTGTTGTATAATAATATAATGAAACAATCTTAAAAACCATGTTAGTACTATTTGTTTGACTCCAATGTTTAAATATACTATTTTCATTACAATGAACAATCACAAAAAAATAAAATTTGTAAACACACCCTAGAAAGTATATTTTTAGTGCGATTAACATAAACCCTCCATTTTGTTAAGATGCTTAGATCTAGGCCTTACAAGGATTTTTTTTCCTTTTCAAACTTTTTATATATCTTTGTTATCATTAGATGCAAAATGTTGAAAATAAAAAAAATAGTTTTTAGTTCGTAAAGGCCTAGATCTTGAAATTCATCAAATGGATGGTCTAAACTTATTTTAACCATATCTAATATGCAAATTGACATGTGCAAATTTTGGGGTCGTACAAATGCTACAGTCCTAGTTTTCTAGAAGTGTGGTTTCATTATATTACTAGGTAACTATTACATGAAATCATTTGATATAACCCCTACTTTAATGTTTTATTTTTTGATTTATTTTTAACATTCTACATATTACTAATTTGGACTGATCGATATCTAATCTAGATCACCAAACAAACGATCTGATACATATATGTGGGTGAATGATCCACCCTACTAGTCCGAGTTTCAAAATGTTATTTCAACTTTTAAAACATTATTGTAATTTTTATTTAGATAGTTTGATATTCAATAAACCCGTATGAGCTTTTAGGAGTATTATTTGAACTTGAAAGTTGATCCATTTTGAAATTTATTAAATACGTGTTAGAGTTTCCTTTGAATGGAGAATTTGAAAATTCACCGGGTTGAAATCCGATGAATGGGTATCAGGTTTTATGAGGATGGTCATCATATAAGTAAAAGTATTTGTAGGATCGTAGTTTTTTTATTTTTTTGGGTAATTCAGTGAGGAAGACAGGCCCTATCAACATGTTTTCAATAATTGGGGAGTTACATTTTGAATGTGTTAATTGGGGGTATCAACGATAGGGAATGGATACCACAATGTGGTAATTAAGTGTGCTACCACCACCACCCAGCCCCTTTCCTATTTGTAGGACCATACTTTCTCCAATAATAATACTCAACCTCATGCTATATGGTGAGCACAAGGCAAGATATCGCGCATGCAGGTTGTATGATTAACATTGTGAATCCCAACAAGGAATATTAGGTGGCGGTCAAGTGGATTCTAATGTATCTTATGGGGTCATCCAAAATGTTTGAGCCTTAAAAAAGGCAAGCTTATGATAGAGGGATACATAAAGTTAGACATGGGAGGATATTTTATGATATTTAGAAGTCCACATCATCATCATTATTATTTTAGGTTTTTCTCAATTAATTGGAGTAAGTTCTTGAGAAGTCCACATATTGATAGTTATTCGCTTTAACAGTAGGAGTTATTACATGTCTAACTAACTTGCAGAAGTGTGTGTATCATTTATTAAAGAGGGAGAGTCCATCTCAGTAAGAGAACCCTGCAAGGAGATGCTACGAAAGAAAAATGTTAATCCAAGAGCTAGTTTGAAGTATGACAAATATATTATCCATTGTGATAGTCAAAGCGTTATTCACTTGAGCAAAAATGCGGGTTTCCATTTAAGGACGAAGTGCATTTATGTACATTATCACTTTGATTAGGATGCAGAAAGCAAGTTGTTGCAACTTGAGAAGCTCCGTGCCAACAAGAATGTGTTGGATAAGATGACAAAGGCTTTATCCAAAGCCTAGTAACAATCGTGTAAAAACATGGCTCTATTTTGTATCATATGAGCACCAAATTTTGGATAGGGCATAACCCTTATCATGAGATTGGAGGTCCCAACATCATTTTAATGCAGGGGAGGACCCCAACGATCATTCAATTAAATAGAGGGGCATTAAAAAAAGGGTGTGGTTTTCATAAAGTTGCAACTTTGAACCATCCATTTTATCATAGCATATAATTTTGATGTAAAAATATTCTTAAGATTATTTCAAAATCTATTTTCATATCTAATTATAAATTTTAAACTCCAAAAATGATTAAAATCAAGTAGATCTATAAACATATAACAATCTTGAAAATGGACGGTCTAGATAATGTGTTGTAAGATGCATCATTTATGCGACTCAAAATCCTTTATTTTTTCATAGTCATACATCTCAACATCGAGATGATCAATTAGAGGGTTTTCCAATATTAAAACAACCTTTTTCGATGGATTTTTGAAGTGCATCTGTAGTTCTACATTTTAAGGTTGCAACCTTGTATAAACGTCTCTAAGGGGTTTTAACTTGAAACCTCATCAAACACATATGGGTGGAGGGGCATCGAAAACATAGGGTTAATGTAAGGGCCCATTTAGCTCACTGGATTAAGATTTATAGGAGTCCTTCGGCCAATCACGTTTGTTTCATTTAGAATGGACATTTATGTTGGAATTGAGATTTCTGTCGAATTTCTGAATGCTCATTTTAAGCCTAAATTTTGAAAATCTCAATTCCAACAAAATAGGTGGATTTGACATTTCATGGATGACCCATTTTGCTGCTGAAAAATAAAAAATTATCAAATTTTTAGAGAGGGAAAAAATATCAAATTTTAAAGAGAAAAAACATATTAAAATTTTAGAGAGGGAAAACTATATCAAATTTTAGAAAGAGAATGTAACGAAATTTTTTAGAGAGAAAAAATATATTAATTTTTTAGAGAGATAAACTATCTCAAATTTTTAGAGAGATAAACTATCTAAAACTTAAAGTTTTAGAGAGACCATATTAAAATTTTAGAGAGGGAAAGTATCTAAAATCTTAAGTGTTAGAGAGAGAAAGTATCTTAAAATTTTAGAGAGGGTAACTACATTAAATTTTAGAGAGAGGAACTACTTGAAAAATTTTAGAGATACATATCTAAAAACATTTAGAGAGAGAAATTATTTCAAATTTTAAGTTTGAGAGAGAGAGAATATATTAAAATTTTAGAGATTAGAAACTATATCAAATTTTAGATAGGGAAACTACCTAAAAATTTTTAGACAGAAAAACTATCTCAAATTCTAAGTTTTAGAGAAAGAAATAATATCAAAATTTAGATAGAGAAAGTACCTGAAATTTTTAGAGATAGAAACTATTTTAAAAAAATTAGATAGGGAAACTATATCAAATTTTAAGCTTTAGAGAGAGAGTATATTAAAATTTTAGAGAGAGAAACTACTTGAAATTTTTAAAGAGAGAAACTATCTCAAATTTTAAGTTTTAGAGATAGAGAGTATATTAAAATTTTAGAGAGTGAAACTACGTCAAATTTTAGAGAGATAAAGTATATAATTTTTTTAGAGAGAGAAATTATCTCAAATTTTTTTAAGAGAGACTATTTCAAATTTTAAGCTTTTGAAAGAGATTGTATTAAAATATTTGAGAAATTTTAGAGAGAAAAACTATCTCAAATTTTTTAGAGAGAGAGAGAAAGGATTTGCATTTTCAAGAAAAAGATATTCCAATCAATCCAAACAAGGAATTTGCATCTTTTTTATTTCTACAAGATGTGATCCAAACATTATACACCATATTCCAGGAAATGCCAATTCCAGGATTGACTTTTCCCAGGATTAAAAAAATCCAGGGATCCAAACGGGACCTAAAGGAAACATTTTATTTAAGGTTGTATCTTTAAAATGTAGATTTAAATGTGCATATCAAAAATCCATCATAAAAGGTTGTTTTGATATTGGAAAACCCTCTAATTGATCATCTCGACATCGAGATATATGAATACGATAAGAAAAAGTGATTTTGAGTTTGAAAAATATTATATCTTACAATATATTATTTGGATTGTCCATTTTCAAGATTTTGATGTGTTTATAAATCTACTTGATTTGAACCATTCTTAGAGTTTAAAGTTTTGTAATTAGAGATAAAAATAGATTCTCAAGCCATCCTAATAATTTTTATACCAAAATTATAGCTGAAACAACCTTATTAAAACCACACCTAAATTAAAACCTAATCAAACACATATAAGTATGTGTTTTCTTTTCGTAAGTAAGAATTCCTTTATTAGAGAGAGAAACCCCCTTGAAGAAGAAAACCTAAATAAAGAAACAACTTATTGGAGGGAAAGTAGAGCAAGGAATTTGAGAGAGAAACCCCCAACGAATTGCATCACTTCTCAATATTGTTCTTTGATTGATCGTCCATCTTCGGTATGGCATATTGTGAATCACTTGAAGATTTGTGGAATTCCAAAGGTGGGTGGTATATTTTGGAATATTATGCGTAGTTAATTACTATAGGAGTTATGGTTGGAAAGACATAAGAGGACCTTTGATGGTGTGGCAATGGATTATGCAACTCTTAAGAATAAGATCCTATTTAATACTTGGAATTGGTTTAGATCACTTAATTTCCTTAAGATTTATTAAAGTGAGACCCACAAGTGCATGGAATCCCCCTTTGAATGGTTGTTTTAAACTGAATTTTGATAGATCCTCTATGGGAAATCTAAGTAGGGCTGGGGTGGGTGGAGTTTGCAAGGATTCAAATGAGAATATAGTTTTTTGTTTTGCAGCACCATGTGGAGTGGCCATTGCTAACTCCGTTGAATTGGCAACAGCCTTATAAGGTATCAACTTGTGGAAGAAGAAGAATTTGGGGGACGTTTTGATTGTAGAAGGGGATTCAAAGAATGCTATTGACTGGTGCAGTGGTAAGTTCGGCCCCCCATGGCGTAAGAGACAGATTTGGCTGCATATTAAAGAGATAACTAGCAGTAGCAATATAACTTTCAGCCATGTATATAGAAACGTTAATTCTATGCTGGATGATCTAGCAAAGAAAGGGGCATTTCTTCATTCTCTAGTGGTTTCTCGGGTTCTGTTTTAGTACTGCAATGATTGTAATGACTCTTTTGAAATAACAATATTCAATACTCTTGTCAAAAAAACAGAGATGAAGGGAAAAAAGGTTGTGATTGACAATAAAAGTATTTGTCATCATCAAGCTCTCTAATTTTCAATTGTTATAGTAAATTTGATTTTTTCTCTATGGATATAGCCCGTAAGAGTGAACTACGTTAAATTCGTGTGCTTCTTGTTTCTCATCCCCATTTATTCTCTAACACATATACACCTTTTGTTGATCTTTGTTCAAACTTCAAAGTGCATTATAAGTGTTTCGACTCTCTGCTTTCAACGAACATATAACTCAAGACATATTGAACCTCGAGCTTAGCTAGACTTGACGTAGTAAACTCGGTATTGGCATGGGTTTAAGATTTGGGTTTGATGGCTTAGATCCGGATCCAATATTTGATCCAGATAGTAATTTGGATGGGATCTGGGTACAAGTGGATCTAATTTGGATTTGACCCAATTATTAAAATGTTATGTATTATTTTATAAATTTATAAATATACATTGTATAGTATTTTTAAATATATATTATATAGTATTTTTTGTTATATATTATTTTATAGATATAAAATAATTTTTTTGGATCTTTGTTCAAACTTCAAAGTGCATTGTAAGTGTTTTGACTCTCTGCTTTCAAAGAGCGTATAACTCAAGACATATTGAACCTTGGCCTTAGCTAGACTTGACGTAGTGAACCCAACCATAGCAAATAGGATTAAGAATTGCCCAATCCGACTCAAAACCCAAATTTTGGACTCGATCCAAATTGTGGTATGGGTCTAAGATTTGGATCTGATGGGTCAGATCCGGATCCAGTATTTGATCTAAATAGTAATTTGGATGGGATATGGGTACAAGTGGATCTGATTTGGATTTGACCCGATTATTAAAATGTTATGTATTATATTATAAATTCATAAATATACATTGTATAGTATTTTTAAATATATACTATGTAGCATTTTTTGTTATATATTATTTTATAGATATAAAATAATACATAAAATAATTTTTTTGGATCCGATCGGATCCAAATATGGATCCAGATCCACATATACTTTTCGGATCTGATTCGCGTCCGGATCTGTATCTCCATATATACTTTTTGAATCCAAATTCCATATCTCGGTAGATCCAAACCTGATCCGACCTATTCTCAACACTAATAAATGGGTATCCAAGTCGAAGAGAAATAGGGAGAGATTTCTAGTAACCTCACTGCTCAATGAATGGTCAAGGATTTCTAATGAATAATGACACTGAGGACCAGCGAAAATAAGTAGAGCTACATTCATCTGTAGTGTCTATGAACTTGGACGGTGCAGATTTTGTTCAAAAGTCAATGTGAGAATCAGGGGCACTCAAGGCCCCTCTTACGATCATGGAGGACTATGGATGCTAGGTGGATTATAAGAGAAGTAGAAAGGTTCAGGGTCTTTGTATTTTTTTTTTTTCTTATTTCCATCTTAAATATTGGGTCTTTTTATTTTTATTTTAATTATTATTGGGGATGAAGGAGAATCCATAGAAATAAGCGTGTACGGTTTTGAAGATGATCGAATTTGGTTCTTGGGTGATTTCTAGTTTTTTTTAGAAATATGTGGAATTTTTTTTTTGTTGGAGAGAGACTCCCGATGGCCTATGCGTGTTTTTAGAGCGTGTTTGATAACAATAAGTTGTTTCCTGGAATTGGAAACTGTTCATCTTCTGTGTTTGATAAAAGACGGGAAGGTAAATAAAGAACTTACCTATTTCTGTTCATGTTCTCATATGTAAAGAAAAAAAAGTTCCGACAAAGAAGCTGAAAGTTTATGTCAAATCTTCCCCGATAAAATTGTGCCCTAGGGTTTACTCAGCCGCTCAGCCACCCCTCTCTTCGCAATTAGCCGCTCAGCAAGACAGCGACTCCACTGCGAAAGTTTTCTCTCGCTCTCTCTTCCCAGTAAAGGCAGCCTCTTGCCCAGTACTATTCGCGGCTTTGCAACCTCAACAAGTACCTCAAATCAGTGAGCTCTTTGTTGATTTTGCATTTTTTTCTTCTTTTTTCTTGCTAATTTCGGATTTATCTGTTAACAGCATTGTTCTTAGGGTTTTTTTATGGAGGAAACCCTATAAAAACATTTCTAGGGTTAAATCTACTTATTTTTGTGTAATTTTCTATGTTGAATGTAGTATTAAATTGGTTTAATAGTTTTCTATGTTGCAAATCGAGTTCTAAGGCAATGCAAAACCTTTATTTCGTGATTTTTCTATGTTGTAAATCTAGATTCAGGGTTAACTGATTGTTTTGAGTGCTTGACATCAAGTTCCCTGACAATCTATCCGTATTAGAGTGCTTGTTGGTTGTCTGCATGATAAGATATTAGAGAGCTTGTTGGTTGTCTGCATGATAAGAATATGGATGCACAATCATTTGATAGTTTGGTTTCTTGTTGGAATCAGTGTACTTCATTTCAGACTGCTGTATTTTTTATTAGCTTGATTCACTGTGAGATTGCTACATTAGCATCACCCTAGTTCATGCAATGCTTAAAATTTGTTATATTGTTTTTATTATGGAAAAAAAACCATAAAAAATTAAAAAAATTGAATTAGAGCTCCAAGAATGCTCAACCCTCCAACTCAATTTTGGACAAATGCAAAAGATTTAAATCTTTTGGAGCTCGAAATTGAATATTATTTAGAGAAGCCACCCCAAAAATAGTTTATTTGAAAAAGAGAAAAAAAAAGACTTACTTGGTTCAGATTTTCAGATTAGCTTGGGTAATCCATCAAAAAAGTAGTTTTGATTAGCTTGGGTAATTCATATTTTCCTGTTTCTCTTTCCTCTACCTCTTCTCCTACTTGCTTGGTTCAAATCTCCACAAAAAACCATAGTCTCTTCTCCTAAACTCATTCTCCAATTCAACTGCAGATTGTTTTGGTAATGGGGTGAGGCTGGATCCCCTTACTCTTCACCAATCTGGACCCTTTATGGACTTTGAACACCACCACTTTGATCCTTCACTCCCAAACCTATCAGACTATGAGACCACCATCTCCAACTTCTTCGAGTTGTGTGATACCAAGGTCAGGGACTATTGTCCATGCCACGACTCCAAGAGAGAGAAGAAATTTGACACTCATACGCTATTTTTCAGAGACTATTTGCATCAAATGAGTATTATTGGTTTTAGTTTTGTAGGACTTCTTTCAAGAAACTTTAGTTTCTGGGAATGGTCATAGTCAAATTTGGAAATTGGAAGGTGGTTTCGGGTTCATAATGAATGAGGATTTGGTTTCGGTTTCAGTGCTCTTATTCAACACTGATTTCCGAAGTGATCAACTTTACTTTCATGGCTAATTAAAATGTTGCTTGTCGTTTTTTCCGTATTTCTGTTTAACTAATCCATGTCGCATCCTTATTTGAGAAATTGCCCGGATGTCACTTGGATGACAATTCAATTTATCCATTAACCTTTTCAATGCCCTTTAGAAAGTTATTGCTGAGTTATTGAGATGGTTTTATTCATTATGCTGCAAATTGTGACAATACTCTATCATGAATATTAGCATCCTATCTGTTATTTACTGTAAGGGTCTTCAACTGTATTTGGTTTGAAAGAAACAATAAGATTGGCAGCAATGATTATGATGGCATCACATAGTTAGCATGATTTAGTCATTAAGGGGAAGTTATCAGGTGAGATGTTTTCATGCAACATGTAGGTGTAGAGAGAGAGAGAGCATTAGTTGGGGATGGACTTGATGACAATATTCTGATTATGACATTTCATAGGGGATGGCTCATAATGGAAGACATTGCTTTAACCGTAGATGAGACCTGGGGTCTCTTCTTATATGAGATATTTCCTTCTTCTGATACTTATCTATTTCTATGCTCTCTAGTCTATTCATTGCCCATTTAGCTCCTTACTGATTGTGTATACTTGCCATATTATGTGCACCTTTTGCTTGGGTTTTTATGAATGTGAATTTGAATTATAGACAACTTGAACTTAGAGAAACCTATACTTGAAGAATAGGCCCTTACTAATTATCTTACTTTCTTTTATAGGATTTGATTAGATTTCTGTTATTATGCTCGCTATTGTTATGCTTTATTTATGGTTCAATAGTACAGGGTGGTTTTGTTTCTGGTTGAGGATGTACATTTCCAACATTGTCCTTTTTTGCATCCTAAGGAACCTTTTGTGTGCTAAATGCTAAACAATTCAGCATGTTGAATTGTGGTCAATGCATTCTTATCCTGATCTTTATGTTGAATGCTATGATGGTTTTACTTTGTACAGTTTTGGCATATTCAACGCATTGAGTTTCCTTAAGCTGTATATGACAATTTTTTGTGTTGTTTCTCTTTAAAGGGTCTAGACGATATAGATTTGCATTCTCGTTGTTGTAGAACTTGGTTACTGGATTGTACTTTGAGCTTCCAATGATTACTAAAATTCACTGTGGTACTTTGTAATATCTTTCTCTGCATTTTCTCTATTTATGTTTGAGCTATAATGCCTTGTACTTATTATTATTTATTTATGCTTAATATTTAGTGCCATCTAGTTTAAAGAAATCAACCTAACGAGGCTTTATTATAACTGCTAAAGATTGCCATAACAATATGAGCCAGTACAACCTTGTAGAGGAGGCCCAAGAACTTCTTTAGCTTCCTAGGAGATTATCAAACATAGAAACCATGAACTTCTTTAACTTCCCTGGAGGTTGTCAAAAACAGAAACCAGGAACTTCTTACAGTAACTTGTATCTTCCCAACAAGGAGGAACTTCCAATTTACAGTTCATGAACTTGCTTCCAGTTATCAAACATGCCCTTTGGGCGTGTTTGATAACAGGAAGTGTCTTCCAGGAACTTGGAACAGTTTACTGTTCATCTTTGGTGTTTGATAAGAAATGGAAGTTAAATGGGGAACTTCACTTTACAGTTCATCTTCCCCTTTTATGTGTTAAAAAAAGTTCCAACCGAAAGGTCGGAACATGAAGTGGGAAGTTTTTATAAAACTTCACCCCCGAAAGTTTGCCCTACGTGAGTCTTCTTCTTTACTGTTCATATTTCTGTTCTTCCTCTTCCGCTAAGCCATCCCTCTCTTTGCAGCATGCTGCCATTAGCCAGAGCCCTCTCGCTGAGCCACCCCTCTTCTCTGTTCTTAGCTGCACTAAGCCGCCTCTTCTTCCTTCCTCGTCAACCTCCCAACATCCCTCTTCGTAGAGCCTCCTCGCCTGCTTCACCAAGTACCTCTCTCCTCTCTCTCTCTCTCTCTCTCTCTTTCCATTTCTGGTAAAATGGCTTTCTTTCTCATCTCTCTCTGCAGAGCTACTTTATTCTCTCTCTCTCTCTCTCTCTCTCGCTCTCTTCATTTCTGCAAGGATGTCACAGGTTTTTTTCTTCCAAAAATATATTTCTCTCTTTCAGACCTCTCTCTCTCTCTTAGATCCCACAAATTGATCGATTTGTCTATTAACCTAGCCCGTTCTCTCCCTCTATTTGTATTTATCTTTCTCTATCTCTCTCTGTATCTCTCTCCATCTAGCTGTGTAGCCCTAAATCTCTTTCTCTCTCTATCGCCCACTAAAAGTGTTAGCCCGTTGTCCTTCTCTATCTAAAAAATTTCATTGATTTTTTTTTCCAAAAATATCTTTCTCTCTCTTTCATACCCCTCTCTCTCAGATCCCCCAAATCGATTTATTTTTTGAGGGGATCTGAGAGGTTCACGGTTTTTTTTTTTTTCATGGATTGTTAGCTTTATATAAAATATATCTCACTGTTTTTTTCTTAGATTGTTAGTTGTACATAATAGATGTCACTTTTTTTTTCATGGATTGTTGGCTTTATATTAAATAGATATTTTTTAAGATTGTTAGTTGTATATAATAGATGTCACTGTTTTTTTTAGATTGTTAGTTGTATATAATAGATGTCACTGTTTTTTTTTTTTCATGGATTTTTAGCTATTTATTAAATATATCTCAAATGCTATTTTGATTGGCTCGGAGTTATTTGCATGATTGTGTAGTGGAATTGGCTCCTCTTTGGGTGTTGCCTTTCTTTAGATTTTTGATTTGTAGATGAAATCTTAGCTATTATTTTCATTATTTCCTTCTTGAATTCACTAGAGCTATTTGGTCTTGCTTTTTATGCCATAATTGATTTGTAGTTCACATAAAACATGAGTATGCAAAGTGATTGGTTACAATCAATTGCGCTTCACTCATATATCTATAGTTAGCCATGTATTCTTCTTGTATTTGTTTTTTTCATTTTCATGTAACATTTGAGGTGAACCTTAATGATAAATTTTAAGATGATCCTTGGTGCAAAAGAAAAAGTAGAAAATACACCATCTGCCAGAATATATCTACCATATATTTATTAACCAGGTCCCCTCCCATCTCGCAAATCTGAGTTGATTTTACTGGAATTGAGAATAATCTTACTTACCTCTGTTTTTTTTTTGGGCTTGTTCAGTTTTATTTAGCTCAAATTATGAATGCTGTAGCTACCATGCTCTTTTTTTTACCTTTCTATTTTTAATGAATAATGCTTATGGGTTCATGAAATCTGAATATAATTGTATATTCAATAATAATCGATAATTGTATAAAATATATTGGAGCATAGTCCATAATGACTTGAGTTAGTTCAAATGGAACGATTGAAAAGGACAAGAGGTAAGCCCAAAAGGACATGGTTGGGCGTAGTCCCCATATCTTGGACTTATGGCCTCACTGATAATATGGCCTTTAATAGAGTAGAATGGAGAACTAGGATTCATGTACCTGACCCCAATTAATTAGGAAAGGGCTAAAATGGTGGTGAGGATGATGATGATGATGATGATGATGATAAGATTACCAAATACTCAGTCAAATGGTTTGTACTAATATAGATGAATTTAATCTTGCTCTTTTGTAATTTTCTTTCTCTTGTATTAAGTGCTTAGATGCACAAGAAAAGACAAACTATTACTATGCCTCACTAGAATAAAAAAAAAGCATACAGTGTAAGTTTCGAAGCTTTGTAAAATCAGTAGTGCCTAAAAGAAGAAACTCTAGAAAATGATGTGAAAGGAGTAAACCCTAATAATGGAGAGAAAGCCATGCGGAAAAACCTAAGCAAAAGAAAGGTTCTGTGTGGGTGCATGTGAAGGTAGCTAGGCTTGAGGAGAGTGATAGGGGCTAGAAATGGCAAGATAAGCGCACAACTAAATATGAGAGAAACAGAGACAGAGACATAGTGAGAGGAGAGTATTTTTTGGCTAAATAGAGAGACGTTATTTTGTCACAAAAGCCCTAGTGATAAGGGATTTGGGGTAGCATCAGTTGGGAGAGGAGAAAGAAATAGGGGTAAAATCCAAAGCAAAGGAGTGATTGAGATACCTACCAGGAAGGACAACAGTGAGGAACGAGATGAGAGCTAGAGAGAAAGAGCTATCGGACTTCATATTAATGAGAGAGGGAGAGAGGTTAACTGAAATTTTATTTTAGTTTTGGGCAACATATAGTCCATGTTTGGATGACAAATGAATCTATAATAGATATAATATTCTGATAGAGATTAGTGTATTCTACATAGACATAGGTTTATTAGTTTCTTGTCTGAAACCATTAAATACAAAAGCTTAATGTTATTTTCTGTTGGACTAAGGCCTTCACAAGTATAAGAGGTGTTGTTTGGTGGAAGCCATCACATATAGCTGGGATAAGGCCCTGATGATGATGATGATAATATAAGAAATACCATGAGTGAAAAAGCCCAAAGATAAGTACTTCTAGCAAAAAAAAAAGGAACTTTTCATAAAAATCCTATATATTTCATGAAATTATGAAATCGCCTCATATTTTTTTTATTCTTTGTTCTCAAGTCCCTTTTATCATCAGATTTTATTGTTTCCAGAATAACTCCTCATTGGCACTTAAGTATCCAACCCAAACTTTTTTAGCAAAGAATGAGTTTGTATATGAAGTGCTGTACCCAAAAGTTTAAGTAAAAACATGGATCCACACTTGAAGCCACACTTTTTTAAAGTTAAAGACATGGCTCTGTCCCACTATTTTTTAAGTAAAATATACATAAACTGCTCTTGTAGGAGCATATTGCATGCATGCTCCCTTAGGGTAAAGGGCTACTTTGCAGGATTTTTGGGATCCACCAAAACATAACTTGGTGACTATTTAAAACAAATAAGAAAATTGGATTTAGTTAGTAAACATTTAGATTATCCAAAATTTGGATGTTCTCTGCTCAATCTTAGGGCTTTATATTTTAAGGGGCATAGAGTGTACTTTTTTTATAAAAATCTTATGAGGTTTGTACCTAGCTTAAAAACGCTACATATGCAAAATTTGAGGGCCTAAAAATGCCCCTAGATTGGTTTTTAGTATGCTCCCACAGAAGCATAGGCATGATTTTATTTTAAAAAAGTGGTTTTGGCAATTCAAGAGTTGAACCCATGTTTTTTCTTTAAAAAAGCGGGTTTGGCCCTTCATGCTTGTACTTTTAAAATGTGGGTTCATTGCTGCCGAACTCATTTTGCTAAAAGAATTTGGTTTGGCACTGCATGTGCCAAACTTTTAGAAAAATAGAATTCTGAGGGAAAAAAGGACTTGAGCATAAAAATAAAAACTATCAGACTTTTTTTTATAGGATTTTTATTTATATTTGCATAAAAATAAAGAAAAATCAAGTGCCAACAAACAATTTAGAGAAATTAAAATAAAAGTTAATAGTGCAGTAGCAATAAAGAGCTCAAAGAAATGGGGTATTTCAATTAATCCTAGAGAGAAAAATTCCACATTCGGAACAAATCCCAATGATTTGGATAAAATAAGCAAATATTTTAATCTAAGTTATGAAAAAGTGATAGCCTCAGTCAATGCTCTTAACTTCCATTTTTGTCTCTAGTTTTTTCCTACCAATTCAAACCTTATCACAATGAATCAATAGACCTCGAGTGATGTCAAAAATACATAACAATGTTACCTTTTAATAACAAGTAAATATAGGCTACCAATTGTAGAGAACTTCAAGAGCTACATATAGAAAAGAAAGAAATAGGCCAAAATCAGCAATGTCAAACAAACTTAAACCTTGTATACCAACATCAACAGTAGTATTATGATAAAAAGGGTTCGGAGAACAACACAGTTTTTAAGTCTCAGAGCTCTCAGCCCATAATTTAATCCAATCCAGTAATCAGAAAAATCTTACATAGAGAAAAATATTACCCAAAAAAAAAATGATAGTTATGGATGTTATAAATCAGAAGGGAAATCGAAATTCAAAACCAAAACCAAAAACCAAATTGAGATAATTTGAATTATATTAACGAAACCAGATGATTGATTAATGGTATTTTGGTATCAACTCCACAAGAAGTTGATTGAAGAGAGACATTTGCAAATTTAACAACGTAACACGAATAATGAAAGAGAATATGCCCATGCGTAACCTACTTCCACAAAGCTTCCCTAAAGAAAATGCCACAAATAATGGTAATAGGGCTCCTCCGATTGTCACAAATTGCTTGTTCACAGCCTTTCAGCTAAATGTAGCCTGGAATGAGATTATAATTATAGTCTAAGGAGACCTTCTACATAGCAATAACACACACACACACAAAGAGAGAGAGAGAGAGAGAGAGAGAGAGAGAGAGAGAGAGAGAGAGAGAGAGTAGTAGTAGTAGTAGTAGTAGTAGTAGTAGTAGTAGTAGTAGTAGTAGTAGTAGTAGTAGTA
>NW_006498435.1:306903-379587 GCF_000471905.2 Amborella trichopoda
TTTGAAATCCTAAAATTATTTCTAAATAGAATTTTACCTGAGAGAGTAAATGGATATTCTACCTTGGCGAGAGTAAAACATCTTTGGCTTTAGGGGATGACCAACTGTGATTGAACAAAATCGTGTCTCCGTAAAGCCAAAGAAAAGCTGTGCCTTCAAGCATGACAACTGAATAAACAGGAGGAACTTTCGTATTTTCTTCTTCTCCCTCTCTCAGTGGCTCCCCACTTTGTTCTCTATGACCCGCCCTAAGCCTTCTCTCTCCTTTCTTTTTATCAAACTCTAGTTCGAGCCCCCTTTCTCTTCCCTCCTTGGAACCCCACCCTCTCTCTCTCTCTCTATCGAAGCCCTAGTCCCTTCCACTTTCTTTGTCTCTCTCTCTCTTCAAGACTAGGCCTATTTGTGCCGCGAGTCATCACCTTCTAACATTGGACCTCATTTCCATGCAATTTTTTTTTTTTTGAATTTTTGCTTAAAAGTCATTGTAGGGTTGAAATAACTGAACAAGCTGGTATGCCTGTTATTCCCCATGATGATAATGTGAAATATGATATTTATCAAAAAATAATTACTGATATTTGTCACTAATTATATGTAAATCTGTAAATTCGACGATATTTACTTTTTTTGTGTGTATAATTGACCAGTGAATTAGTAAATTCATCATGTTTTTATATTCACTAATATTTAAGTTCAATTTATGGTCACCATGCGCTTGGGTTCTAATCCTCTGTGTCATTTGGATTTAGTTCCTCTTTGCATAGATATTTCTTGATCCATCAAAACTTGTAGGAAATCTCATGTAATCATGATTTTACTTAAGTAGTAAACTTGTAGGAAAACTCATCTACTTATGTCATTACGTCCATAAGACACTGGTATCCCTACATAAAGAGTCAATCTCATAAAAATGTGCAGAAGGTTCCACAGAGGTGAGCTTTTTCTAGAGGCCCATGAGATGACGTTACTGGAATCCCCTTCAACTATGAGTGAGGTTCCCCAAGAGAGTTTAAAGTTTCTCAGGCTTATCAGGAGTGCCATGGCTTCGACTTGTTGGGCATTCATTACTTCGAGAGGTTCAACAAAAGTAAAAAGAATCTTCCTTTCATCATCTCGGAAAACTCCTCCTGCCCCTGAAGGCCCCGGGTTGCCCATAGAGCTGCCATCAAAGTTGAGTTTGATAGCACCTCTGGGAGGTGGTTGCCAGAAACTGCTTTTTGTGGGCCTATTAGGCTTGTGGTGACGGATCAGGTGCCAATTGTTGGAGAAGGATGATGAAGGAATTCCAACAAACTCTTTTCTATTGATGCTTCTTCTATTGTGAATCAGCAATAGAGTGCCGAATTTGATGTTGTTTTAATGCGCTATGAAAATGAAAGGGACATGGAGTGGTAGAGGGAGAGAAAGTCAACAACTCACCCTCTGAACTAACCATTTTGTACGTAATGACATGGATGGGCTATAACGAGAAAATCTCAATAAAATGATGAATTGTAACCTCTAATTACAAAACTGCAAGCATGACTTATTATTGATGCTCCTTCTATTGTGAATAAGCAATAGAGTGCCTAATTTGATGTTGTTTGAATACGTTATGAAAATGAAAGGGACATGGAGTGTTAGAGGGAGAGAAAATCTACAACTCACCATATGAACTATCCATTTTGTACGTAATGACATGGATGGACTAGAAAATCTCAATCAAATGATGAATTGTAACTTCTAATCTGTGAGTTTTGTAATTAAAGGTTTAATCTACAATTTCTATATTTCCCAATTGGTAATTAGGGGAAATTGCCAGCAACAGATTTCCCCTGTTTTCGCAAATAGATTACCAAACTAGGTTTCAAAATTCAAGCTTCCAGGTCATAGTTTTCTGCTTCTACCTTTTTTTAGGCTCTCAGTTTTTTAGAAATTCTTCAAGTTTTTTAGAAATTCTTCAAGAAATTGGCTTTCTCAGTTATCAAACTGGCCATGGTTTTCCCTCTCTACCAGCAAAATCATTTATCAACGCATCAATACCTGTCTGTCTGTCTCTCTTGCATCTTTAACTTATTGAAGCATGGCTTATGTAGTTCAGTAACCCTAAGTTTTCTCTCTCCCCAAACCCGAACCCAAATACCTTTTTCAATCTGAAACCCTAACCCCAATTCTCTCTCTCTCTCTCTCTCTATTATTGCTATGTAGAAGGTCTCCTTAGACTATAATTGACATCTCAATCCGGGATCCATTTAGTTGAAATGTCGTGAACAAGCAATTTGTTGCAATCGGAGGAGCCCTATCACCATTATTTGTGGCATTTTCTTTAGGGAAGCTTTGTGGAAGTAGGTTACTTGTGGGCGTATTCTCTTTCATTATTCGTGTTACGTTGTTAAATTTGCAAATGTCTCTCATCAATCAACGTCTTGTGAAGTTGATACTAGAATACCATTAATCAATCATATGGTTTCGTTAATATAACTCAAATTATCTCAATTTGGTTGTTTGATTTGGTTTTGAATTTCCCTTCTGATTTATAACAAATGACTACCATTTTTTTTTGGGGGTAATGTTTCTCTTTATGTTAGATTTTTCTGATTTCTGGATTTGACTTTAATTATGGGCTGAGAACTTTGAGACTTAAAAACTTAGTTGTTCTCCGAACCCTTTTTATCATAATACTACTGTTGATGTTGTGAGAATTTGATGGTATAAAGGGTTTAAGTTTGTGTTGGTCCTTTTAGTCTATTTCTTTCTCGTTTATATGTAGCTCTTGAAGTTCTCTACAATTGGTAGCCTATATTTACTTGTTATTAAAAGGTAACATTGTTATGTGTATTTGACATCACTAGAGGTTTATTGATTCATTGTGATGAGGTTTGAATTGGTAGGAAAACCCTAGAGACTAAAATGGAAGTTAAGGGCATTGAATGAGGCTATCTCTTTTTCATAACTTAGAGTAAATCTTTTCTTATTTTATCTCTTTAACCAATTCATTGTAATTTGGTCTGAATGTGGAATTTTTCTCTCTAGAATTAATTGAAATACCCCATGTTTTGAGCTCTTTATTGCTACTGCACTGTTAACTTTTATTTTAATTTCTCTAAATTTTTTCTTGGCTTTTGATTTTTCTTTATTTTTTTGCATATTTACATAAAAATCCTATATATTTTTGGAATTAAAATATAGCCTGATAGTTTTTATTTTTTATGCTCAAGTCCTTTTTCCCTCGGAATTGTATTTTTTTAAAAGTTTGGCACATGCAATGCCAAACCAAATTCTTTTAGCAAAATGAGTTCAGCAGCAATGAACCCACATTTTAAAAGTGAAAGCATGAAGTGCCAAACCCGGTTTTTTAAAGAAAAAACATCGGTTCAACTCTTGAAGCGCCAAAACCACTTTTTTAAAATAAAAGCATGTCTGCTTCTGTTGGAGCATAGTACACATTTGCTCCACTGACTAAAACCCAATCTAGGTGCATGTTTAGGCCCTCAAATTTTGTATATGTAACGTTTTTAAACTAGCTACAAACCTCAGAAGATTTTTTTAAGAAAAGTACACTCTCTATGTCCCTTAAAATATAAAGCCCTAATATTGAACAGAGGCCATCCAAAATTTGGATAATCTAAGTGTTTACTAACTAAATCCAATTTTCATCTAAGTGTTTACTAACTAAATCCAATTTTCTTATTTGTTTTAAATGGTCACCAGGTTATTTTTTGGTGGATCCCAAAAATTCTGTGAAGTAGCCCTTATCCTAAGGGAGCAAGTATGCAGTATGCTCCTACGAGAGCAGTTTATGTTTATTTTACTTGAAAAAAAGTGTCTTAAAATATCGAGCCCGTGTCTTTAACTTTAAAAAAGTATGGCTTCAAGTGTGAATCCATGTTTTTACTTAAATTTTGGGTACAACACTTCAAATACAGACTCATTATTTTCTAAAAAAGTTTAGGTTGGATACTTAAGTGCCAATGAGGAGTTATTCTGGAAAAAGTAAAATTTCATGAAATATATAGGATTTTTATGAAAAATTCCATTCTTTTTTTTACTAGAAGTATTTATCTTTGGGTTTTTCACTCATGGTATTTCTTCTACTATCATCATCGTCAGAGCCTTATCCCAACTATTTGGTAGCTCTTTATTATGTTTAAGAAAATGTGTGATGGCTTCCACCAGACAACACCTCTTATACTTGTGAAGGCCTCAGTCCAACAAAAAATAACATTAAGCTTTTGTATTTAATGGTTTCAGCCAAGAAACTAGTATACCTATGTCTATGTAGAATACACTAATCTCTATCAACATATTATATCTATTATGGATTCATTTTTCATCCAAACATGGACTATATGTTGCCCAAAACTAAAATAAAATTTCATTTAACCTCTCTCTCTCTCTCTTTCATTAATGTGAAGTCGGATAGCTCTTTCTCTCAAGCTCTCATCTTGTTCATCACTGCTGTCCTTCCTATTAGGTATCTCTATCACTCATTTGCTTTGGGTTTCACCCTTATTTCTCTCTCCTCAGGCCCAACTAATGCTACCCCAAATCCCTTATCACTGGGGCGTTTGTGACATAATAACGTCGCTCTATCTAGTCAAAAAATACTCTCATATTTAGCTGTGCACTTATCTTGCCATTTTTAGCCCCAATCACTCTCCTCAAGCCTAGCTACCTTCACATGCCCCCACACGGAACCTTTCTTTTGCTTGGGTTTTTCTGCATGGTTTTCTCTCCAATCTTAGGGTTTACTCCTTTCACATCATTTTCTAGAGTTTCTTCTTTCAGGCACTATTGATTTTACAAAGCTTTAAAACTTACCATTATATGCTGTTTTTTTCATTTTAGTGAGGCATAGTAATAGTTTGTGTCTTTTCTTGTGCATCTAAGCACCTAATACAAGAGAAAGGAAATTACAAAAGAGCAAGATTAAATTCATCTGTATTAGTACAAACCATTTGACTGAGTATTTGGTAATCTTAACATCATCATCGTCATCATCGCCATTTTAGCCTTTTCCTAATTAATTGGGGTCGGGTACATGAATTTTGGTTCTCCATTCTACTCTATTAAAGGCCATATTATCAGTGAGGCCATAAGTCTCCATATCTTTTCGGACTACGTCCAACCATGTCCTTTTGGGTTTGCCTCTTGCCCTTTTCGGTCCTTCCACTTGAACTAACTCGCATCTCCTAACAGGTGTTGTACTTGGTCGGTGTTGCATATGGCCAGCCCACCTAAGTCTACTCTATCTCATTTTATAGCCTATTGGTGCCACGCCTAAATTCTCTTGAATAGATTCATTTCGAATTCTATCCCTTCTTGTCTTGCCACTCATCCATCTCAACATCCTGGTCTCCGTTACACTAATTCTATGAGTCTATTGTTTTTTTTCCGCCCAACATTTCGCCCCGTAGAGCAAAGCTAGTCTCACCACTGTCCTACAAAACTTGCCCTTCAGCGTCATTGGTATGCAGCGATCACATAAAATTCCAGTTGCATGTCTCCACTTCGCCTGCATAGCTCTAATTTTGTGTGCGACTTCTTCCTCAATCGCTCCATTTTCCTGGATTATCAACTCAATCGAGTCTTTTTTGTACTTCCTGACCTTCAATCTTAACAACTTCATCGTCTCTACTCCTATTACTTGGTAATCTTATACAACTTGAAAATGATTCTTACTTCTTTTTATGGATCTTCATTTTATGCCTCTTTCTTCCTTAATAGTAAATTGAGTATTGCAATGCATATTCATTTGCTATCGTCTTCGTGCTTGGTTTCTTCCCATTTCAGCAAGATGGAGTATGGCCTTTTTCAGTACGGCTTCTTGAATGTTTCTTATAATGATTATGATAGTATTGATAAGCAGAATTACTGAGATTAGGGTTTCTTTATCATAGCTTGGGGTGCATATGGTCTTATGCTTTGTATGAAAACGTGTCTGGATGGTTAAAAGACGAAATCTCTTTTTTCTTAGTCATACGCACTTCTCTCAATTTTCACACAAAATATTTATTGAAAAATAAGAATTTTTAAATGAAACTTATTCCTGGATACTTTTTTGAAAATGTTTTTAGTTGCTTTTTTTAGGATGATGTGTTTTTTTGCCCAATTATTATCTTTCGAACATAGTTTGGTCATGTACGAAGTCCCCTCGCTAATATCATCTTCATTATGTCATTACAGGCACTGAAAAGTGGAAGCATGCATCTCATTACCTGTTTTACAAGTGCTGGATTTTTTTTTTTGATAATTTATGCAAGTGTTGGAATTGAGCTGCTATGTACAACATTGAAAACAATTAAGGAATCATAACGAAAACTTGGGTAATTTGTTTCTCATGATAGCTGGTATAGAGAGGGAAAGGAGCCCATATGCTCTTCACCTTTCCTTTATGGAACTCTTATAGTTTTTACCTTCTCCATATGGCTCCTGCTCAAATGATAACCGGTGTAGAGCAAGAAAGCGTGGTCGAAAACTCGACTGGTTTAGAGGGAGCAAAGGTTTGTGAAATTCTAAATTCTGCTGTACCTAAAATACCATATGAGGAAAGTTTAGAATGCACAAACCAATCAAGGGAGACCGATTTGACTATCAATGACACCTCAGATCAGGATAAAATGAACAAGGACATCGGGTGTGATACAATCATTGATATTGAAGGGAATGTGGATAATGGGGACGTTCGATGGTCTCATGCTGTGGAAACCACCGAGTGTTCCAGTTCATTTGGGGACACTTTGTCGAGCTTGGATGATGATTGCAAGAGGATAGTAAGTGATCAGGAGGTGGAGTCTCAGTTTCATGGTGAAAATGGGTTTGCAAATGTGATTGATGACTTCAATGGAGGACTAAGGTTGAGGTATGTCTTTGTTGTACTATTTATTTTTTGATTTGATTTGTCTTCCTTTGAGAAATTATTTAACTTATTAGGGATGTTCTATTATGCCTTCACTTTTTCATTTTTTTGGCAATATTAATTATTCTGTGCTAATTGAAGAGGAAATAATTGTTGAATTTCTTGTTCACGCAGTTATACCAAGGGACAATTCATTTATAATGGAATACCACTTTGTTAATCTTAGATCACTACATTTAAACAAGTTCAAATGTAACAAATTATGTTAGTGAAAAATTATGGAATTTCTTTATTTATGAATCATGGGTAATAAAAAATGCTCCTATCTACCATGACATATGATACCATATACTACTATGTACTACCATATACAATTACCTTATCACCAAAAGAAAAAAAGGAGGTATATTTCATAGAATATTACAAAGTCTAGGGCCTCATCCACCAAAGGAATGTTCAACTTCATATTGTCTAGAGGCTCATTAATTGCAAGTGGCAATCTGTTTTTCATTTGTCACGTTGAACAAAATTGCATTTTGGTCCAAACAAACAAGAGATAATACAGAGTTTAAGAACTTATGTTATCAAATGTGAGATGTGGACTCGATACAATCGAGGTTTGATGCGAGATGCGGCTTGATGTGGTCTCGTGGTAGGTGCATCACATGTGTCAATAAATTAAAAACAATTTAGAAACTATAAAAATATAAGAATGCATAGAAAAACACAAACGCGTGATATTTGTGATAGTAGAAATTTTAATTTACTACTTCTATCTAATACGTCAATTATCTGAGTCACCTGATAGCTTGATAGTCTGATAAAGAGTAATAGAGTTTGTTGTCTTGCACGTAAAAGTAATCCTTTCCATCCTAATATTAATGATAGTTAACAACTTAATATAACATCCAAAGGCCAAAATACTTCACAATCACAAGTACATGAACACAACTTAAACATAACTTTCAAACTTTAAAGACAACATAACATTCAAACTTTAAAGACTAAAAGCTCATAACATATTAATGAGTCGATAAGCCAACTCTCAACTCTCAAGCCTTAAATCAGATAAGTTATACAATGATCCATCACATGTATTACTCCCATCCAAACCCCAAGTTGAAGAGTCGTCATCGTCAATATCATCACTCTCCTGCACATACACTTCTTCCTCCTCTATCTCCTTGGAGTCAGCCTTCTCCTCCTCGATCTTTGGAAATGATATTGATGTGGACCTAACTCACTTTGTGATCTAGTGCTACGCCTTGCTTCTTCTTCAGTCTGGATAGCTTGCTCGACATCCAATCAAGTAAGGTCCTCACACTCGAACCTCTACTCTGATCGTGGATTTACTATCCACTCATTCCCTCGGGTTAATTATGGTTCAAGGATTTTTTTTTTTTGGGTTTTTGGGGATTGCATAATTTACCCCTGCTTGTGGATAAAATTTTTGCCCACAAGCAGGGGCAAATATGTGGGTGCATTGCCTCTTATGCGATGTGTCTGCATATGCGGTTGATGGGCCACATACAGGCATGTTGCAAATTCCTGCACATGCGGGTGGAGGCAACATGCTCAAGGCCACATGACGCATTGCTTGCTATGTGGCCGCAATTGATATCATCGCTTAAGTATCCTTTCACAAACAAAATAATGATTAACCTCAAAATAATGATATCATAGCTTTAGAATTATTTTTTCTCAATATGTTTTTTATGGCTTTGTTAGCTCATGAGTTGTTGGATTCCATAGATTACGAATGTTGAATACTCCTGAGTTGCATTCTGGAAAGAAGCGTAAAAAATACTCATCAGGAAAGGACTACAAGGAAAAGAAAAAAGAAATTGCATGATTTTAGGGATTGGTGTTTAAAATGACAGAAGGTGCCCCTAGGTGGCACCATGGCCACTTTAGGCACCCTTCTTCATTTCATGATTGTAAAGTGGGGGCATTTTGATAAGTGAGTAGGTATTATTGATATTTTCACTAAAAGACAAACGGTCTTTTGTAATTTTTAGGACATTTATGAAAATTTTACTAAAAGGCAAATGAATTTATAATAATAGAGTACTTAGAGTTTCACTCCATAGTTACCCTTGTCTTTTAGTAAAAGGATCAACAATACTCTTCTTATGACAAAAATGTCCCTAGTCATTTTCTTGCCATCGAATACCAGAAGGGACAAGTTAAATCAATTTTGAGTGTTTACACCCCTTTCTAAATAAACCAATCAAGATTCCATAGGATGTTAGCCATAGAAAACCATAAAATCTACCTAGGGCTAAGCGTCAAGGTGTTAAGACAGGCTGGCATGAGGCCACCTTTTAATATATTGTTTTGGATTGGTTGTCCATAAGATAGAAGTCACCATATCTGTTCTTACTACTTCCATCCATATGTCCTTTGGGGGCCTTCCTCTTGTCCTCTGAGAGCCTTTTACTTGAACCAAATCGTCCCCCCTAGCTGGTGTTGTATTAGGCCTATGCTGTACATGGCCATCCCACCTTAAGTCTATTCCCCTTCATCTTATCGTCTATTGGAGCCACCCCTAAGTTTCTTTTGATGCATTCATTCCGAATTTTATCCTTTCTTGTCTTGCTAGTCATCCATCTCAACATTCTCATCTCATCTACACTTATCTTATAGATATAGTTTTTTCGACCGCCAAGGTTTCAAAAAACGCTAGCGGGCCCCTAGACGGCCGGCTTGGAGCCTAGCGCCTAAGCGGGCGCCCAGAACCTTGGGCACCCTGTTGTACAAGTTATATAGATATGTGGTTTATATACATATATAATTGTGTCAATTTTAGAATTTATTACATTTGAAAATATTGTAACATATTTTTTTATATACAAATATATGACATATCGCATGTTGAGAATAAACTTGTTCAAAATTTAAAAAATCAAGTCTAATATGATATGTATTAGTAATAATATCTAACTCTCCATATTTCATAATAAGTGAAAAGGTTTAGGAAGCTTCTTGAAACCACAAAAAATACGTCAATTATCCGAGTCAACTGATAGTCTGATAAAGAATAATAGAATCTGTTGTCTTGCGCGTAAGAGTAATCCTTTCCATCCTAATATTAATACCAGTTAACAACTTAATATAACATCCAAAGGCCAAAAATACTTCACAATCACAACTTCGTGACCACAACTTAAACATAACTTTCAAACTTCAAAGACTAAAAGTTCATAACATATTAATGAGTCGATAAGCCAACTCTCAACTCTCAAGTCTTAAATCAGATGAGTCATATGATGATCCATCACATGTATTACTCCCATCCAATCCCCAAGTTGAAGAGTCGTCATTGTTAGTATCATCACTCTCCTGCACATGCAATTCTTCCTCCTCTATCTCCTTGGAGTCAGCCTTCTCCTCCTAAATCTTTGGAAATGATATTGATGTGGACCTAACTCACTTTGTGATCTAGTGCTACGTCTTGCTTCTTCTCCAGCCTGGATAGCGCTCGACATCCAATCAAGTAAGGTTCTCACGCTCAAACCTCTACTCTGATCGTGGATTTACCATCCACTCATTCCCTCGGGTTCATCCAATATAATTGGGTCCATAATCATGCTCTTCAAGAACCTCTCCCTTAGAACCATGGAATTATGGTTCAAGAATTTTTTTTTTTGGTTTTGGGGGATTACAATTTTGCCCCTGCTATTGGATAAAATTTTTGCCCACAAGCAGGGGCAAATATGTGGGTGCATTGCCGCTTATGCGATGTGACTGCATATGCGGTTGATGGGCATACAGGCATGTTGCAAATTCCTGCATATGCGGGCTGAGGCAACGCGCCCAAGACCGCATGACGCATTGCGTGCTATGTGGCCGCATTTGATATCATAGCTTAGGTATCCTTTCACAAACAAAATAATGATTAACCTCAAAATAATGATATCATAGCTTTAGCATTGTTTTTTCTCAATATGTTTTTTATGGCTTTGTTAGCTCATGAGTTGTTGGATTCCACAGATTACAAATGGTGGGAATATTTTCGAGTTGCATTCTAGAAAGGAGCATGAGAAAAACTTATCAGAAAAGGACTACAAGGAAAAGAAAAAAGAAATTGCATGATTTTAGGGATTGTTGTTTAAAATGGCAGAAGGTGCCCCTAGACGGCATCATGACCACTTTAGTTACCCTTTTTTCATTTCATGATTGTAAAATGGGGGCATTTTGATAAGTGAGTAGTTATTATTGATGTTTTCATTGAAAGACAAACAATCTTTTGTCATTTCAAGGACATTTATGAAATTTTTACTAAAAGGCAAAGGAATTTATAATAATGGAGTACCTAGAGTTTCACTCCATTGTTACCCTTGTCTTTTAGCAAAACGATCAACAATACTCTTTTTGATGAAAAAAACGGCCCTAGTCATTTTCTTGCCATCGAATACCTGAAGGGACAACTTAAATCAATTTTGAGTGTTTACACCCGTTTCTAAATAAACCAATCAAGATTCCATGGGATGTTAGCCATAGAAAACCATTAAATCTACCTAGGGCTAAGCCTCAAGGTGCTAAGACAGGCATGTGGCCACCGTTTAATATATTGTTTTGGATTGGGATGTCCATAAGATAGGAGAATGGGGTTGTATGTTGGGGGATTGGATGAAAGGATTACAATTGTATAATGACAAATTCATTATTAGGGAAACTTATTTCATCTTTATTCACCTTGTGACTTAATCACAAAGTTGACTTCTTACGATTTTAGGAGAGGGTGTCTGATGGGCTTCATCAAATGCTTTACTTTGTTTGGTAGTAATAGGCTACTTATTTGTGATTAATGGAATACTGTTTTGGTTGCGAACTAGTAGCAAGCTTTTAGTTGAAGGTTGTGTTACAAAAGGCATTATTTCGAAAGTCAATCTAAAAAATATGAAATTTTTAGGATAAATGCAATGGAGGGGATTTGCTTATAAATCATCGTCATCATCTCATCTGAGCCTTATTCCAACTATTTAGGGTCGGCTACACGAATCTTATTCCCCCATTTTGCTCTATCAGATGCCATACTCTTAGTCAGACCATAAGTCACCATATCTCTTCTTAGTACTTCCATCCATGTCCTTTGGGGGCTTCCTCTTGCCCTCTTAGAGCCTTCTACTTGAAGCAAATCACCCCTCCTAGCTGGTGTTGTATTAGGCCTATGCTGTACATGGCCATCCCACCTAAGTCTACTCCCCTTCATCTTATCATTTATTGGAGTCACCCCTAAGTTCCTTTTGATGCATTCATTCCGAATTTTATCCTTTCTTGTTTTGCTACTCATCCATCTCAACATCTTCATCTTATCTACACTTATCTTGTAGATATATTTTTTTCGACCGCCAAGGTTTCAAAAAACGCTAGGCGGCCGGCCTGGCACTCAGAACCTTGGGAGCCCTGTTGTACAAGTTATATTAGATATGTGGTCTATATACATATTTCTGTGTCAATTTTAGAATTTATTACACTTGAAAATATTGTAACATATGTTTTTTATATACAAACATATGACATATCTCATGTTGAGAATAAACTTGTTCAAAATTTCAAAATTCAAACCATACAAAATTTTGAAGTCTAATAGGATATGTATTAGTAATAATAGTCTCCAACTCTCCATATTTCATAATAAGTGAAAAAGTCTAGGAAGCTTCTTCAAACCACAAAAAATACTTTTGATTCTCAGAAACAGGTATAGCTAAGAGATTGAGGGTTTATGGAGTTTTTCTTTTAACTTTGGGGGTTGAAAATAACCCCCATAACCTATTCAAACCTTTTTGAGCGTCAAAATTACCCCATTTTCCCTTTCGGGTATTTTTTTTTTTAAAAAAAAAGCCGACGTTCTTGGGCGCCCACCTGTCCCGCCGGGGCACTTGCTTGGCCTGCGTGGCTCGCCTGCCTGGCCCGCCTGCCTAGCCCGCTTGGGCGCCCGCTCAGGTACATCCACCCGTGTAGGGCCACCTGGGTTTGGGTGTGCGGTATTTTCATCCAGGCCACCTAGGGGGGTGCTTAGGCTCCGAGCGGACCGTTTTTTAAAACAATATCGATTGCGCAACTTCCGTCCCATAAAGCATGACTGGTTGTACAACCATCCTATAGAACTTTCCATTAAGTTTAATTGGAATGCAACGATCACATGAAACTCCGGATACACATCACCACTTTGCTCACAATACTCTACTTCTATGCGCGACATGTTCCTCAATCTCTCCATTCTCCTGCATTATCGACGCTAGATATCAATAATCTCTTTTTGATATTTCTTAGCCATCATTCTCAACTACTTCCTCGTTTCTACTCCTATTATTATTAAACTTGTATTTCATATATTCTCAATCTGGCTAATTCTAAAACCTTTGGATTCTAGAACATCCTTAAAAGTTCTAACTTTTCGTTGACACTATCTCCAGTCTCATCAATCAAAACTTTGTCATCTGTAACCAACATACACCACGCTACCTTATCCTTTAGATGCCTAGTAAATTGTCCGTAACTAAAACAAAGAGATATGAGCTTAACAGTGACCCCTGATGTAGGTCTATTGTCATTGAGAAATCACTTGTCTCTCAATTAACTGTCCACACTAGTTAGCGCTCCCTTGTACATATATCTCACTTTGTCAAGATATCCTCTAAAGACTCGATTCTTTTTCAACAACCACCAAATTAATTCTCTAGTTACCCTATCGTATTCGTATGCTTTCTCTAAATCAATCAAGACAATGTGGAGGTCTCTTCCCTTGTCCCTAAAATTCTCAATCAGTTGCCTAAGTAAGAAATAGTCTCAATTGTTACCTCTCAGCATAAAACTGAACTTAGTTTTTGATACAGTCATTTCATGTCTTAATCGTTGCGCGCTATTCTATTTTACAACTTCATGGTATGGCTCATAATTTTGATTTCTCGATTCTGTATATCTTTTTGGTTCTTGTAAATAGGTAGTACAATACTTTCTCTCTATTCATCTGATATTTTATTTGTTCTCAACTTCTTGTTTAACAACTTGGGTGAGCTAGAAAATGCCAATATCTTCTATGCACTTCGAACCCTTTATCGGTATTCCATCTGGTCCAACTATCTTTCCAATCTTCATCTTTCTCAAAGCTTCTTTCACGTCAGATATCCTAATCCTGCAAATGTACCAATGACCTCCGACTTCATTTGTATCGAATGTTCCTCCTAACATTGTGCTCCCCTAGTGCTCATTTTTGAAATGTTAACAACTTCAAAAAAAAAAAAACACTGTGCTCCCCTAGTGTTCATCATTTAACACTTTTTGAAAATAAATTCACCACCCTTCGTTGACCTTGTTATCCTTCACTAAGACCTCTGATCCTCACTTTTAATGCATTTAATATGATCTAGATTCCTACAATTCCTCTCTCTTATTTTTGCTAGTTTGAAAACACCTTTTCATTTCATTGTCCCCGATTTATTGTATAAATCATTATAGGCCTTAAATTTGTCCTTACTATTTTCTTAGTTTTTTTCTCAGTATTTTTATATTCTGCTAAGTTTTTGATCCTTTCTATTATATGCTCAAGCTTTATAACATATTTTTTTTTTTTGCTACTGGCCTTTTTATCTTCACTCCACCACTACGTTTCCTTATTGGAATTTCTTTTCTTCAAAAACTTCTTCTGCTACTTAATACAATAACCATCTCATTCCACATAACACTAACTTCGTGCTCAGAATTTCATTTTCTTTCTTTTATAAATTTATTTCTAACTAAGTCTATTTTTTCCCTTTTTAAATTCCACCTCCTAGTTTTTAGACACCTATTAATTACACTCCTCTTCTATCTCTTCATGCAGACATCCATATCCATGAGCCTATGTTGCTTGGTTAAACTCTTTCTTGGGATAAACCTTGCAATATTTACATGATGGTCAATTGGCCTTCTTAACTAGAAAGAAGCGCTATCTGGCTTTTATATGACCCATTTTTAAAAGTTATTGAATGTTCATTGCACTTTTTAAAGTAGGTGTTTTCCATTGCTAGGTCGTCAGCAATAACAAAATCTAGAATAACATCACTCATTTTGCTTCTTTCCCCAAATTATGTCCTCCATGTACTCTCTCGTATTCTCTATTATCTTTTCCTACATGACCATTTAAGTTCCCTATTAAAAAATCGTTTTTTCCATTTGATATTCCTTGGACGAGTCCATCCATGTCCTCCTAGAATTGTCTCTTTATTTTATCCTCTTATCCTTCTTTTGGCGGATAAGCACTAATTATATTAATTATCTCCTCCCTTAGCACAAGGTAATTAATGGGAGCCTATCACCTACCCTCTTGACATCAACTACTTTATCCTTTAAATCTTTATTTACTATTATGCCTATGCCATTTCTATTGTTATGTTTTCATAGATACCAAAGTTTGTATCCATCAATTTCCTTAGCTATTACTCATTTCCACTTAGTTTCTTGTAAGAATGCTATGTTAACTCTCATTCGTCTTATATTATCCACTAACTCCATACGCTTACTTGTAAAGTTCCTACATTCCATTTGGTTAGATAAATCCCATTCTCTTGGACTAGCTTCTTTACCTGTGCTCGTCCAAAATAGTATGGGACTTTCTTATTTATTCCAGCAACGGAGCGTCATTGTGGTGCGTCGCTTTTAGGGAACGCCCTAGCTAACCCTTGCTCATTTGTCACTGCACCCAAGTGCTGATACAACATGTTGCTTATAGGGAACGCCTTGACATGACTATATAATATACGTTCAAGATTCACGAAAAGATGTGTCAAAGTTTCACGCTGGCTTCCTACCTAGCACAACCCCCGTCGTTTATTCCGACCTGGGACCGGCATGAACGGCTTGGGATTGGCCATAGGGAGTTGGGGGACTTCCTTATTAATAAAGTGCAAAACACAAAAGAAGATATGCTTAAGTGGCGCTGATTTAATTTGAATAAAAAACATCACTTTACATAATTTCCTTATTAAATGTATATGCTGTCATCAACTTCTAAAAAAAATTACCTTACATAATGAGGGCTAAAAAGAAAACAAACAAATAAAGAAAGAATTAGATGCAGGTTTTATTGAAAAAAAAAAATTGATAAGATTTAAAGGAATTCTCCTTGGAGTTGAGAAAATATGTTTTGTTAAGTGGGACGAGGTAACTAGGTTAAGGAGAGAGTCATCGTCTTCATCATAGCCATTTCCCAATTAATTGGTGCTGGCTAAAGTTAAGGAGAGAGTATTCCTTTTTTTTTATTTCTTATTTCTATTTTTGACAGTTGATAGATGCACTTTTGGATATTAGGAACGATTTTGGATATTATGAGTGGGCGACTTGTTGAGGGATCTCTGCTGTATCTTTTGAAGGATTCAGAAGTCAAACAATTAGGAGCTGGCATTGAGGGAGGTCATGTATAAGAAGTGTGTCAAGTGACAAGAATTTGGCTAGGTGGTTGAGATTGCTGCTGGGCTTGGAAAGATACTAGGAAAAGGATGGAGAAACTCTGGAAGATGAAAGTGTACTGTGGACCAATGTAGCAATGGATTGTGATATATGTTATTCCAATCTATATCCATTGTCTGTTACTGCTAGTGATGTTCGAATACTAATGCCCACATGGATTTTACCTATGTAAGCTAATCCAACCATTTGTCATTGGGGACAATGGATGTAACTTCAAATACCAAATACTAGAGCACAATGGACCATGGTATTGCCTTGTAGTTTGTGGTTGCAACATTTTAGATTTTCAAGAGATGGTATCGTGATTTGTGGGTTCCTTCTTGGGGAGTACTACACGAGGTTGAGGTGTTCACGGCCTAAATATTGCTGAGGTAACATCTCCGTACGCGAGAAAAATAGATGTGTTACTAACATTGTTCAAAATTTTGGCAGCCTAGGCAGCCAGGTTTTAAAAATGCTCAGGCGTGCGGGCGTGCTTCTAGGCGGCGGGCGCTGGGTTGCAACTTGGTCGAGGGAAGAAAACTGCCATTGACCATGGTAAAAAAATCCTTTTTCCCCCTAAAAAGGGGGAAAAAGGGCCCCCCAAAGTCATATATGCCTAGTGCCATCCCTTCTAAAAAATTCCGCTTCTTTTTTCGTGTCCTTATAGGATCCTGAAAATTCTTTTCCTCTGACTTCTACCCCACAAATAAAGATAGGGCTATGGTCCGGTTCTTCCTTGAAAATTTTGTAAATTCGTTTTTCAATTTTTTGCTTTTGACAAAATTCATTTGACTTGCTTTTTGGAGAAGCAATTGCTATATTTCTTGATGTCTTTTCTACAAAAAAAAAAAAAACAAGTTGCAGCAGTTTATTTTCTTTTTAATTCTTTTTTTTGAAAACACTTTTCTCCGCATCATCATGCCTTTTCATGACATGGCAAACTCGGACTTCAATGTCTTGTTTTTCTAAACATAATTTCTTTTTTATGTCTTCTCATTAGTCACCCTCATGCCTTTTCGCGGCATCATCATGCCTTTTCATGGCATAACAAACTAGGACTGCGATGCCCTGTTTTCATTTTTTCAAAAATCATTTTTCCTATGCCTACACTAGGCATGGATTTCCCATTATGCCTTTCCATGTCACGACATACCAGACTGTGGTGTCCTGTTTTTTTCTTTCTCAAAAATCAAATTTTTTTTTTCCATGCCTGCATAGGCATGGATTTCTCATGAGGATTACTCATGTCCCTCTTTCATTTTTTTTTTTTTTTTTTTAAATCTCATTTTCTGAAAACGTTTGCAAAAATACGACATCAAGAGTTCTCCAATTTTGTTTCCCCATTTTTTTAAAACTCTCCATCTTCTTTTTCCAAGAACATCACATTTAAGAAAATAAAAAAAAAGTTTTTTTCTTCTTTTTTTTTTCATTGCAAATCACCTAACATTTTAATCAAAATATTTTTTTTTTGTTTTTTTTTAGTCACCTTTTTTTTTTAAAATCAAGACCCAAACATTGTTTTCATTTTAGTTTTCCAATACTCACACAATTCAACTTTGAAAATTGGGATCAATAGTTGAAAAATCTTTTGACTACTATGATGTGCCATATGAAATGAAGCAGGAAATTGAATAAAGAGATCTAAATTTTTTATCACCTTTCCCTTGAATTTTGTTTCTGACCTCCTCTCCAAGTAATAAATTTTCACCAATGCCTATCTCTTAGGCAACTTGGCTCTCTAATGCCTATCTTTGGCAACCTGGCTCTCCACAACTTGTGCTTTGATACTTATCTTTTTTTTTTTTTTTCTACAACCTGGCTCTGTGGGTTATGGGCTGACCACCTTTCCGTTTCACAACTTGAGCTCCTTCACAACCTGAGCTCTGATACTATGTTGAAATTTTATTTACGCTTTGATATCATGTTGCAAGTTTTTGGATAAAGCACTGATAACTAAAAACATGTACTCACGTACTTATGGAGAGATAAACACAAAACTCATGCTTTACTCAAGTTTTTCCGTACACACTCAAGTTGCTTCTATCTACAACCACAAGCGCATCATTTCAATACATGGAGCCTATATATATCGACGTTTACAACAAAACTACTACCTACTGCCTATGTGTTGGATAACTGCCCATTATCTATGTGTTGGATAGCAAAAAAAGTGGAATGTATGGGTAGTTAAGATAGTGGGAAGTTATTTCTATCTCTCTATGTAAAAGTGGAATGTATGGGTAGTTAAGATAGTAGGAAGTTATCTCTTTCTTCACGTAGGTAATGAATAGTTATCCAACATGTAGGTAGCAGGTAGTTTTGTTGTGAATGTCTACATATATGGGCTCCATGTATTGAAATGAAGTACCTGTGGTTGTAGATAGAAGCAATTTGAGTGTGTGTGGAAAAAGCATGACTTTTGTGATTATCTCTCTATGAGTACGCGAGTGCATGTTTTTAATTATTAGTGGTATCAGTTCTTTATCCAAAAACTTGCAACACAATATCAAAGCGTACATAAAATTTCAACATGGTATCAGAGCTCAGGTTGTGAAGAATGCCCAAGTTGTGAAACGAAAGCGTGGTGGGCCCATAACCCACAGAGCCCAGGTTGTGTAAAAAAAAAAGAAAAAGATAAGTATCAAAGGACAAGTTGTGAAGAGCCAGGTTGCCAAAGATAGGCATTGGAGAGCCAAGTTGCCTAAGAGATAGGCATTGGTGGAGATTTATTACTTGGAGAGGAGGTCAGAAACAAAATTCAAGGGAAATGTGATAAAAAATTTAAAATTCTTTATTTAATTTCCTGCTTTATTCCATATGGCACATCATAGTAGTCAAAATAGTTTTCAACTATTGATTCCAATTTTCAAAGTTGAATTTTATGAGTATTGAAAAATTAAAATGAAGACAATGTTTGGGTCTTGATTTTTTTTAAAAAAACAGGTGATTAAAAAAAAACAAAAAATAATATTTGGATTAAAATGTTAGGTGATTTGCAATGAAAAACAATAGAGGAATTTTTTTTTTTCTTAAATGTGATGTTCTTGGAAAAAGAAGATGTAGATTTAAAAAAAAAGGGGGAAACAAATTGGAGAGCTCTTGATGTTGTATTTTTGAAAACGTTTTCAGAAAATGAGATTTTTTATTAAAAAATCCTGAAAGGGGGACATGAGTAGTTCTCATGGGAAATCCACCTATGTAGGCATAGGAAAAATGAAAAAAAATGATTTTTGAGAAAGAAGAAAAACAAGACAACGCAATCTGGTATGTCGTGCCAGGGAAAGGCATGATGGGAAATCCATGCTTAGAGTAGGCATAGGAAAATTGATTTTTGAAAAAATGAAAACAGGACATCACAGTCCTAGTTTGTCATGCCATGGAAAGGCATGATGATGCCGTGATAAGGCATGAGGGTGCCTAATGAGAAGGCATAAAAAAGAAATTGTGTTTAGAAAAACGAGACATTGAAGTCCTAGTTTGTCATGTCATGAAAAGGCATGATGATGCCATGAGAAGGCATAAAAAATGGGAGAAAAGTGTTTTCAAAAAAGGGAATTAAAAAGACAACTAATTGCTTCAATTGGTTTTTTTTGTAGGAAAGACATCAAGAAATACGGCAATTGCTACTCCAAAAAGCAAGTTAAATGAATTTTGTCAAAAGCAAAAAGTTAAAACACAAATTTACAAAATTATCAAGGGACGACCGGACCATAGCCCTATCTTTATTTGTGAGGTAGAAGTTGGAGGAAAAGAATTTTCAGGATCCTATATGGATACGAAAAAAGAAGTGGAACACAGTGCAACCTATTTTGTCATATCACAATTAGCAAAAATGAAGGAAGTAATTAAATTAAAGCTGACGAAGAAGAGAAGATCAAGATTGCAAGGGAAGAAGAAATTTGTGAAATGAAGAAGCAAATTGAAAAGCTTGAAGCCTTGGTTTTGGCATTGAAGGATGAAAATGAAGACTTTCGTAATTTTATTGAAAATCATGTACATGAAAAAAAAAAAAAAAAAAAAAAAAAAGGAAAAGCATGAAGGGGGAGTGTTAAAGGTGATGCAAAAAAAAGTGGAATGTATGGGTAGTTAAGATAGTGGGAAGTTATCTCTATCTCTCTATGTAAAAGTGGATGTATGGGTAGTTAAGATAGTGGCAAGTTTTCTCTCTCTTCACGTAGGTAATGAGTAGTTATCCAACACGTAGGTAGTGGGTAGTTTTGTTATAAACGCCTATAATATGAGCTTCATGTATGAAATGAAGTGCATGTGGTTGTAGATAGAAGCAACTTGAGTGTGTGTGGAGAAAGTATGAGTTTTGTGTTTATCTCTCCATGAGTACGTGAGTGCGTGTTTTTAATTATCAGTGGTATCAATGCCTTATCCAAAAACTTGCAACATGATATCAAAGCGTACAAAAAATTTCAACAGGCCTATACAAATAATTAAGGCCCTTCTCTCTCTCTCTCATTCACATGCCCATGTGCTCTCTCTCTACTTATAAGAAGAAAAAGCAGGTGGCCTCAACGTGCTCGATGTGAGGCCTCTCTTTCTCTCTTAAGCACACACACAAACGCACACATGGACCTATATTGCTTTCTCTCTACATATAATAGGAAATAAAAGAAGATGACCTCCAAGTGTTCAATGTAAGGCTTCCCTCTCTCTGGAGCTCATATTCTCTCTCCCCACATATAAGAAGAAGAAAAAGATGAACATGTCCACCAAGGTTTGATGAGAGATCTCTCTCACATGCACGGGTCCATATGCTCTCTCTCTATACATAAGATAAGAAAAAAGAAGATGAACTTCAAGTACAAGTATTTGATGTGAGTCCACGCATATACAACACACTCACACACACATTATATATATATATATATATAGGAAAAACCTTAAACGCTTATAAGTGAAATGCTACAGTGTTTCGCCACTGCCACGGACTTGCTATGTCTGTTGCGGTTCCGCGTGATTTTTTTACTGTCACGGACCTAATATGTCTGTGACAGTACTGCCATGGACATGCTAGGTCTGTGGCGGTCGAAAAACGCTCGCCGTCTGATTTTTTCAGACGGTGATGTGCTTGTGGGCGAAAACACTGTTCATTTTTGCCCATAGGCGTTGTCTAGTGTCTTCCATATATATATATGCTCTCCCGGTCCCTCTCTCCCCCTCCCCTCCCCCCAAGTCGCCTAGGCGGTCAGGACCCCTGGCGGCTTTGGCAGTCACCTCTTCTTTCGTGAACAGTGATTATTAAAAACTTTTGAAGATTACAGTAGAATAAAGTCAAGGGGAAAAAATTATGACTTCATGATTATTTAGTGAATGGGACCTTTAGATTGATATTGGCTTTCTAGGCTCTTAAATAACCTCAAAAGTAGCTGTAATTCTGGATCTTGTCAAACTACTTAGAAAATCAACTTTGGAAATCAACCCATGGCATCACAGTTAGAAGAAGCTTCATGCGATACATAAGTAGCATACTAAGTCCCACAAGGAACCCCAATAGTTACATTTTTCTAGGAAAACTATTCCTCTAATCTAAGTTATTTTGTTGTTATGCCACTATTTCCCCTCCTCTGAAAATGAAAAAGAAGTGACTGATGCCTGAGTTACAAAACTCTATGCATCCATGTGAATGTCTTTTGATATGCCTTGATGGATGGGCTAGCGAACATTTTAGTGTCTCAAGGGAACTTTTGTTCCCCTTATGAATTTCTCTTTTATTGTCTATCTATTCTTATTTTTTTCCTTCCAAAAAATAAAAATACTTCTGAAAAAGGTCTTGGGCCTTGTTTAAATCTTTTAGTCGTGCTAAAGTGGGACAATCATCAGTGGCCTGTGGTATCCCGACTTTTCTGCCAAAATTGATGGAAATTAATTGTAATTGTGTTTTTCTTTTATGGTGGGCATTTCTCTCTCTCTCTCTCTCTCTCTCTCTCTCTCTCTCCCATGTGTGTGTATGTGTGTGTTTTTGTTTAGGGGCTACTCTATGCGTAGCATTTGGGCATCTCATTGACCATCAGACATCAACAATGATGATGGTTGGGATTGTGCCTTTCTGCTGCCCAAGGCGTGTCACGTTTTTTGATGCACTGAGCAGAAGAACGACGATTACCAACCATCTGTGTGGTGACAATGGACAGTTAGGGAGGTGCTAGCAAACTGTCTGAAACCCAAAATATTATAATGGTATGCAGAGCTATGTATGTATGGGTGTGGGTATGCAGGCGCTCATCATACTTGTTTATGTGCCCGTACTATGTATAGTACAAATGAATGGTTGGTGTTTTCTACATTTTGCCCATTCACCGTATATGTTGATTATTTTTCTTTTTCGTTTTTATTTTTTTTATGAATAATTAAATTCTATTTAAATAAAAGCAAAGTACATAGTCAGTCAGGAATTCGGGTTACTTGAACATATTGATTGTCATAAAGAACTGAATATGTATTAATGTGGTTAATTTGTATAGAAAGGACTTTAAAAAATGCCAAATTTTCTCTAGAAAGAAGAAATTGACTGCTGAATGGAAAAAGTACCGCAACCCTATCATGTGGCGGTGCCATTGGTTAGAATTGCGGATAAAGGAGCTTCAGTCCCAGGCATCAAAATATGATCGGCTACTTTTGGAAATCAAAAGAAGGAAACCGTTGACGTTTGGCCAGCTTGCACAAGATTCGTCCTCTGCAAGGTTCTTGCCTTTCTCAGCTCCCAATCCAAGACTACCAGTGAAGAAAAGGAAGAGGAGGAAAAATGTTGAAGATACCATTGATATGCAGTCCTATATGGCTCTTCATCCATTATTCTCTTACTATGGTAGGGCTCTCTCTCTCGCCCCCGTCACCCACATTTATTTTCCATCATTTTGAATTAATGATGTCTTGCAGAGAAGAGGAGAAAGCCAGAGGCAGATGCTGTATCTGTTGATGATGACTATAATAGTGTGCCAGGTATGAGTGCCTTCTCTATCTCCTTTCTCGTGTGAATCATAATTTTTGTATGCTGATGAAGAAGAAAGAATTCCTCCAGTTCCTTCTCCTAGAAATGTTCAGGTCAATAAAATTTTGGATAACAAAAAAAAAAAATTTCTTTTATTTCCTTCAGTAGGATTGTTTGGTTAATAATAAAAGAGCTTAAATTTTGGTTGAGCTTTGGTTTGCAACTCTAATAGCATTTTGGGTAATGGTACAGTGATTCATCTCTTTCCATTGTTTAGAAATTTTTGGTTGAATATTTGTGTAACGATGAAGAAACAAAAGTAACTATCTTTGGGTAAGCTTTGTATTGCAGTTCTAATATCTGTGGTTTGGGCAATGTCTTGTGAATTTCCTTCTTTAAAATGGAATTTAAACACTTGATGTTGTTGAATAGTTTCTTTGTAAAAGTTCAATACGTTGGACTAGAGCCTATACTACATGCTTGCTAAAAAGGTATGGGTTATTTTCTTATGAGGCTTCCTGGTAGTTTTTTGTTATATTTCTGTTACTTTTCATTGCTAAAGTTGTTTAATATTCGTAGACATTTTTAAAAGCTTTATTCAAGAGCAATGATCCAATGCAACGGTTGTTTCATAGTATAATGCAACGACACTTCTAGAAAACCATGTTTGTGGTATTTGTATGATCTCAAATTCTGCACACACTCTCTCCATCTCAATAATCAATCTCAGCCCAAAAAAAGTTCAATTTGAACTCTAGATATGGTCAAAATGAGCCCCCTTCCAAAAACGAATCTAGACCATTCATTTTGTGAATTTCAAGCTCTTAGCCTTTATAAACTCAAAATCATTTTTTCTTTTTTAACATTGTTCACTTAATGATAATAAAGCCATCCAAAAAAATTGGAAATGAAAAAATCTTTTTAGGGCTTAGATCGAAGCATCTCATCAAAATGAACGGCCTATGTTAATTGGGCTTAAAAAATACTTTCTATGTTTTGTTTTCAATTTTTTCTTTTTTTGTGATTGTTCATTAGAATGAAAAGAGTGTATATTTCAAAATTTGGATCAAACAAATGGCCATAAAATGGTTTTTTAAGGTTGTTGCATCATATTACTATGCAACGGTTGCAAGAAATCATTGCTCTTTATTCAATGCTTTGTTATATTTTCCCAATCATATTGGTTTATCCGTTTTGCGGCTTCTCATTCTGTTCTTGTCAAGTATTCACTAAAGAACACTGATAATATTCTCTTCTTAAATGCTTCCTCTCTTTTATTCATCAGTAACCTATTCTCGCCAAGGAGTATCCATTATCCCCAAAATAAAAATTGTTCCAACCATCTCAAATTTTTGCTGATAACGATAATTTTACCCTGCACAATAAGTTTATGGCCATTTGTTGCTATGCTTTATTGTCTCCCACTCCAATTTTTCCCAATTTATTAAAAAGATCAAATATTTCCTTAAGTACTTATTTCAATAAGTGCAAGTTAAATAACATCTTTCCTTCAATTGCTTTGAAACTAAATGTGCTCTGCAACAATTGTTTTTAAATATCCAATCAAAAGTAAAGCACAATTGTTTTTATCATGCATTAACTATACTAGATGGTATTAATTTCACCCATATTTTCCATATATGCTTCTAAAATGCGAATGAACCCTAATAGGATGTGCTGACTGCAGCAGGTCCCTAGCAGTTGTATGTGTATTTGAAACATGGTTTTCTATGGAATCATTTAGTATTCAACAAATTTTAGGATAATTATAGTACTAATAACAACATACATTGGATATCGATTCTTTTTTTGAGGGTTACATGTATATAAGACATCTTTACATGCTGAACATGAGCCCTTACTATATAAGGTATTTTCCTCATTGTTGTTAGAAATGGCAAATATTCTCCTACTAAAAAATGTTTTGCAGATCACGTGTAGGTGGTGTTGCTTATAAAAAATGTAGAGTTCAGTACCAAAGTTCACCATTGAAAGTCGACACAAAAAACGCACTCGTCTCTTAGATGATTTGAAAAATATGCTTTCTTACGAGTACAAAAATATGATATGCTCTTGCTTTTTATTTCTGTACACATTCTAATTCACTGTATTGTAGTCCTCAATGAAGAGCAAAAGAATATTCGAGTGGATGATTTTGGGGCTAGTCATGCATGGGTGGCATCCGAAATGGGGAGTATGGAAACCTCACCGGAGCAATTACTATGGAGCCTAGAGGGCCTGCAATCTCGTATACTCAAGCTCAAGGGTCAGCTCAATAAGGTGAAGTTGAAGAATGCTGATAAGTTCTCCTCAGTGGAGAATTCAATTGATAGGCAGGCTAGCGCAGCTCAGAGCCCACAAGTCTCGCCAGTTAATGGAGATTCAGATCCTCCTATCGTTGGGTTGTATAATCCATGCCATGATATCTTGGACTTTGGTAGGGGTGATTTGGGCATTTCGGGAAGTGGGGTCTCAAGAAGTTATGTGGTCTCAGGGATACCTGATCTCTTCGGCATTTATTCTGATGCTGATGTCCCATTTGATCCACCTCATATTGGAGATGCTTGTGGAGATGTAAGTTACTTCAATTTTGTAGTTGCATTTTACTTCTGGTATATCCTACGATGAATGGACCATGCAAAACCAAAATCATAGGAGAGTGTATGGTGATGGAACGAGATGGTACCCACCAGAACAAGTCACACAATGGTGGGCCAGTCGCCATCTCCATCTACCATTGCTCATTAGTACTGGCTTTCTTAGTCCATTACACTCTTATGATTTTGAAAAATGTATAAACGCTAAACCTTATTTCCCATGAGGTTGGCTGAAGGTAAGCCTAGGCATTCCCCATTTTCTATGAGAGAGGGCAAAAAGTGAAGAGAAAATTTCCAATCTTCGGTCAATTATGTTTAATCTATCTTCGGCCAATTATGTTTAATCTATTTCTTCCAAAATTGGGTGGAAATTCAGTTTGGAAAAATGCAAGCTCAAATGGGAAGTGGAACTCCCAGTCTCTATCGTAATTTTCATCCATTGATATTTGGGCATATAGCTTCCAATTTTATGCTTCATTTTCCCTGCTTATTTTTTTCTCCGTCTTATGGTTCTCATATTCTCTTTTTCTGTTTCTTTCTCTCTTTAGTTGCAGATGCTTGACGAAGTTTTAATAGAAAACCAGGCAGCTTTAGGGGAAGATTTGCCAGGCTTTGGGAAAGTCCGGGAAGAGGAGATCAAGGAAGAAGAACAGGTGAACAAAGAGGAGAGAGGATCAGAAACTGCGGCAATGGGGCTCCCAGAAATTCCTCTTTCTGACGATGGGTTTGCACCAGAGTCCGAGTCATTGAAGACTAAGCGGAAGCGTGCGCTACGTCGTGGGGCCTCACGTGGTTGGAATGTCAAGGGCATTTGCAATAATTGTTGAGAATCCCGTGAAATGAGTCTTGGAGGTGGAGGATATGTTATGAAGGTCCCTCAATTAAGGTACTCAGGTTCTTTTTGTAACTTTTTTTCTGTGTTTTGGGAATGATCAAGTAGGAAGATTGCCGAAAAATATATAGGAAAGGTCTACAACCTTTTGATCCTTTCTAGTTTGTCGAAATTATCGCATGAATCCCTGTCCACATCTCAAGGTCGGATAGGGATCCCATGGTTGTGGCAATGCTTTGAGATTGAAGTGTGCAGTTTTTTGAGGAGGGTTTGGAAAGTCATATCACATCCTGAGCAAGTAACAAAGTTATTATGCTAAATGATTATTTGATTGCCGTAAATTTTTTTTTTTTTCTTTCTTTGAGAGTACTTTTTTGGTCGTCGTAACGAACTCAGTGGTGCTCCTTAGCCCTTATTGAAATTTTCTCCTCAAAAACACGTATTCACCAAGATTATGCTTGTTGGCCTTTAGTTAACAAGTACTGAGCCAAAAGAAACAGTTTAAAATGGTATAAAGATTCAGAAACTATCATGGATAAGTAGGATATGTGGGATGAGGGTTCTCTAAAAACACAAATGTATGTGAACTCCACTTACTTGGTAGTGATGTTTCTATAGAATGCTGAAATGAATGCGATAGAAAGTTCTTATCTTTGGAGCTAAATCAATCGAATTAGAAGTTTAACTCTTCTTGAAGTTGGAAGGCAGGCTTATTCATGCCTATGCATAATTCATAGAGGACGAAATAGACAAATGAGTCGGAAAAAAATTATAAATGTTCAAAATCAAGAAATCGACCAATTGGAGTTTGGATAGAATCCCAAAATGCCTTTCTGGATATTTTTCACTGTCCCGGCTATTCACGTATTGAGAGAAACAGTTTAATTATCTGTTTCTCGAAGAAATAGAAGAATTTCTTGTATATTTGAAATTAAAATAAATACAAATTCTAATCAAGAAATTTCTTTTTGTAAGTTGAATATGAGTCAACCGTTCAGTTATTGTGTCGCTATCCATCTAAAATTAAATTATATGAAAGGATTGTAAGGCGTTGGGAGACTTGCGTAAGCTAGCACTTGTACTTCAAAAAAATTTGGCCCAAACCAACCTTGTATTTTAGATGAGTTTTGAAATGCAGCTAATTTTTGTGGAAATTATTGAGAGTTATAAACTCTTATATAGCCCACTCGACCAAGTTTACCTATTATGAACATGACCAAATCAATTTATGCTTATTTATGGACTGCATGAGTAACGGAGAAGGTTCAAAAAGACGTGGATAGAAGGAGAAGGGTCAAAAGGACGTGGATAGAAGTGGTGAGAAAGGATATGGTGTTGTATAGTCTAATTGAAAGTATGGCGCTTGATACAACAGGATAGCAAAACAGCGAAACACGATCTCAAATAATTGGAAATCAATTTATGCTTTCACAAAGTTGTATTTGATTAGAGTGAAAATCAATTTATGCTTTCACAAAGTTGTATTTGATTAGAGTGAAAATCAATTTATGCTTTCACAAAGTTGTATTTGATTAGAGTGAGAGACTAGTAGTGATTGTGCACCTTATAAAAATGCTCAGTTAGGACACCTAAAAATCATGTGCCTCCATCAAAATCATCCAACTTAAAATGTGCTAGACAATTGGAAGTAGGGGTGGCAATGGGTCGGGTTTGGATGGACCAAGGCCCAGACCTGGACTTGGACTTGGACTTGGACCTGAATAGCATTTGGGTCCAGGTTTTAGATCTAAACTTGACCTATCGGGTCCAAAAATTGGACCCATACCCATAACCATTAGATTCTTGGTCTGCACATTAGGTCCATTGCCACCCTATGACTATGAGTTTTTTTTTTTGCCCTTTCTTTTATTATCATATACCCATATTATTGGTAATAAGGTCACCATCGCTTGCCATTAGATTTTAATCCGTCTAATTTGTGGTTTAATCGCTAAAGATGACCATGAATTCTTATTGTATATGATCCTTAATACACTTAAACCAATAAGGCTTAAAAGTACAGTATTTTATCTCCAACAGTTTACGGGTATCAGTGGCGTCCGGTTAGACTCGGACACAAATAGTATTTGGGTCCAGGCTTTTGGACCCTGACCCAATCTGTCGGGTCAAATGGGACTCATACTTGTTTGTCCTTGAGGTCGGGAACTACCGGTCGAGTCCATTACCACCTCTAATTGAAAGGTTATTTGGATAGATATTGCCTTTATAAGCAAGTATTAAATATTTAGGGGGTCAAAATCATATTGGATTATAGGTGAGAGGTTCAAGTCCATGAAAGACTTTGAACCAAACGTACAATTTTAACCCTTGTGTATTTTAGACTAGGGCAAAGACTCGCCAGGGGCATCAGCCCAAGTCCCCCTCCAACTTGAAAATCGGGGAAATTTCAAAGATTAATAAAGGAAAAAAAAAAAAATTGAGACTCTGCCGATTCCATGGTTTTCTGGCCTAGAATGCCCTAGCCTACTAATCTGGTTCAACCAAGGCAAGTAATAGTTTTTTTTTTTGAACATTTAAACATGGTGCGGTTTCTATAAGGTTGCAACCTTAAACAATTTAATTAAGGCGCACCTCCAAATTTTATCATAACATGTAATTTTGTTGTAAAATGTTTTTAGGATTATTTTAAAAACTATTTTCATGTCTAATGAAAAAATTTTGGATTTTAAAAATGGTTAAAATCAAGTAGATCTACAAACATATGAAAATCTTGAAAATGGACTGTCTAGATGATGTATTGCAAGATGCATTATTTTTTAGGCTAAAAAATATATATTTTTAATATTCATATATCTCGATGTCGAGATGATCAATTAGAGGGTTTTTCAACATTATAACAACCTTTTCCATAGAATTTTGAGGTGTATATGTGATTCTACATTTTAAGATTGCAACCTCGTATAAACTTTTCCCTTTAGACATTATTACTTAGACACCGACATTGTGCGTTGTTATATAGAGTACAAGTGTCTAACCGTACTCAGAGTGTCTAGTATTTCATCTAAAAAAGCCAATACGGCAAGATACATTTGTATATTTATATATTAAAAATAAAATTATATAAAATGTTTTAACAACCACTCCTTGTGAAGAAAACCAATGGTTGCACTTCGAGAGGCAAGTTCTATGGTTTTAAATTAAAGACAAAAGATTTCATACTCCCGCATGGTATATTCTATCTACTCCCTTGGAAAAAATTAATGGAAGGAATGTTTGGAAAGGGAAACTACATGATGAAATCATTTACCTTTGATACATGTTGGTTCATTAATTTTGACTATTAGATGTGAATTTGGGTGACAATTATTTGAAGGTTGCATACTTATGTGGTGAAATTGAGGGAGAGAGAGAGAGAGATTTCATGTGAAATGGAGATGATGGAGGAGGGGCTTGGTGAAACCGGTGGGGAAGCTGATGATGGGGAAGGGGCAGACATGGTTTCAATTGGATTCGAGTCGAGAGGTATTCTGTCTGGGGTTAGGTTTGCAGTGGTTGGATCTTTCTCTCCCCCTTCAAACGACATTTTTGGCCTCTCTGAGTGGGCCAGAAGATCTTGGAGATTGTCGTACTTCCCAAAAGTTCAACTAATGGGGGAGAGTAAGATTGTTTTTCTTCTGTGCTATAAGGAGGACTCTCTGTCTGCGTAAACGAATCGTATTGTGCGCATAACGGGTAAGCCCCTTTCCCTTGATCTTTGGAGACCAGATTCTCATATCTCTTATGGGCGAAAGTAGAGCTTGTGGATCAGAGTTACAGGTGTTCTCCTACACGCTTGGTCTTTGTGCACTTTTGTAAGATTGCTAACAAATGTAGGGAGTCATGTGATATTGATAAATCAGCCTTTAAAGGGGTCGACTGCGTTAAGTTAGAATTCGGATCTGGATATTGGATGGGCCCTCCATTCCTAAGTCTTTCACTCTAAGGGTGGGCCAGGAATGTTTTTCTTTATCAATAGTGATGGAAATCAAGGATATGAATCGTACTCCAGTGGAGCCGCAGCACATCAACTCTGATAAAGGGGATGCCGATGGTTGGCAAGCGGTAAAACGGCGCCGATGAACATCTCCGGAAATTTGAAATTCCGGTATTCAGCATAATGAAAATTTCCGATATCATAGGCGGGAGAATCAGGAGTTACATAATTTTAAAAATTTGAATATTTGCAAAAGTTGGATTCCCGTAGGCCGTTTTTCCAATTGCTCGCCGGTTTCTAAGGAGGACGTTTCAAATTGCTCTGTGAGACCAAAAGGATCGAGTGAGGGATCACTGAAGAATATTTCTTTTGATAATGGGAAAAAGGAAGTTTCTCCTCGACACAAGGAAGTTCCAGTGCAGACTTGGGGGACTGCGTTTTCAAGTAGAGGATACACACGGGCTACCGGTAGATGTTTCGAAAAACCTGGCGCACTTCCTCCTATGTACATCCTAAAGGTGGTGGATGCTGAACCAGTACATTTCTTCTTTGGCTGCAACAAAGATGCTACTCACCCGGTTGAGGCTTTGGCAAAATTACTAGAAGATTTTAGGCTCAGGTCGGTGCAAAGTGGTGCTTGCGATCCTGGTAATCATGTATCCCCTTTGGTTTCAGCGAACGGCGAGGAAGAACAAGGTTTCCCAATGGACGCACTTCGACCCACTAACCGTCGATATGTTGGCGATGGTGGTGGTTGAAGATGAGGCTAAGCCCTTTGCAGTTGCAGAAGAAATGGTGCCGGAAGATCTTTTGTTGGCTGACCAAGTGTCATTGCAAAGGGATGACCTTGCGCTTGTGACCAGGGTGGAAGAGGAACAGGTGGCTCCTTTATCGGTGGTTCATGAGGACTGATCCCTGCTTCTGAACTACTCCAAGTTGTGAACAAACGAATGTCAAACGTGTGGGAAACTTCCTGAGAATGCCAATGTCGAGGAGATTTTTTGGTAACCAAACTCACAGTTCCATCATCGGGAGAATTTAGACGTGGGAGGGGAAGGCAAGTGTTCAAAATACCCTTTGAAAATTTTTGATAAAATATAATGATCAAAATACCTTTCTAAAATTTTTAAGGTATTTTGGTCATTTTGTTTTATTTAGAATACTTTTTATATTTTTTAAAAGTGCCGGTTTTAAAAAAGGAGTAGATGCCTAAAATTTAGTATCAAAATATTTTATAAAAAAATAATTAAAAATAAAACTATATAAAGATGTGACATTATGAATGGATTTATTTCAACCGTCTATTCATAATGGACAATTGGATAGGGAGAAATATACAAGTTTTATGTAGTAGGGGAAGCATAAAAAGCTTGCCACTAAAATGCTAACAAAAGAGATAAAGGTTCACCATAGGGTCTAAGCAAGTTCATTAGACAATTTGGATGGGGGATTGAATATTACCAAAGTTAAAAGGATATAAGTTGACATGTGTCAAGGGGTTAATGTGGGAATTAAATGAAAGGTGTGGTTTCTATGGAGCCGTCGCTGTAAACAATCAAAGCATGTCACACCTTAAAATGGTGCCGAAATATGTTGTTTCAGTATCATAATTCTTTGTGATAGCTTAAAACTTTATTTTCATCTCTAATTATAAAATTTAAAGCTTAAAAAATAGTGTAGATCGAGCACATCTATGAACATTTGAAAATATTGAAAATTGACATTCCAAAAATACATTACAAGTTGCACTACTTCCAAAACTTGAAATCTATTTTTATCATATCCATACATCTTGAAGTCATCAATTTGAAGATTTTTGAGCATCGAAATGATCTCCTTCCCTTGAAATTTTTGAGGTGCGGTTTAATTTGTTCATTTAGAACCTCGCATTATATAAACTTTTTCTTTAAAACGAATGGGAAATAGTGGGGAAAGTCGAAGGCCATCTACCTATCTAAGTGGTCTTCAACTTTCTTAGCTGCGGGTCAACTTTCACCCATACAAATAGATGAAAGCCTCCTCAACCGAGAAAGGATTGGAAAATCACAAATTTTCCCGCATTTTTATGGTTATCAAACAGGCCACTCTCCCACCAACAGGGCAGAAATGAAGAGAGAATAGACGAAATGGGGATTGAGGTCTGAAGTGGGGTTGGTTATAGAGAAATGAAGGGGTTTAAAGGTTGAGTGGGGATATTGAGATGGGTTCTTAAATAGATGGAGGATTTGAATTAGGGTTTTAGAAATACGGCAGAGTTGATGTGGGTTTTCAGAGGATTTCGAAATGGGAATGGGTGGAAGAGGGAATGAGGTAACCACCCCCCCCCCCCCCCCCCCCCCAAACTCAACCAAAAAAAAAATAAAAAATAAATAAATAAAAAAAGAAAAGAAAAAAAAAGAAAACAAAAAGAGAGCTAATGCAAGTGAGGAATGAAATGAAATGCAGTGAGGGAGAGAAACTGAGAGAGAGTCGTAAGAAGTGTGCTAGTGCAATAAGAACCATATTTATTTTGGAAAAATATACAATAAGAGGTTAGAGAGAGAGAGAGCAATAAGAACCATATTTATTTTGGAAAAATATACAATAAGAGGCCACAGAGAGAGAGAGGGGCTCAGGTAAAGAGGGTTTTGAGAGAGAGGCTCTTTGTTTTTTAGAGCTAGAGATGTGGTGGATCGGAGGGGAGAGAGGTGGTGGGTGATTGTGCGAGGGTAGGTGTGGCAACGGGTCCGGGCAGTTTCGGCCGGTTTCGATAGTATCCGATATAAAAATTAAAATATTTATATATTTACAAATTTTTTTTATATTAGGACCGAAAAATATTACCGGACCTAAGCTCAAATAGTATTCGAGTCCAAAATTTGAATCCAAACCTAACCTGCCAAGTCTAATATTTGAACCTATAACCAGATCCAGATCAGATCTGTCCCTCGAGTTCCACGTCGGGTCTGGGGTCCATTACCACCCCTAAAAGAGGGAGAGAGCACGGGCAGATGTACCTGAGCGGGCGCCGTAGGCGGGCGCTCAGGAAAGTCGATTTTGTTTTTTTGTTTTTAAAAATACCCAAAATGGAAAATGGGGTTATTTTGACACTCGAAAAGGTTTAAATAGGCTATGGGGTTATTTTCAATCCCCAAAGTTAAAAGAAAAATTCCATAAACCTAAATCTCTAAACTATAGTTGTTTCTGAGAATCAAAAGTATTTTTTGTGGTTTCAAGAAGCTTCCTAAACCTTTCACTTATTATGAAATATGGAGAGTTAGATATTATTACTAATACATATCATATTGGACTTCTAAATTTTGTATGGTTTGAATTTTGAAATTTTGAACAAGTTTATTCTCAACATGTGATATGTCATATGTTTGTATATAAAAAATATATTACAATATTTTCAAATGTAATAAATTCTAAAATTGACACAATTATATGTACATAAACCACATATCTATATAACTTGTACAACATGGCGCCCAAGGGTCTGGGCGCTAGGCTCCAGGCCGGCCGTTTAGGGGCCGCCTAGGGTTTTTTGAAACCGTGGTGGTCGAAAAAGATATATCTATACGATAAGTGTAGATGAGATGAGAATGTTGAAATGGATGACTAGCAAGACAAGAAAGGATAAAATTCGGAATGAATGCATCAAAAGAAATTTAGGGGTGGCTCCAATAGACGATAAGATGAAGGGGAGTAGACTTAGGTGGGATGGCCATATACAGCGTAGGCCTAATATAACACCAGCTAGGAGGGGTGATTTGGTTCAAGTAGAAGGCTCTCAAAGGGCAAGAGGAAGCCCCCCAAAGGACATATGGATGGAAGTAGTAAGAAGATATATGGTGACTTATGGTCTGACTAAGAGTATGGCATTTGATAGAGCAGAATAGGGGAACAAGATTCGTGTAGCTGACCCTAAATAGTTAGAATAAAGCTCAGATGATGATGATGATTAATAAGTAAATCCCCTCCTTTGCATTTATCCTAAAAATTTCATAGTTTTTAGCTTGACTTTCAAAATAATGCCATTTGTAGCATAACCTTCAACTAAAAGATTGTTCCTAATTTCCAACCAAAACATTATTCCATTACTTGCAAATAAGTAGGCTATTTACTACCACACAAAGCAAAACCTTTGATGAAGCCCACCAGACACCCTCTCGTAAAATCTTAAGAAGTCAACTTTGTGATTAAGTCACAAGGTGAATAAAAATGAAATAAGTTTCTGTAAGAATGAATTTGTCAATATACAGTCGTAATTCATCCATCAAATCCCCCAACGTACAACCCCATTCTTCTATCTTATGGATATCTCAATCCAAAACAATATATTAAACGGTGGCCTCATACCTGCCTGTCTTAGCACCTTGAGGCTTAGCCTTAGGTAGATTTTATGGTTTTCTATGGCTAACATCCTATGGAATCTTGATTGATTTATTTAGAAAGGGATGTAAACACTCAAAAATTGATTTAACTTGTCCCTTCTGGTATTCGATGGCAAGAAAATGACTAGGGACATTTTTGTCATAAAAAGAGTATTGTTGATCCTTTTACTAAAAGATAAAGGTAACTATGGAGTGAAACTCTAGGTACTCTATTATTATAAATTCATTTGCCTTTTAATAAAAATTTCATAAATGTCCTTGAAATGACAAAAGACCGTTTGTCTTTTAGTGAAAATATCAATAATACCTACTCACTTATCAAAATGCCCTCACTTTACAATCATGAAATAAAGAAGGGTAACTAAAGTGGCCATGGTGCCACCTAGGGGCACTTTATGTCGTTTTAAACACCAATCCCTAAAATCATGCAATTTCTTTTTTCTTTTCCTTGTAGTCCTTTCCTGATGAGTATTTTTTATGCTTCTTTCCAAAATGCAACTTAAGAATATTCAACATTCGTAATCTGTGGAATCCAACAACTCATGAGCTAACAAAGCCATAAAAAACATATTGAGAAAAAATAATTCTAAAGCTATGATATCATTATCTTGAGGTTAATCATTATTTTGTTTGTGAAAGGATACTTAAGCTATGATATCAATTGCGGCCACATAGCACGCAATGCGTCATGTGGCCTTGAGCACGTTGCCTCCACCCGCATATGTAGGAATTTGCAACTTGCATGTACGTGGCCAATCAATCGCATATGCAGTCACAAGGGGTAATGCAACCACATATTTGCCCCTGCTTGTGGGCAAAATTTTTATCCACAAGCAGGGGCAAAGTTGTAAGCCCCCCAAACAAAAAAAAAAAAAATCCTTGAACCATAATTCCATGAATCTAAGGGAGAGGTTCTTGAAGAGCATGATTATGGACCCAATTATATTGGATGAATCCGAGGGAATGAGTGGATAGTAAATCCACGATCAGACTAGAGGTTCGAGCATGAGGACCTTACTTGATTGGATGTCGAGCAAGCTATCTAGGCTGCAGAAGAAGCAAGGCGTAGCACTAGATCACAAAGAGAGTTAGGTCCACATTAATATCATTTCCAAAGATTGAGGAGGAGAAGGCTAACTCCAAGGAGATAGAGGAGGAAGAAGTATATGTGCAGGAGAGTGATGATACTGACAATGACAACTCTTCAACTTGGGGTTTGGATGGGAGTAATACATGTGATGGATCATTCTATAACTTATCTTATTTAAGGCTTGAGAGTTGAGAGTCAGCTTATCGACTCATTAATATGTTATGAACTTTTAGTCTTTAACGTTCGAAAGTTATGTTTAAGTTGTGGTCATGTACTTGTGATTGTGAAGTATTTTTGGCCTTTAGATGTTATATTAAGTTGTTAACTATCATTAATATTAGGATGGAAAGGATTACTTTTACGTGCAAGACAACAAACTCTATTACTCTTTATCAGGCTGTCAGGCTATCAGGTGACTCGGATAATTGACGTATTAGATAGAAGTAGTAAATTAAAATTTCTACTGTCACAAATGTTATGCGTTTGTGTTTTTCTATGCATTCTTATATTTTTATAGTTTCTAAATTGTTTTTAATTTATTGACGCATGTGATGCACCTACCACGAGACCACATCAAGCCGCATCTCGCATCAAACCTCGATTGTATCGAATCCACATCTCACATTTGATAACATAAGTTCTTAAACTCTGTATTATCTCTTGTTTGTTTGGACTAAAAATGCAATTTTGTTCAAATTGATAATGAAAAACAGATTGCCACTTGCAATTAATGAGCCTCTAGACAATATGAAGTTGAACATTCCTTTGGTAGATGAGGCCCTAGACTTTGTAATATTCTTTGAAATATTCCTTTTTTTTTTTTCTTTTGGTGATAAGTTACTTGTAAATGGTAGTATATAGTAGTATATGGTATTATATGTCATGGTAGATAGGAGCATTTTTTATTACCCATGATTCATGAATAAATAAATTCCACAATTTTTGCACTAACATAATTTATTACATTTGAACTTGTTTATATGTAGTGATCTAACATTAACAAAGTGGTATTCCATTATAAATGACTTTGTCCCTTGGTATAATTGCGTGAACAAGAAATTAAACAATTAATTTTCTCTTCAATTAGCACAAAATAATTAATATTGTCAAAAAAAATGAAAAAGTGAAGGCATAATAGAACACATCCCTAATAAGTTAAATAATTTCACAAAGGAAGACAAATCAAATCAAAAAATAAATATTACAACAAAGACATACCTCAACCTTAGTCCTCCATTGAACTCATCAATCACATTTGCAAACCCATTTTTACTATGAAGCCGAGACTCCAACTCCGATCACTTGCTATCCTCTTGCAATCATCATCGAAGCTCGACAATGTGTCCCCAAATGAATGGAACACTCAATGGCTTCCTCAGCACGAGATCATCTAACGTCTTTTTTTTTTTAACGGGAGACCATCTAACGTCCTCATTATCCACATTCCCTTCAATATCAATGATCGTATCACACCCCATGTCCTTGTTCATTTTATCTTGATCTGAGGTGTCATTGATACTCAAATTGAATTCCCTTGATTGGTTTGTGCATTGTAAATTTTCCTCATATGGTATTTTAGGTATAACATAATTTAGAATTTTACAAGCCTTTGCTCCCGCTAAACCAATCGAGTTTTTGACCATGCTTTCTTGCTCTACACCGGTTATCATTTGAGTAGGAGACATATGGAGAAGGTAAAAACTATAGGTGTTTCATAAAGGAAAGGTTAATAGTGTTATAATTTTGAATCCTCTCGAGAAATCTTTATATATTGATTAATTGATCAAGAATATATAAAGTCTCGTATAAATATATGGCTAATCAGTTATTGATAATGACTAACTAAATCTAGTCTTATCAAGAGAGATATCTACATTAAATACAAAATGTATTAAAATTAAAATGAAAAACTATCATCAACTATCTTCAACTATCTCTACACTTTCCTGAAACTGAGGTTGGTTGAACATCATCAGTTTGTCAACGAGATTGTCATGGCGAACACGAATCATTGCCTTGGTAAAGATATCTGCAAGTTATTGTTGGGAGGTAACATGTAGGAATGTAACTTCTCCAACCAGAAATTTTTTACAAATGAAATGACAATCAACTTTTATATGCTTTGCGCAGTCATGAAACGCTGGATATGATGCAATACGTACGACACTCATATTATCAGCATACAATAATATAGGAGTTCGATGAAGAATGTAAAAGGTCTCTCAATAAAGTAATTTCACTACAAGCTGAGGACATTGCTCGATATTCGAGTTCTACAGAAGATTTAGATACAGTTTGTTGTTTCCTACATTTCCATGATATGAGAGAATCTCCAAGAAAAATACACCACCCATTGATTGAGCGTCTAGTATCGGAGCATCTTGCCCAATTCGCATCAGCATAGACTCGTAACTAGAGAGAAGAGTTAAAAGAGAATAATAGACCTCTATGGTATGTACCCCGTAGATAACGAATGATACGATGGACACCTGAGAGGTGGATGTGACGAGGATCAACAATAAATTGGCTAACGAATTGTACTGCATGAGATATATCTAAACAAGTCATAGTTATATAAAGTAGACTCCCAACCAGTTGTCTATAAAGAGTGAGATCCGAAAGTTTGTCTCCATCATTCTTTCTATATTTTACATTCACCTCTATTGGTATATTCACTCGTTCATCTTCAGATAAGTTGCCCAGTTTGATCGAGTTTCAGTGTACTTTTTCTGGTTAACTATGTATCCATTAGGGAAATAATGAATCTTCAGCCCAAGAAAATAAGTCAAAGGAACCCAATCTTTCATTTTGAATGAGTGATTCAGAAGCTCTTTTAAGTGTCTGATATTATCAAGGTTATCTCTAGTGATGATAATATCATCAACATATAGGAGAAGAATTTGTTATTCCTGAAGAACAATGATGAGTAAATAACGAATAGTCATGAGCACTTTGTTTCAACCTAGCATTAAGAATGTCTTGTCGAAATCGTTCAAATCAAGCCCTTGGAGCTTGTTTTAAACCATACAATGATTTTTTTAAATGACATACCATAGATTTATCATTGCAATAACCAGGAGGATGTCGCATATATACTGTCTCTTTCAAATATCCATGGAGAAATGTATTTTTTACATCCATCTGAGATATAGAGTCTACTGACGAATAACTGAAAGGGAAATTACAGTTCGTACAGTAGTCATTTTAGCAACAGGAGCAAATGTTTCATCATAGTGTATGCCATACTCCTGTTTTGTAACCTTGAGCAACCATCAGATTTAAACTTCACAAAAAAGACTCATTTACTTCCAATAATAGATGTGTGAGAAGGACGCGGTACAAGATCCCAAGGGTTATTTTCCAACAAGGCACTAATTTCTACATCCATTGCCTCTTTCGAACTGGCATAGTCAAGGTTTGCTGGTAGGATAAAGGAATATCTACTGAATTTAAATGAGCAAATAATGATCTGGGGAGTAAACAGTGGTCTAGGTATTTAGAAAGAACCTCAATAGTATCAAGAGAAGCAAACAAAGCTCTTGGTTATAGAGAAAAGTCAAAATCATCTAGGGAGAAGCTATATCGATCAAGTGGGTGAGATCCACGTAAAGAACGTCGTAATTGAGTAGCGCTATCAATAGAATTAGGAAAAGAATCACTTACAGGTAGCGAAGATGTTTGACCTTGCTCTGGTTGGTGAGATGGAGTAGGCGTGGACTGGTTTTGTTGGCCTTGCTGTTGAGGTGCTAAAAGGTGTGATGGTTTATCAGTAGAGAAATCTAGAAAGAAAGGAGCAGAAGACCCTAATGATTTTGCAATTGAAGAATACTAAAAGATGTTTTTCAAAAAGACAACATTGCGAGAGATACGTATACGACGAGTCGTTGGATCATAACATATAAACCCCTTTTGATAGGGACAATAACCTACAAAAACACAAGTGATTACTTAAACATAAAATTTTGCTCTTTCATATTGAGGAAGATGAGCGAAACATACACACCCAAAAGCATGTAAGAGAGAATAATTTGGATGAACATAAAATAATGAATAATATGGAGATTGTTTGTGCAAAAACAAGGATGGGAGGTGATTTATGATATAAACAGCTGTTGATGCAGCTTTAACCCAAAAATTATGAGGCATACGAGAGTCATGCATAAGGGTCCTCACTACTTATAAGATATGTCAGTTTTTCCTTCCAGCTATGCTATTTTTTTTTGGAGTATATGAACAAGTCTTTTGTGATTGAATACCCTGTGTTTTCAAAAAGTCTTGAATCCCCAGTGGAGTCGCCAATCGGGATAGTTTTTCTCATCAAGTTTTATAGCCAGAACATCTCTTTTTTCAGAAGCCATGTGCAAATTGTATTAGAACTCACAGATGTGATCAAGAGTTTTAATATAATATGGTCCTCAAGAGTTTTGAGGTAATATAGTCCCTATGGACCACCTCTTTCCCCCTCCTTTTTTATTTTTTTTTCCAAACAGCAATGTCTAAGAGAAATCACAATTCTGCCACAAGGCCTTCTAAGAGATAAGCAACAAGTAAAAAGAAGAAAATGAGTAAAAAATAGAGAGGTGAATTCAAGGTATTTCTCTCGTAATGGCATATGCTTCAAAGATTAGGGTTTTAAGGGCAGGCTTGACCAAAGACATTCGTCCAACAGAAAGTAGCTCTTCTCAATATTATGGTCTTTCTCGTTCAGACAATTGCAGTGGTGGCCCATGGAACATCAGAAGACCGACTAGGAAAACTTATAAAGGTGCTAGAACCTCTCAACTGTAGTAGCAACAATTGCGGCAGAATAGTCAGAAGAGGAAGAAGCCTTCTGAGTCTAGAATGGTGCTGGCAACACAACTAGTCATGCAAAAACCTCGTGGGTGCTGGCCATCACCAGTAGAATCCAGAAAGAAAGGAAATTAGGGCTTCGGAACGAACACATCAACAAGAATCAGTGGTTTTGGGATCCTCAGCTGTTTCCCCGCAAAAATCAAGCGTTGCTGGTCCGAAGAAAGATCTCGCTCTGATACCATGCTAAAATTCTGAATCCTCTAGAGAAATCTTTGTATATGGATTAATTGATCAAGAATATACAAAGTCCCGTATAAATATACGGCTAATCAGTTATTGATAATGACTAACTAATCTAGTCTTACCAAGAGAGATATTTTCATCTAATACAAGATAAATTAAAATTAAAATGAAAAACTATCGTTAACCATCTTCAACTATCTCTACAAAGAGTACATGGGCTCCGTTCCCTCTCTATACCAGCTATCATGAGAAACAAATTACCCAAATTTCCGTTATGATTCCTTAATTGTTTTCAATGTTTTACATAGCATGTCAATTCCAACACTATTATAAAAAAAAAAAAAAAATCCAACACTTGTAAAACAAGTAATGAGATGCATGCTTCCACTTTTCAGTGCCTGTAATGACATAATGAAGATGATATTAGCAAGGGGTATCACTTCGTGCATGACAAAACTATGTCCGAAATATAATAATTGGTCTAAAAAACACATCATCCTAAAAAAAGCAACTAAAAACATTTTCAAAAAAGTTTTTAGGAATAAGTTTCATTTAAAAATTCTATTTTTTCAATAAATACTTTGTGTGGAAATTCAAAGAAGTTCGTATAACGATCCAAACACGTCTTCATACAAAGCATAAGACCATATGCACCTCAAGCTATGATAAAAAAACCTTAATTTCAGCTATTCTGCTTATCAATACTATCATAACCATTATAAGAAATATTAAAGAAGCCGTAATAAAAAAAGCCATACTCCATCTTGCTGAAATGGGAAGAAACCAAGCACGAAGACGATAGCAAATGAATATGCATTGCAATTCTCAATTTACTATTAAGGAAGAAAGAGGCATAACATTGAGATCCATAAAAAGAAGTACGAATCATTTTCAAGTTCTACAAGACTACCAAGTAATAGGAGTAGAGACGAGGAAGTAGTTAAGATTGAACGTAATGAAGTATAAAAAGACTGCACTTTCAATATCTTGAGTTGATAATCCACGAAAATTGAGCTATTGAAGAAGATGTCGCACACAAAATTAGAGCTAAGCGAGCGAAGTGGAGACGTGCAACTGGAATTTTATATGATCGTCGCATACCAATGAGGCTGAAGGGCAAGTTTTATAGGACAACGATGAGACCGACTTTGCTCTATGGGGCAGAATGTTGGGCAGATAAAAAACAATAGACTCATAGAATTAGTGTAATAGAGATGAGGATGTTAAGATAGATGAGTGGCTAGACAAGATGGGATAGAATTTGAAATGAATATATTCAAGAGAATTTAGGCGTAACACCAATTGACGATAAAATCAGAGAGAGTAGATTTAGGCGGTTTGGCAATGTGAGACGTCGACCAAGTACAACATTTGTTAGGAGATGCGAGTTAGTTCAAGTGGAAGGACTGAAAAGGACAAGAGGTAAGCACAAAATGACATCGTTGCATATAGTTCGAAAAGATATGGGGACTATGACCTCACTGATAATATGACTTTTAATAAAGTCGAATGAAGAACTAGGATTCATGTACCCGACCGCAATTAATTAGGAAAAAGCTAAAATGGTGATAATGATGATGGTAATATTACCAAATACTTAGTCAAATAGTTTGTACTAATATAGATGAATTTAATCTTCCTCTTTTATAATTTTATTTTTCTTGTATTAAGTGCTTAGATGTACAAGAAAAGACACAAACTATTGCTATTCCTCACTAGAATGAAAAAAACAGCATTCAGTGGTAAGTTTCGAAGCTTTGTACAATCAATAGTGCCTGAAAGAAGAAACTCTAGAACATGATGTGAAAGGAGTAAACCCTAAGAATGGAGAGAAACTCATGCAGAAAAGCCTAAGCAAAAGAAAGGTTCTATGTGGGGGCATGTGAAGGTAGCTAGGCTTGAGGAGAGTGATTGGGGCTAGAAGTGACAAGATAAGCGCACAGCTAAATATGAGAGAAACAGAGATAGAGAGATAGTGAGAGGAGAGTATTTTTTGGCTAAATTGAGAGATGTTATTATGTCACAAAAGCCCCAATGATAAAGGATTTGGGGTAGCATCAGTTGGGTCTGAGGAGAGAGAAACAAAGGTGAAACCCAAAGCAAATGAGTGATAGAGATACCTGACAGGAAGGACAACAGTGATGAACGAGATGAGAGTTAGAGAGAGAGCTATCTGACTTCATATCAATGTGTGTGTGTGAGAGAGAGAGAGGTTAACTGAAATTTTATTTTAGTTTTGGGCTACATATAGTCCATGTTTGGATGAGAACTGAATATATAATAGATATAATATTGTGATAGACATTAGTGTATTCTACATAGACGTAGGTCTACTAGTTTCTTGGCTGAAACCATTAAATACATAAGCTTAATGTTGTTTTATGTTGGACTGAGGCCTTCACAAGTATAAGAGGTGTTGTTTGGCGGAAGCCATCATAGATTTTGTTAAACATAATATATAAGAACTAACAAATAGTTTTAGTTTTCCAAATAGTTGGAATAAGCCTCTGACGATGATGATAATATAAGAAATACTAAAGATAAGTACTTCTAGTAAAAAAAAAAAAAAAAGAACTTTTCATAAAAATCCTATATATTTTGTGAAATTGTTAAATAGCCTCATCTTTTTTTATTCTTTTTTCTCAAGTCCCTTGTATCATCAGATTTTACTTTTTCTAGAATAACTCCTTGGCACTTAAGTATCCAACCTAAAATTTTTCAATCTTGCGACATTATTTTTTCAGGTGTACGAGAGGTGAAATTAGGAACTTTTTTTATTGAAGTTAATCTATAGGTTGAAGAGGTTATATCTCTAAAGATTTTGAATCCTAAAATTTACGCTAGGTGGAGTTTTACCTAAAGGAGTAAATAGACACTTGCTTCTAGTTATCAAACAGGCCCTTAGAAAGAAAGAACCTAAATGGAGAGAGAGACGCGGAACAAAGCATTTCACAATATAGGGGTGGCAATTTTTTAATTGATCCAATTGGGTCTGGGTATGGGTTTACATATTGGATCCGGTGAGTCAGGTCTGGGTCCAAATATTGGATCCGGTGAGTCAGGTCTAGGTCCAAATCTTGGACTTGACCCCTACGACAATGCTATTGTACCCGGACCCGAACCTGACCCGTTACCACCCCTACCACAATGCTGTCTCTCGTAGGTCTAGAAATGTCTCTCGTAGGTCTAGAAAGGGAGAGATGAGAAAAAGGGAGTGGTTTTTCGAAAAGAAATGATAGAAAAAAGCAAGAGATAAGGAAACCTAGGGATTGCATCACTTTGTATTAATGAATAAAAAGACCAAATATCTGAGTGACTGAACGCTGGAATTTACACCGAGAATTGCTTGCATTAAAGCACGGTAAACTACAGATTGCTCAACTTTCCTTCTCGGCTCTAAGGGGCTATTCCAACCAATACAATTAGATCGCTTTTATGAAGGCTGATATATATATCTTGTCAAAGTTAAAACTAGGGGCTATTCCAACCAATATAATTAGTTAGCTTTTATGATGGCTGATATATATATCTTGTCAACTTCACTTTTTAACTAAAAGTTTTAAAAAGCACCTACTAAGAGGTCTTGTAGAAAGGAACAGGCCTTGAGCCTTATTTGCTGTACAAGTATCACTGGGGCATGTGTTAACTGATCTGTACCATCTCTCTTTCTAGTCGCCTTATTTTTGCTTGCCTTGGGGTCCATTAAGAGCTTCTATCAAAATTTAGTTTCACAATCATTCTCAATAAAGGTTGACATTGCGTACAATGTATCCCTTTTGCACTTTCAATGGTCAACCTCCCTACAATTTAATATGAGAAACAAGCAATCTGAGACATCGCATACAACGTATCCCTTTTGCACTTCCAAATGGCCGACCTCCCTACAATTTGAAATGAGAAACAAGTAATCGGTCGTCTCCGTGTTTGCCTTGTACATGAGACATACACTAGTTAAGACAAAACCTCTTCTTCTTGATTCCTTACCATCAATTACTTTCCAAGCCCTAATAGCCTGGGAAAAGACTAGGTTTTGAAAGGTTGGAAAGTTTCCAATCTTTCTGGACTGTGGGGTTCACCTACGGGGTTGCCCATGATCAGGCAATCTGTTATAAGGAGCTTACCATAAACTCACCACTTGGGGTGAGATTCTTTCTCGGGTATCATGTGCGTCTAATAATTGGTATAACTCATGGACTTTTTTCAAGTAGACATCAATGCATGTTTCTTGCATGCTAGTATTATTTCATATAAAAATTACCAAAAATGATTCAATATCAGAACTGGGCATTTGTACCCAGAAAGAAACTTAGGTAACCATGCACATAACGGCCACAGACTCTATGATGGTGCTGGACAAAGTCTTGAACTTTTCAAAAAATTGCATAATTAAATTCACATGACTTTACATGTGATAACATCTTTGGTACTTCGTTATAAAGATAATTTTCAATTTGATTTTCAAATGTATGCATCTAAAGTTTACTACAAACTTAGGTGGTACATTTGAAGATTTCAGGTGTTCGAAATTTTTTTCAATTTATCATGTATTAAAGGAAGACTCAAAAGAACATGGATGGAAATAATAAAGAGGACTTATAGTGACTTATGGTCTCACTGAGTGTATGACCCTTGATAAAGCAAAATGAAAGTGCATAATTCGGTAGCCGATCCCAAATAATTGGGATAAGTCTCGAATGATGACAGTGATTGGGACTATGTTGACCAAGCCTAAGGATAAGGTTCATTGATGGATGTGAAGCCTCCATGCAAACAAACATAGAACTGCATTTCAAGTTCTCTTTCTCTACTTTCATTTTCTCTCTGCTCTGATTCAAATGTCTTAACATTATCGCTAACATTTGAATAACATTTCAAAAATAATCCAATTCTTCAAAACCCAAGCTGTAAGCTGCTACATGATAGAGAAACTGAAAGCCTACAAGGACTCCAGGAAACAAAATTATTTTTCAAAAACATGGACCCCATCTTTCTCTGTGGAAGTCACTGAAAGACATATTACTTTGTTACAAAGAACACCAAGAGAACAGAGATTCCCGCTTGTTCTATGTTCCATCTTCTCTCACACAGAAAATTAATGAAAATATTACAAAATTGGATATGCAAAGACCAGGACTTTCAATGCTCTTTGCTTTTTAATATCTTTCTTCATTAATCATGCCTGTCCAAGAACTTCTCAATCATAACCGAGAATCCAGCAAAACCCGCACAACCAACACATGCTGCCTTTGGACCACCTGCAAGCATGTAAAACTAGGTCATCAAGGGCAGCAAAAATATGCACCAAATAGTATCTAAAGATCAATTCACAATAACTTAGTTCACTGTGTGATATTTATTACAAACAAGAAGCAACAATGAAGAGATCCGAAAAATTGGCTTGCAATGGTGGTTCTAGACTTGTCATGGACGCTCTTTGACATCTTTTCATATAGTCCACTGACAAAAACATAAAAAGATCTCCCTTTTTTTTATTAATTTTTTTTCTAGTGTGGCAGATTGCCTATTGGCAGGGCATGGACTAAACTTCAGTAAGAGCCATGCCACAACTAGACAAATCAAACAACAAAATTGACAACACAGAGACTCTGCTTGTATATAAAAAAAAAGAGAGGCAGATGAACACGTAACTCAAACTGGTGGTACTCTGTGAACGAAACTTCATGCTGCTATTATTTGAATCGATTCATCTATTTGACTAAGGGAGCTCAATCCCCTTGATATAGGAAGAAGTGCCATCATGGAGATTTCAAATGAGGGGCTAAATTGCTGAAATATCAAGGGAAATTATAATTCTCGGTCATTATCTACTGGGTTACCACCATCCATTAAAATGTACAGTAAAGGAAATAGATCGCAATCCACCAGAATAAAACTTGATCCTAGGTCAGTTCAACTCTCTTTCTTTATCATCCATCATTTCTACAAGGTAGATAAACAAAGGACGGCGGTATTTCCATAATTCATTAATGTCATAGAACACTTATCCTTAAAGGAATTCAATGTCTTAATACATGAAAGTGTGCCAAATAACAAGATATGTGTAAACATATGCATTCCTTGACATTAAGACATCCAACAAAGTTAAAAGAATGTCTGAATATCAGAGGATCAAATCTAAATGCCCATTTCAAAATGTGTAGATCCTTTGTACAAGTGGATTACAAAAAACATTTTCAGGTTGGTATTGATAAATATTTCAGTCCTTTGCCCGTCTTTTCCTGTGTATTACACATTCAGAATCATTAGCATCTGTTTTTTTCCTTTCTAATTTATTTTTCTATGCTTGATAGTTTCTACTCCTTGCGTATCTAAGGGTCATGCCAAGAAAAAGAAAAATAACCACAGATTCTATGGCTCAAGAACTCAAGCTAAAAGTCTCAATTACTTCACAGTCAGGGTGCATGGTATGCAAATTGTATTTAAGGCTACAGAAAGCAGGTATACCCTGATGGGTTCCACTTCCAGTTCCTTCCAATACAAACAATTCCAGATTAGCCTAGTACCCAGGCTTTTGTCAATGCGAACCCAAGTATTGCCACTCTCTTTCTTACAAAATTTTCTTACTGCCAAATGTCTGCAAGAATACATTAAACCCTTAAACTACCCTTCCAATTTTTGATAGGGTCACTAACCCTGACACCCATGCCATACAAACTTGTGCATATCCTCAAATGACTTTAATCCAAACCTGTGCATCTTCTTAATCAGAATTTCATTCATTGATGAAGGGTGTTTTGCTGGGGAAATGGTAACCAGAGCACTGATTTGGAAGACCATAAAATGAATTGCCCATTCTATCTATTTCATTTTATAGACCTAAAACCAAGCTTCATTTCATAGCTCCTAGACAATAGTTCATTTGAGCAACTTTGGCTATATCAATAGCTTAGCCTAAGCCTGGACACCAAGAATGTCATGTCTATATCCTGTCTAAAAGAAATGTGTCCAATCAATCACATACATATCAGGATACTAGCATATTAGCTTGATATACAAAATGGTAGAAGTCGCAACAGCAATTTCAAACCATTATAACTTGGTTGAAATGCGACTGATGGTAAGGTGAAGTTTTGTTCAGCATGTTCCAAAATAGTTGAGGAATATTCACCATATCACTACAAACATCAGCAATTCGGAATAAAATTGAATGCAAAGTGACCTTCATTCAAACAGTAATAGTTACACATGCCCGACATCTTCTTACAATTGTTGCAATCGCATAACGTCATTGTTTATTAGGATTTGTGTGCATTATATGGCCTCAACACTTGGTTCCTGATTTGTAGTTCATGTATTCCCCATATATTTTGTATACTCATGCATTTTTCATATTCATAAAATAAGACTCCCAATTTACATGAAAGTGTTTGGCTCCATAGATGAAACATGACATAAGGAGGTTCTATGGGATTTAGAGCAGTCGTTATTGTGATTTAACATTAGTGCCAGTTTTGAGCGGAATCTATGGTTGGGACTTAAGAGCGTTGCGTCATCCTCACCTCGACTTGTGGTTATGTCTTGGTTAGGTAGAGTGGAATCATCATCATCATCATCCAAGACGTATCCCAATTATTTGGGGTCAGCCAGTGATTAAAAAAGTGGACCGCCCAGCACCTAAGCGGTCTGAAAGGCCTGGGCGCATCGCCCAGGCCTAGGCGGCCAATCTAGGCGGTCGACTTTGGGTGGCCACCTAGGGCTTGTGCCCCTCCTAGGGGCAGAAATAAGTTTTGGTGGGGGTAATTTTGGTCATTTTTTTTGTATTAAAGAGCCAACAATTAATGTTTTATGTTCATTCGAAATCTAAAACTTATTGGAGTCAATTTTAGAGAGAGAAAGCCCCCAAAAAACTAGTTTTTGGTGAATTTTTAGGATCGAAGGGTTTCTCAAAGTTAACAAAAATTGATCAAAACATCACACATTGATCTTAGATTTACTTTTAGATGTTTTGCAAAGTTATTTAGGGGGTTTTTTTGAAAATTTTGAGTATTTAGAATCATCTTTGAGGTGGAAGTTTGAAGATTGAGCAATCAAACTCAAAATGATTTTTTTTATTGTTTTAGTAAATTGCATTATTTTTTAAATGTCTTCTTCGAGATCTAATAGGAGTAGTGATCTCGGTTGAAAATATGGCTATAACCCAGATCCTAATGATTAAAATTGCATAAGATGCAAGTTTTGTGATAAGGATACAAAAGGGGGCATAAACCGGTTCAAGAAACATCTTACTGGTATTAGGGGGGATGTTGTCCCATATAAAAAGACTCCTGATGTTGTTAAAGAGGAAAAAAACAATTTTTTGAATATGGTAAAAATGAAAAAAGATAAGAGATTTGCCGCTATAGTAGAGATTAGGTCTGGGATTCGGGTCAATTATGATGATAATGATAGTGATGAGGAAAGGCTTGGGGGGAAGTATTGACATGGGACATGCTATGGAGTGGTTAGTTGATGATGATGATGAGGTCAAGGGGCATGAAGGATTAACATGGGACATGGTCATGGATGCTTCAGGGACATCAGCTGACCCTCTTAGGGCCACTAGATCTTTTGCACAGAGAACAAGGGTGGAGGAAGAAGAGGCTGATTCAAAAGAGACGGAGGAGGACAAGGATGACCAATATGTCGAGGAGGGTGATGACTCCGTCGACTCCGATGAATATGATGCCAATGTAGCTGACCCAAGATTTTCTGATGATGAATGAATGATGAATGTTGAATAATTATTAAACTTTGAAGTTTAAACTTTGAATGAAGTATTCAACTATTGAAGATTCTTTTGAGTCTTCAAGTATTACTTTCATAGTTTTATAATTCAATTTTGCTTTCTTCCTCATGGTGGTGTACTTCAGTATTGGTTTGATACTATTTGGTAACTTGGTTTGATAATTTGGTTGGTTGGAAAATTTTAAGTTTTAATTGGATATGGAGTATGAACCGACTTATGGATTATGGTTATAGTTATGGAGTGTGTGCTAAATGCTAATATATAGTATAATTTGAATTATGTATTGCAATAGATATAACTGATACTGACATAACTACAGAATCCTTTTTGGATTCAACTGGGTCGCTCAGATTCTGGGCGCTTGCCTGGGCACCCGGCGGCCTGGACCCCCTAGGTCGCCTAGCCCTTTCTGAAACACTGGGGTTAGCTACACGAATCATGTTCATCCATTCTTCTCTATCAACGGTCATTCTCTCAATAAGACCAAAAGTCATCATATTTTTTCTCACTAATTCTATCCATGTCCTTTTGGGCCTTCCCCTTGCCCTTTTAAAGCCTTCTACTTGAACCAAATCACATCTCCAAACTGGTGTAGCACATGGCCAGCCTACTTAAATCTACTTCAGTGTATCAAAAAGCGTTAGGCGGGTCCTAGGCGGCCTGGGGGGTCCAGGCCACCCAGCGCCTAAGCAGCCACCTAAGCGGGCTCCCAGAACTTGGGTGGCTGCCCAATTGATAAAAAGTAAAAATCATACCAAATAACCAATATACCATATTCCAAGTTGAAAAAAAAGGATAGACGTCGAGAAGAGAATTTTGATAATCCATATTGTTAAAACAGTAAATTGTAAAACCATACAAGTGTAGGATATAAAAGTCAATACTCAACACAACAAAAATATACAGAAATTTAGAAAATATATACTCTAACAAAAATCAACACTCATGACTCAACACAACAGTTAACAGACTCAACGCTCAACACTCAGTACCAAGAGGCAAGAATCTTCAGTCGTCGTCATCATCATCATCAGAGGGAATATCAATAGGGCAAGCCTCATCATATGCATTAGAGTTGAGGCCATCTTCATCATAGTCATCTCCCTCTTCAATATAACGCTCGTCCTCCTCTGCTTCTTTTGAATCTGCCTCTTCCTCCTCCTCTTCTTCTACCTTCCTCTTACTAGTATGTGTAGTCTGTGCAGATGAGGTCCTAGGAGTCTTGGCTGCTCTACTCTTTTCTTTGTGCTTCTCTGAACTCAAATATTGTATAATTTCCTCCTTGGGAGCATGAGGAACATTTTTACACGGGGCAACATCCCCCTTAATACTGGCAAGGTGTTTTTTAAACCGGTAAATGCCCCCATTAGTATCATTTCCATAATAATTACATTTAATACGATTTTTATCACTTGGATTCCGGTTATAACCATACTTCCAACCCGGATCACCACTCCGACTAGAACCTGGAGAAGATACTTCCATAGAACAAGGCTTATTTTCATCCTTTTCTGGTTCTTCAAAATTCAGAAAATGTCTAATCTCATCCCGAACTGCTTCAAGAACCTTTGTACAAGAAGCAACATTACCTCTAACACCAGCAAGGTGTTTTTTGAATTGGCTAATACCCCTATTAGTATCTTTTTCACAAAAATTACATCTTATACAATTTTTGTCATTTGGTTTTGGGTTGTACCCATACTTTCAACCCGGATCACTTCTTCTAAAAGTAGTAGAAATAGAAATAGATCTATGACAAAGATTTTGTTATTGTTTTTGTTTTACATAACTTATAAATTGCTTAATCTCTTCTCTAAGAGCTTTCGAAACATTTTTACAAGGGGCAACATCCCCCTTAATACTGGTAAGATGTTTCTTAAACCGGTTTATGCCTCATTTTGTATCTTTTTCACAAAAATTGCATCTAACGCAATTTTTGTCATTTGGATTCCGCTTGTATCCATATTTCCAACCCGGATCTCCACTCCGACTAACTCCTGAAGAAAGACATCTCTTAATAAAACAAGCTATCTAAAAAATGCACTTACTTTGGTTGCTCGAACTCCAAACTTTGAGAAACACTTCGATGATTCGATCCAATGAAATGTAGTTTTTTGGAGGTTTCTTTCTTTCTAAAAGGGGTTCTTGTGGGTTTAGGTTGCAAATGAACCTAAAACCCATCATTCTAAACTCTTATATCTTGAAAAAACGCAAAAAAAAATATACTTTTCCACTTCTGGGCAAGGCGCAGGCCCTGGGCGGCCGCCTAGACGGGTTCCGTACCGCCTAGGCGGCTGCCCAGGGACCACCGCTCAGTTTGGCCGCCTAGGCACTGAGCAGTCCGGTTTTTTGAACAATGATCTACTTTCCCTCGTCTTAGCATCTATTGAGGCCACACCTAAGTTCCCTCGTATATATTCATTCCAAATTCTATATTTTCTTGTCTTACCACTCATCCATCTCAACATCCTTATCTCAACTACCCTCATCCTATGGATATGTTGTTTCTTGATCGCCCAACATTCCATCCCATAAAGCATGGCTAGTCTTACAACAATCCTATAAAACTTCCCCTTTAATCCCAATGGTATGCGGCGATCATATAAAACTCCAAATGCACATGTCCAGTTCGCCCATCCAACTCTATTTCTAAGTGCAACATTCTCTTGGATTATCGACCTTAGATATTGGACACAATCTCTTTTAGGTATTTTTTGACCATCAATTTTAACTATTTCCTCGTTTCTACTCCTATTATTACTAAACTTGCATTAGAGATGGAATTACACCATAAATGGATAAAAGCTAGCAATAGCCTTTGGATGCATCGCAAAGGTCGGCTTGTGGGACGCCCTAGTAGAGGTTGGGGTCAGCCAAATGGTGGATTGTTGTCTAGGAGGAAACCAAAACACTTGGGAGGAAACCAAAACACTTGGGCGATAGGATAGTGCATTGTGAGGTTAAAGGCTGGGAAGCCTGGACAAGGCATCCTACACAAATTCGTACTACAAACTACGGTTTCTTTGGTCAAGTGATAGATCGGTACCATGCATGTCCAATACCTCGAAGAGTGTGTCTAGACATAGTGTCCAGGTTGGACCACACTTGTATTTGGGAGGGGGAACTTGTAACTTGTAGCGACACTATGGTTCCTTGGTTTTGGTTAGCTTTGATATGCCAATTATGAGCCCCTTGCATGGGAGACATGTGGGTCATGGTTCTGTTGGGTTCGTTTTAGTTGGGTGCAATTATAGGGCAGACATGGTGTGACTAATCAGAGTTTTATCTCATTGGTAGCACACTCTCTTAATGGTTTTTTCCAAAGGCTTTCTAAGAGAAATTAAATACTTTTATTTTCTCAAGTTAGTCATCTTATTTTGGGGTTGTAAAGTTCTTAAAAAGAAAGGTGTTTATGAAAATAAGAGGTATCTATGGGGGGACTTAGGAGATCCTTTGTACTTCAAAGTAGGGCCTAGTTGTAGGCCACATAAGAGGGCAACATGACAAGAGGAGTCAAGGGGACCCCCTAATCATGGGGTCCACATGACACAATATTTGATATTATATTTTGGGACAAATTTGCCTATGGTGGATGGGTGCTCCACAAATGGCTCTCTAGGAAGATTTAGTATCAAGATTCCATGAGATTTCTAATACTTCCATGATTTCTTGAAAGGTGACTAGATTATAGAACAAAGTTGGCCAATATTCTTCTTGGAAAACCTCCATAAGTTTTGGAAAGATTTTGAGTTCAAGGTAGATTAGAAGATGTAGTGGATATTAAATTAAGGTTGGAGATCTACTAGGATTTTGAGAAAGTGATTAGATATAGTCAAATTGTGGATAATGGGATTCAACCCATAGTTACCGGGAACAAGAATGTGAACAGTTCCGGGAATGGGAACGGGAACGGGTGCGCGGAGCGAGTCTATCTTGAAGTTCCCTAGATGGTGGAGCGAGCTCTGTTGTCACAGCCCCACCCCCTGCCCCCATACCGTACTTGCCGGAGGGTAACAGGGTGAGGGATTGCGACCCGAGGTGGCGAATGCCACTCAGATCGGTTAGGGTGTCTAAGAGTAACAATCTTATCGAGACAGTCAACGATGGCATAGTGTGTGGACAACTAGTCCATGCCCAAAATAACATCAAAGTCCCGGATATCTAGAAGTATCAAGTCTATGGGCAGGCCAAACCCCTCAAGTAAAACTCCACATTGTTTATATACCATATCAGTTTCCATAGAATGCCCCATAGGTGTACATACTTCTAAAGTCCAGTCAAGAAGTGAAGGCTCAACATTTATATGGCATGCAAAGTGAGGTGCAACAAAAGAATGATAAGAACCAGGGTCTATCAAAGTTCTAGCTTCTCTATCACAAACAGAGAGTGTACCTCGGATCACTGAGGTAGACGCCTTAGCTTCCTACTCTGTGATCTTGAGCCTTTGATCGGTTTTCTGGCCTCTTCACACGGCGGTCTTTGATTAGGTGGCCAAGCTTGCCACAACCAAAACACGTTCTCGACTTCTTGTGGCACTCAGCCACAGAGTGGTTATTCATTCCACATTACGAGCAGGCCGGGCATCGGTTATCCCTCACATCGCCCGGGAAGGTCTTTTGGATTTTTTGGTTGCTTTGATTAGTCTTCCCTTAAAGTCTCTTCTAGGAGGCGGCCCGAGTCTTCCTCTCAAAACTCCCAGATGGTGCGGACCTTACTTTTCCTTCCTTCCTTAATCGAAACTCTCCACAATCTTTCTCAATCTTCATAGCTAGGTCCACTAATAGGGATAATGTCTTAAGATTGGCTAACATTATTCTCCCCCGGATATCTGGCTTGAGGCCCCTCTCAAACTTGCTCGCCTTATGCGCCTCTGTATTGATGATATGTGGCGCGTAGCGAAAGACCTCTGCAAATTTAGTTGCATACTGCTCTACTAACAGTCTCCCTTACTGCAGCTCAATGAATTCCACCTCTTTTCATTGTCGAACTGAATCGGGGAAGTACTTTTCATTAAATGCTACTAGAAAACTTTCCCAGGTTGCCTTAGTCTCTGTCTCTTCCGAGGATTACCTCACCGAATTCCACCAGTGCTCGGCATCCCCTTTGTCTCTTCCGAGGATTACCTCACCGAATTCCACCAGTGCTCGGCATCCCCTTCTAACATAAAGGGCCCCAGTCCAACCTTCTGCTCGTCGGAACAATGCAACACTTCAAATATCTTCTCTACTTGCCTCTTCCATTTTTCAGCCTTTTCCGCTCCCCTGTGTCTTGAGAATGCAAGAGGGGCAAGTCTCCTAAACCTCTCAATCAATCCACTGTCATCTTGGCTTGGAGCGGAGGCAGCTGTGGCGAGCATGTAGTCCTTCATCATTTGAGTCATGGCCCGAGTGTCTTGAAGAAGTCCCCCAAGGCTCGGTGTTCTCGTTACTAGAACTCGCATTGTTGGCACGAGTCCTCGTCATCTTGACCTAAAACAGGAACACCCAGTTACTAGCCTATCCAAAAACCACTCTAAGGACACAACCAAGACTCTCTAGGCCAAAAATCCTATCCTGCTTGCTCTGATACCATAAATTGTCACAACCCCACACCCTACCCACATACCGTACTTGTCGGAGGGTAACAAGGTGGTATTCGCTACCTCTGATCGCGATCCCACACCCTGTTACCCTCTAGCAAGTACAGTATGGGGGCAAGGCGCGGGGCTGTGACATCTGTACATGGTATGGGGAAGGGAACGAGTTCCATGACTTCTAGGGAGCGCATTTTTATATGGACGGGAGTGGGTTCCCTATCATAAGGGATCGCGTTGTGCCGTTCTTAAGATCGGGGTTTCCGGAGTTCACTATTTCAAGTATATCGTAAACTGGAAGCGAATTCCATTTTTTGGTATGTTAATAATGGGCTCTTGGGTGGATAGAGGGAGTGTACGAGAGACAGGGGGAATGGATAGAGGAGTGAAGTACTATGGGTTATGCATCTTTTCTACCAAGGTTGTGCTCTAATCAACCCTAATGCCCAAGAATGTGATCCCAAAACATGAATATGAAGATATGGTTGCATTTTTTTTTCTTTTTCCCTTCCTTTGCTTATAGGATTAAAGTGATTAAATTTAGAAGATCGACAAGAAAAGTCATTGCGTATTTAAGATGGTGTGATTCCTTGGTGTTCGAGGCTGCAAGTCCTTTAACATTATTTGGATTCATTTTCTTTACACGAACAAAATGCATGCCACAACCAACGACCATCCACCCACTGTCACCGTTTCATATCTCACCCAAGCTAATAATCGTCCACATAATGATGGTACACAGACACAACATGATCAATTCAATATTACAATACAATTATGACTTGTACATATGTTACTTTATTTCATTAGAAATGCACCATTAACTTGCAACATCAACTAATTGTACCACATCAACCTCACTTCACAATAAAATTGCGACATGGCTAACTTTTGAACATCCTTTTAATCTTGCCCCTACTCTAGTTGCCTTTCTTTAAAATTGGACACAAATGTCATTGCAAAATGCATGCATCATAGAAAATTTGTGGAAAACTAAGTGCTATACACGAATAAAATAAACTTTATAGGTGCATCTCACTGCCAATGTATAGGATACTCGGTTCTTGTTATGATAGACTCATGGTTCCAAATGATATTGGGGCCATGATCTTGGGCATGCGCATCGGGATCTAGCTTGCTATGGACCTCGTTCCCAAATAATGGGAATCGAGTTCCCATAACTCCGGAGCCGATCCGGTCACTTGGAGTGCGGGATCGAGATTCTAGGGTGAAAGCGGACCCCTACATGGGCACTCCTGGTAACTATGATTCAACCACTCACTCCGTAGATTATGAAGTTCCACTGGATGACGAATTACCAAATAACAAACACATATATGCATATCTCTATATAAAGATCACTTTACGTTCTTACTATCCATCCCATCACGTGGAGATTTTTGAGCTGAGACTTCCACCTGGTATATTTCAGAGAGAAAAAAGAGAGGCATGTGAGAGAATAAGGGTTTTAAGGAGAGAGAAAAAGGGCAAGTGCATGGGGCATAGAGAACAACATAGAGAGAATGTCCTTCCACCTTGTGTTTAAGAGAAGCATAGAATAAGGTAGGGTTGAAACCAGAGACTCTAGCATGCAAATTCTTCCCAAAACCGAGAAATGGTAAAGGTACATCGACGCACCATTGATCCAGGGAAACAATAAGGGGTGTACAAAATTATAGAAGGAGAGTTTAGGTTATTTTCATGGTTTTTTTTTAGTTATGTTTTTGAGCCATCTATTTGTGAATGCGAACAACATATAATATCTAGGGGTATTTAATATCTCGGGGTATTTTAGTTCTTTCTTTTCGTTTTTGCCTAGAGTTTCATTGTACATTATTTCAAAAGTAACAACCTATAATGCAGGTGCATGATAGGATATTAATAAAGGCTATTAAATACTGCTGAAAATTCTTCTAAAGTTTAACCTCCACACTATCGTCATTAGTTGATTATAGTATTAAATATACATAGATTGTTGACCCAAGAATCACATAAAACCAACTTCCTAATGACTAGGCAATTTGTATCATCATCATCGTCCAAGCCTTATCCCAACTATTTGGGGTCGGTACACGAATCCTGTTCCGCTATTATACTTTATCAAGGGCAATACCCTCAGTCAAACCATAAGTCACCATATCTCTCACCACTACTCCCATCCATGTCCTTTTGGGCTTTCCCCTTGCCCTTTTAGAGTCTTTCACGTTAACCAAATCGCCCCTCCTAACTGGTGTTGTATTAGACCTATGCTGCACATGGCTAGCGCACCTAGGTCTACTTTCCTTCATATTATTGTCTATTGAAGCCACCCCAAAGTTCCGTCATATATATTCATTTTAAATTTTATCCTTTATTGTCTTGCCACTCATCCACCTCAACATCCTCACCTCAAATATATTCATCTTATGGATAAGTTGTTTCTTGACCGCTAACTGTTCTGTCCCATAAAGCATGGCTAGTCTTACAACCATCCTATGAAACTTCTCCTTTAGTTTTATCGGTATACAACAATCACATAAGATTCTAGATATACATCTCCACTTCACCCACCCAGCTCTAATTCTATGTGGGACATCTTCTTCAATCTATTCATTCTCTTGGATTATCGACCCAAGATACCGAAAATAATCTCTTTTAGGTATTTCTTCGTCATCAATATTACGTACTTCCTCTTTTCTACTCCTATATTACTAGCATTCTATATATTTTATCTTAGTCTGGCTAATTTTAAAACCTTCAGATTCTAGAGCATCCCTTCAAAGTTTTAGCTTTGCATTGATGCCGCCTCTAGTTTGATCAATCAAAACTATATCATCCGCGAACTACCATGCACTATGGTACCTCATCTTGTGGATGCGTAGTTAGCTCGTCCATAACCCAAATATACATATAAGCTTATCATGACCCCTGATATAGGGCTGTTGTCACGGAAAACTCACTTGCCTCTCTGTTAGTTGTCCTCACACTAGTTAGCACTCCTTCGTACATATCTCACACCACGTCACTATATCCTCTAGAGACTCCTTTCTTTTCCAACACCCATCAAATTAACTCTCTAGGTACCCTATCATATGCTTTATCTAAATCAATAATGGCCTTGTCGAGGTCTCTTTCCTGCTCTCTAAACTTCTCAATCAGTTTCTTAAGTAGGAAAACAAGCTCAATTGTTGACCTCCCTGGAATAAACTGAACTGATTTTCTAATACACTTATTTTATGTCTTAGTCGTTGCTCAATCACACTCTCCCATAGCTTCATAGTATGACTTATAAGTTTGATTCCTCAATAGGTCGCACAGTGTTGTATGTCTTTGTTGTTCTTGTCAATAGGTACCACAACACGTTTTCTCCATTCGTTTGACATTTTCTTTCTTATTAACAACTTGTTGAACAACTTGGTCAACCAGAATATGCCCTTTCTCTGCCATGTACTTCCAAACCTCTATCCAATACCATCTGGTCCTAAAGCCTTTCCTACCTTTATCTTTCTCAAAGTTTCTTTCACTTCAGTATCCTCATCATGTGAACCTCCTACATCATTTATGTCGAAGGTTTCTCCTAACATTGTGCTCCCTAATTGTTCGTTAATTTACAGTTTTTGAAAATAAATTGCCACTTTTCGTTGGCCTCGTTATCCTTCACGAACACCCTCCAATCCCCACTCTTAATGCATTTCATATGATATAGATCTTTACACTTCCTCAGTCCCTCTCTCATTTTTTCTAGTTTGGAGACATCTTTTCACATTCTCTTGTCCCTAGTTTATTTTATAAATCATCATGTCTTTAGGCTCACTTTCTATTAGCTTACTGTTTTTCTTAACATTTTTATATCCTTTTAAGTTTTGATCATTTCTATTACATTGCCAAGCTTTATAGTATGATCGCTTTTCGCTAATAGACTTTTGAATCTCATCGCTCCACTAAGTTTCCTTATTGGCCTTTCTTTTCCCTTAAAATTCTCCTAAAACTTCCTTCGCTAGTTTTTTAATGCAATTAGTCATCTCATTCCACATAACACTAACTTGGCGGTCATAATTCCATTTCCTTCTTTTACCAATTTAGTCCTAAATATGTTTATTTTCACCCTTTTTAAATTTCACCACCTAGCTCTTGGACACTTATTAATTTCCCTCGTTCTCTTTCATCTCTTTATGCAGACATCCATCACAATGAATAAGATAAGGAACGAGATCCTTAGGTTTATGTAAGTAAGAACCCATGTCAATGGGTTTCATGTTTTGATTAGTCGGAATCTAAGCTCCACTATACATAAAAATGAGGTTGTCAAGTAGAGCTAGTACGAGTTCCCTTGGTAAAGAAATCGAGGTTTAAGTATGTTATATAACGTGGTTCCTCTTGTTCTAATATCGATATTCCTAACTATGTTTGGCATATGTTTTAAGTCCTAAGTATAACTCTCAGGAATGGTAAACTATACCCTCAGGAATGGTAAACTATACCAACTCCAGGTGGGGAGGAGAGGTTAAAGCCATACCATGATAAAGAAGTATCATCGTCCTCTCTTGCTGCTCTTGCGAGGTTGTATCCAGAAGAGAATGAGAGGGACAAAATACGACATCACATCAGTGATTTTGTAAGTAATAAAGGACTCTTCTTACTCTCGGCATCCATTTCCAACAGAGGAACAATGTCAGCTATTTCGTGGTGGGATCCATATGGTGATGGGGTTCCTGAATTAAATTCAATAGTTGTCAACGTGTTGTCTCAGAATGTCAACTTGTCATGTGTCGAGAGGTGTTGGAGTACGTATAGTTACATTCACAGTGTTAAGCAGAGCATGTTAAATGCTCTAAGCTCCGAGCCATTGGTTTATGTTCACTACAAGGACAAGTTGTTAAGTAGATCGCGATAAAAAATCAGCTAGTGAATTATATGCACGAGCTGTTAAGGTGTTGTCTCAGAGTGACAACTCGTCATGTGCTGAGAGGTACTGGAGTACGTATAGTTATATTCACAGTTTTAAGCGGAACAAGTTAACTGCCCAACGCTCCGAGTCATTGGTTTATGTTCCCTACAAGGACAAGTTGTTAAGTAGGGTGCGATAAAAATCTGACTATGCGAAGAAACACAAAAAATGGGATTTTTATCCGGATGATGACCACCGCAAGGATGATGTCCGGGCATTAGAAGCATTAGGCGACTGCCTTGATGGTGATGATAAGACTCGTCAGAGTGCTCCATTACCAAGGCTTGGTCCTCCCACTACATCTTCAGGCCATGACACAAGTTTGGCATGCACCATTCCCTCAGAGCACCCAACAACCTAGAATCCTACCACTCAAGGGTCATTTTCTTCGAATGTATTCTCCTTTGCTTCCATTGTTTCTCAAAGGCTAGCTCTCCGAATGGGCAAGAGGACAAGATGCTTCTCTCTCTCTCACTCTCACACAAATGTAAAAGAAGCTTTTTAAAGCATATATTATCATCTCACAACTACGAGGATTCATCATTGCGATTAAGAATCTAAAACACTAAGACATCATAAATATAAAATTTTAATGAAATATATATTCTCACTATTAAGAGGGATGGCTTACAAAATAGGACATAATAAAACAATGGGTCACTCTAGACTATGCCCAGTTCAAACTAAGAATCTAAAATAATTGAACTTCTTGCTATGCGTAAAAGGGATTAGATTTTATCATCATTGAACTTATGATTCCCAAATAATGGGAACTTGGGATGATGGCAACCTCTAACCTAATATCATCCGTTAATGAAAGTAGATCCCACAAACATGGAACCCAAGATTTTAATGTATCAAAACCTTGGACCATGGTTGATGGAAGCGGGGATCCATTTCGAAATGGAACTGGATTCCACTGATGGATGGAACGTGGTTCCTGTTTTTTGGGAGCGAGATCCAAAAATCGAAAAACCGGGGTCCCTACAAGATCCCTTACAGGAACTGAGGGATTGAGGTTGATGGAAGCATGGGATCTATTTCGACATGGAACCAGATTCCACTAATGTATGGAACGTGGTCCCCTTTTCTTTGGAGCGAGATCCAAAAAACGAAAAATAGAGGTCTCAACAAGATCCCTTATAGGAACTGAGGGATCAAGGCTCTGGAGCGGGATCGTCACCCTACCCACAAGGTTCCCTTAACTATGAGCAGATGTTTGCTATTGCTAGGTCATAAGCCATAGCAAAATCCAAAATAGCATCACCTATCTCATTTCCTTCCTCAAAACGATCGGTCGGCCACCCCTCCCCCCATGTCACTCCGTGCTACGCACGCATGTGTGCTTGCCTGTGACCCCAAGGTGTGTGCGGATAAGGAGTTCATTGCGGTGCAAATGGCAAACCAACAAATTAATTTACGCGAGCACAACAAAGATGGCTTATCTTGAAATTGAAGAAGGGTTCGAACATGCCCTGGCCGTAGCCCTCTTAGATCCCGACTTTTGACGCTGTGAAAAGCCTTCCGACGCTCATCAGCCGAAAGGGTTCGAGGGTGCCTAGTCTCAGAGATATGTCCCAAAGATGGGGAGCCGGCCCTACGCCTTTGCTACCCGCAAGCTTGGAGCGTGGTTTGAATCTTGAACCTCTACACTTTTTGTTGCACTCAATAGGGGTTGCACACTCACAGGTTGCAATGGACCTAGGCGTGAGGTATAGGTCTAAATAGGTTGGCTAGGAATAGGTTTGATTTGAAATTAATTGTGTTGTGCGAACTAGAATGGGCTCAAGTGGGTTCGAGTTGGCAAAGCGCTATGGGGTTGGATGAGTTGGGTTAGGTCGTTTGAGGAGGCTCAAGAAGGTGCAAGTGATGGGAGTGTTTGGGTAGGTCCGAATGAGTTGAGAGGGTAGAATTAGGTGTGAGCAAGAAGGGCTTGGGGAGGGTTGGATGAGTTGAGTATGCTAGATTAAATGAGGGCAAGAGGGGAGGAAGGGCCAACTGAACCCAGTGGAATTTCATTAGCACCTCCCCTATACAAAGGGTATTGACGGCAAAGAACGGTGCTCGGTGGATTTAACCGAGGCACCTTGGAGGAATCTGCTAGTCAGGGTCTGAGGGATCCAAGCCTGCCCAAGTGCTGCCTTGGAAGAGCCCCCTTAGTGGGCTAAGTTGGCTAATAGAGGGCTAGTGAGGGGGTCAAGTAAGCTTGGATAAAATTGGATTAAGAGGAGGGCGCTAGCTCGGAATCGGCAAAAATCCAATAACACCTCCACTATAGGGTGGGATAACGATGGAAAATAAGGTGCTCGAAGCTAGCCGGACACCAGAAGGAATCTGTCGGTCGAGGCCTGACGAGAGCAAGCCCACTGAGTGCCGCCCTGGAAGAGCCTCCTTCCTAACATAAGCTAGGTAGGGGCTTAAGTGGGTTAGATCAAGTGGGCTCGAATGGATTTGGGTAGGCTAGAATCGAGTGGAACTAGGCGGGTTTGGGGGTTCACGTGACAAGGTTGGTTTGGTTAGGGTAAAGGTTAAGGGAATGGTTGGGTTAGGATTACAATTTTGGTAACCATGGTTAAGTGTAGAGATTGGTTAAGCTTGGGTTAAGGTTACTAGGGTGAGGTTAATGGTTGATCAGGGTTTGGATAGGGGAAAGATCTTTTGCAAAAACGTTTTCTTTCTCCTCTCAAGCATGCAAAAATAATCAACTCCCAAATTGCATTAAAATGAACTCCAAACTTCCAACCCCTTGCAAATGAGGGGTTCAACCCCTTTTATAGACATTATACAAACATAGTTGGATAATTAAAAGATGGGGGAAAAAAGGGGTGAAAATAAAAAGCGATTTTCGGTCAAATGAAAAATTGACCAAATTTGGGGTTGAGAAAGTTCCAAATTCCCCATCTAGCCCATTCCAAGGGTCCTCATTCCATACCTATGGTATGGGGCCTTCAATCTTGATGTTCCAACACCGAAATGAGAGATACTTTGTCGTAGAAATGTAGACAGGGCTTCTACGATTGATTTGCAACAAATTTGACTAAAAAACTCAAAGATTTCAGTGTTTATGCTTTCTTGGATCATGTGCCCTTTTCCATTTACATACTCTTCATTTTTCAGTGGATTTTGACTGGATCTTTGGTGATGCATGGCCGGAAAATGGTAGAGCACATTCCCTTGAATATTAAGGGTTATAAATATTTCCAAAATACCCCATAACAAGAGGGAATCCCATCTTTGATTCTTTAAAAATCTGAAATTCAAAATACTGGATGTGAATCAGCCGCAAAATGGCCCTCGATCTGGGCCCCGATTGTGACTATTGAATGTCTTCCAGTCATGATCGGAACACACTTATTTTGGGCCCAAGATGATGATCGAACATCAAGTTATGGCTGGAGAAGCGAGGAGAGGTAGTGCAAAATGGTTTTTGCATGAGCATGAAAACTACCAAACTTTTCTCAAGGATTTCTTAGGATCCAGCCGACGATCATGTGCTAGGCTTATACCAAAGAACATGCTCGCCGAAAAGCACGACATATCCGAATTTCAACTTGATCCGTTTTGCGGAGCGTGAGATTGAGGGAGAGTTGCAGGATTAGTCTGTTTTTAGTAAGGCCTATGAGCTTCAAAATCCTGAATAGTATGAAAACCCTATTTTTGGAAAGTAGGGCCTAGAAAGGTCCGTTTGGCACAAAACTAGGGGTTTAGGGGTTTTCCATCCTTCTGAATTCATTCGTGAGGGTCTTGAGACCATCTGAGATCAAATTTTAGGACATTGTGTGACCCCTTCTGACTTCACGCAAAGAGAGACTGTTATGTAAGATTTTTGTATTTAGATGATAATGCGCCATTGACAAGTTGTATGACAGATCTTTTTCATCCTGATTTGTTCTTTGAGCTGTTAACAAAAATTCACCACACACCCTAATAAAAATGATTCTTTTTTTAATATTTTAGTAGTGGAAATGGAGGGTGATAAAAACAAGGGTGCAGTTTGTATAGAGCTGAGGCTCTAAACAACAAAAGTAAAGCCCACCTTCAAATAGTGTCGAGAAATGTGGTTTTAATACTGAAAATCTTTGTGATAGCCTTAAAATATATTTTCAACTTTAATTATAAAATTTAAAACTTCAAAAATAGTGAGATCGAGTAGATCTATGAAAACTTGAAAATCTTGAAAATTGACGGCCCAAAAATGCATTACAAGATGTACTATTTCCAAAACTTGAAATCCATTTTTTTCTCATGTTCATGCAACTTAGTGTAAAGATGATCAATTTGAGGATATTTGGGCATTAAAACAACCTCTTCTAGTGAAATTTTTGAGGTAGGCTCTAATTTGATTGTTTAGAACCTCGGCTCTATATAAACTGTTTCCCAAAAACAACTACTTATGCAAGAATCACTCTAGAAAATTACTCGTGGTCCATTACAAACATTGCACACCTACCTACATTAGTCTGCCCACGTACACGCACGTCCTCATTTTTTGCACCAATCAGTTGGATTAGAGGACTCCCACATTGATGATTACATTTAAGAATTTTGCGATAAATTGCTTCCGAAAAAGAAATGCCACGATAGCCAAGCTTTCCTTTGCAAAAACAAGGAAAAAAAAAAGCATTGCCATGTATGGTTTCTAATACTTCTCATCTATCAAATATTGATAGGGGCTCAATGACACATGCATGAGAGAGACCACACATTTACAGCCATACATGTTATTCCATCACCCATAAGACAACCTCATGAGTGGCTCAATTTGGTTGACCAACGCAAAGCGATAGAAGGCCTTCAAGGGCGGACAGGACCCAATGAACTAGCCCCAAGGAAGTGAAGTGTATTGATCGCGACCTAATTCCTCAATAGAACTGAAATGCAACTAACTTTACTATTCCTTCAAACTTTTTCTTTCTCTCTCCTTGCCCTCGCTTTTGCCTTTCTTTGAAAGTAGACACAAGTCACAATCCACAAGCTGTGTAGAGTTGTGACCTATAAGAAATGTAGAAAAACATGGCATCCATTTTTCTTAGGCCATAAAATATTGGAGACCCACACTCCACTATATATGAATCGAAAAATGAGCCCGTAAAACTTGCTCCCATGCAGAGGATACTCGATTTCAAGATCGTGGAATCGCGGTTCCGCTAATTCATGGAACCATGAGTTTTGACATGGGGATCTAAACCCCACTAACATGGCGATTGAGTTCCCAGTTTCCCGATCCCATTTATGAAGGAATCGCCCAGAATCGAGATCTCATATCTCAGAGCTTGGGTTCGAGCTTCTGGAGCAGAAGTGACCCCCATCTTAGAAGATCTTGGTAACTATGGTAAGAAGAATTTTGAGATACCTGAAGGGAGCCCTAAGCCGAGGACTCATCTACAAGAAGAATGGCCACTTCGACATTGAGAGTTACTTTGATGCCGCTTGGGTAGGATCACCTTCACAGAGAAGATCTACCATGGGCTATTGCACCTTTGTTGGACGGAACTTGGCGACCGGGGAAAGCAAGAAATAGAATGTGGTGGCCCGATCTAGTGTAGAGGCTGATATAGAACTATGGCTCATACTACATGCGAGTTATGTGGCTCAAAACCTTGATGCAGAAAATGGGTTTTCAATTGTTGAACCAATGAAGATGTTCTGTGACAATCAGGCAGCCATTCATATCGTGGGCAATCCAGTTTTTCATGAAAGAACAAAACATATTAAAGTGGATTGTCACTTCATTCTTGAGAAAGTGACCAGTAAGCAAATGACAACCCCATATGTGAAGTCATCAAATCAATTGGCTAATAAATTCACCAAGGCGCTTAGTCATAACTAGACTCAACAAATTTTTTCCAAGCTGGGCATGGGTGACATATTTGCTCCACCTTGAGAGGGAGTGCTAAACAATAACTTGTTTTGTGTATTGGGGCATTTCTCATTTTTATATACTTTAGGATACTTATTTTCATAAAGGGTATTCTTGTCCTTTGTAAACCCTAAAAGAACATTATAACCAAGATATTAGTGGGGTATGGGGTGACTAAATCTCATGTCATTGTCCTCTCCTCTCTTTCATCTTTTCTTTCTTCTGGTTCTTTTCCTCTTCTTTCTCCTTTTTTTCTCTAGTTTTGTCACTTTTTATTATTCACAATACTTTTCACAGCACTGTTCAGGACACTATTCATGAGTACAATTGACAGTTATAAAAGTGGGATCTAAGGATATCTCTTCAGCCCCAAACTCATTAGTTCTGCCATCAAAGTTGTCAGTATGTTGTGATCTAAGGATGGAGCAAGGGGCATATCATTCATCATTGCAAGGCCGCCTGGCGATGTCATCACAAGAGTGGAGTGTCGTCAACAAGTTAGGGCACTCTAACATGCGATTTGGTGACAACAATAAAGGGTAGGTTCACTTCCCACCAAGGTGGCACCCCTTGCTGAACTCTCCCTTGAGGGGGGAAGTAGGAATTTGAAAGAGGCGAGGTAGCATTGAGGTTGGCTCAGGTGCTCTAGGAGGTTGGTGGATTTGATTTGGGGCCTCAATATGAGACGAGCTTCCCAAGACTACCAAGCAAGTGGAGGTCAGTGTGAGTAACACCACCAAAATGGTTGGGCTCTGAGTTCAAAATAAGGGCTCTGGGCTAGAATGTGGTGGGAGCATAGTTACAGGAACCATGGGGGGTAAGGCCTCAATCCCACCTTTGGAACTCGATCCCGCGGTTCCTCTAAAGGATCTTAAGGGGAGATGGGTTTAAAGAACTAGGAATCTCGTGCCCTATAAAATGGGATCTTGATCTATATGCTTGTAAGATCCCTCCAAAGAGAGGAGATATATTATTAATTTAACTATTGGTCCTCTCCTTGGTATTATAAATTTATTTCTTTAAGCGTATGTTAAACTTTGGTGCATATCACATCGTGGTATACTAGAACTATTGTATTCGAAAACTACAGTTTAATATCATAATAAACCAATTTATAGTATTTTGAATTATGATATTATATGTACAATGGAGCACTAATTAGTGTGCAGACAACTAGTGGAGAGATAAGGAGTATTCAACAACAATAGGCCCACATTAAGGGTCAGCGTTGAGCACATACCTCTTTGTTTTAGTTATAGAGGACATAAATAGGAACTTATAAGATGAGGTACCATGGTGTATGTTGTTCGCGAATGAAATATTTTTGATCGATGCGACTGAAAGCTGCGTTTCAATGCAAAGTTAGAACTTTGGAGGGATGCTCTAGAATATAAAAGTTTTAAAATTAGCTAGACTAAGAATATGTGGGATGCAAGTTTAGTAATAATAGGAGCAAAAACGAGGAAGTAGTTAAGATTGATGGCCAAGAATACCCAAAAGAGGGTATTTTCTATACCTTGGGTCGGTAATCTAGGAAAATAAAGAGATTGAGGAAGATGTCACACAGAATTAAAGCTGGGTGGGGGAAGTGGAGATGTACATCTAGAGTTTTATGCGATCATGGCATAACAATGAAGTTGAAGGGAAAGTTCTATACGATACTAGTGAGACCAGCTTTGCTCTATGGAAAAGAATCTTGGGTGGTCAAGAAATATATCCATAGGTTGTGTAGCTGATATGAGGATGTTGAGATGGATTATTGGCAAGACAAGAAAGGATATAGGAGATAAGATGAGGAAAAATAGACTTAAGTGGGCGAGCCATATGCAGCATAGACCCAAGACAACACCGTTAGGAGGTACGATTTGGTTCAAGTGAAAGGCTTTAAAAAGGCAAGGGGAAGGCCTAACAAGTCATGGATGGAAGTAGTGAGAAAAGATATAGGTACTTATGTTCTTACTAAGGACATAGCCCTTGATAAAGCAGAATGACCAAAAAGGATTCATGTAGCCAACCCTAAATAGTTGGGGGTAAGGCTCTGATGATGATGATTAAATTGTACTATTATAGTAAATAGAAGTACTTTAATTATGGCACTGATATAAGCTAAGGTTTATGATAATCGATCGAGCGAGGGATCTCACTCTTAGATATTCTAGGATCTAGCCTCTTAACTTGTTGAATATACAGACGTCGATCCTTACCCCAATGAGCTTCCACCCTATGCAATTTGGTATTCCCTAAATCATCATGCTCCTAAACCCGCTCTCGCTTCTAACAACTATGGTTGGGAGTATGGATGAGATGGAAGCCAAGGCTCGTGGTGGGTCAATAGTCTGGACCCACAAGCGGCTAATGAGGAATCTCTGGTATGCTTAGGAGCTTTAATCGAATTGTTCACCATCCGGTGTATGAGCTGGCACCTCTGCCAGTTTTCCACAAAGTGCTATCTACCGTTCACGTGTGCTGGCTTGGAACATATCGATCCTAGTCCTAACTTTTGTGGTCATCTTTTCTGTGTCTTCAACCATGGCAGGCAGACTCTCGGCTCAAGTGTCTCAAGCCTCGATTACCTTAATAAGGATTGATAGTGATTAAGTATGAGAGGTTATGGATACGGAGGCGGAAGTTGTTTGGAATGTTGGAGGGTTAACGATTTGGATGAGAATCCAAGGGACCATATGAGATACAGCTTCCAGACGATCTTGATAAATTCCCCATAATTATCTTTGATATGTTTGAAGGTCTCTTAATCCCAAGCATGGGGAGTATCCCTTGGATGAAGAGCCATATTTGTTGTCTGGATATGGCTCATAGATTTCGAGCCCATGGCTTCAAGTGCAAGTGCGCTCCTTTAAGAATTAGGTTTTCACAGGATAGAGCTAGGTTGATTAAGGCTTTGTAAGGGAACAAGAAGAGATACTCTCTGCTGGAGATTGCTCGGCACCCTGCCTCCGTTGATTTCAAGATAGATTTGGCCCATTCGTGGATCCCTCTCAAATCTCTTCTTTGGAGAGTTGAAGGTTTGGGTATAAAATTTAAGCTTTTTGGATTATGGTGGTCTATCCACCCTCTCTCCACAGGAAAGAGGGAGAAGGTGTAAACGATGGGGGCTCTAGATTGCTTCAAGTTATGGTTCACACTGCAAACTAGTATTCACTTAAAGAAGTGGCCATGTGGATTCTAGGGAACAAAAAAAAAACATTTCTCTTTCCTTTTGTTAATATAACTGAATTCCACTTACAAGTGCCACAAAATATGTTCTAGGTAAGAAAATCAGCAACATTTACAACCTAGGATCTTTTCTTTTATTGTCAAATAAATACGAATCAATCCAAGGATTGAGTACAAAATTAAACTATGAATTCTAATACAATAATGTACCTGAAAATTGTAATAAACAAAGCAATATTGATTGAAAAATAAACAAACACAGCCAGGAAGACTTACTCGGCTTTGCCTAAGGTCATCCCTTTAGGACTTGATGCACCCCACACCCGATTACCTGACCAATAGCACACTTTGATGCTATTGGCCCAGTTGAATTCTCCGAGTCAGGAATCTCCTTATGCAATTCCTTTTTCAGATATGGGGCTCAGAGAGCATAGACTAGATATAGAGTTTGCTATAACCCTTTGAGACTCTTCGGTGGCACCTCCTTTTTTTAAAGTGGGTTTGATGTGCCCCTCTATGAGCCTTGGGTGGTGTGTGACACCCCCTTTGGGCTTCTGGGGTGGTGCATGCCACCCCTTATATAAAGAGATGAGAAAGAGAGGCATGGAAGAGAGAGGAGAGAGATACAAAGAGAGAGGCCTAGAAGTCAGCTGATTAAAATGAAGGGCGCTACCCTCTATTTATAGCTTTCAAAGGATTCAGATATGCCTATCTGAATTAGATTTCCTATTGGCCATAGGACTCCTAAGTAATCCGAGAGGTGAGAGACATACAAATATGAGCCATCCATCCTAAAAACCACTAATCATGATTTAGGGAGGAATCTAGGAATCTTATCCCCTGAATCTTTAACCCATATCCATTTCTAGTCAACCTAGGATAAGACCATTCAAATATCATCTTCTATTTGACTAGAATTTCCTCTTCTCTCACAAAGAGATTATAAGAATTCAAACTAAAAAAGATTTGGTAAAATTCAAACATTGAAAGAATATTTTCCAAATATAAAATATTCTCTATTGGAAAAAGTATGCTTAGAGACTCTATTTGCTAAGGAAGTGGCTTGGCTTGAAAGACCTTTTTCCATAAAAGAGATCAAGATGACTGTTTTTGACTTAGGGCGAGAGAAAGCCCCAGGTCTACATGGCTTTCCGGTTGCCATATAACAGGACTTTTGGGATACTATGGCTCCTGACCTCATGGCCTCTCTGAGTTCTTCCATAGAGGTAGGATTAACTCGGACATCAACTATACGTTCGTTGCTCTCATTCCTAAAATCAAAGGGGTAGAAAAACTTAAAGACTTCTGGCTTATGAGCCTGTTAAATTCTTCTTACAAAATTCTAGCGAAAGTTCTTGCCCCTCGTCTGCAAGTTGTCCTTCATTCCATTATTGACCATACTCAATCCACCTTCATCACTAATAGGCAAATTCCGGATGGGGCTTTGTCTGCTTACGAAGCCATCCACTCTAGATTCCTTTCTGGAGAGAACGGCCTAGTCATTAAGCTGGATTAGGAAAAAGATTATGACCGAGTTGATTGTACCCTCCTTGACGAGATTCAATCTCGTCAAGGATTCGATAGTAAATAGAGATCCTGGATCATAAGGTGCATCTCCAAGCCCCATTTCTCTGTCCATATCAATGGTTCCTCGGTGGGCTTCCTCTTTGCCTCTAGAGGCCTTAGACAGGGAGACTCTCTCTCCCCCTTTTTGTTCACCCTTATTGGGGAACTCTTCACCAAATCCATCTCTAGACTTTTTGATTATGGAATCCTCAAGGGTTTCCAAATCTCCTGTACTGGACCCATTCTCACTCACCTTCTCTATGCCGATGACACTCTAGTCTTCTGAGAACCCCCAGGTTGATAGGCTTTGGCTCTTTCTAAGATGCTTTGAAGCGGCCACTGGCATGAAGGTTAATCTCTCCAAGACTAAAATGTTAAGCATCAGGGTCTGCAACTATGATATTTTCGTCATTGCCCAACGCGGGTGTAAAGTCAATCCACTTCCCTTTACCTACTTGGGCCTTCCTCTCTGTTTAGGGAAACCCAAGAAACAACTTTGGGACTACCTTATTGACAAATTCACCTGGAAGTTTGCTAACAGGAAGGTTCCTATCTTTGGGAGGTAAAATCACCCTCGTCAATGCCACCTGCGCCAATATGCCCATTTATCAGATGTCCATTTTCCAAATTCCAGTTTCAGTGGTTAATTGCCTAGAGAAACTCATGAGAGATTTCCTCTAGTGTAAATTCCACTTAGTTTCTTGGGATAAGATCAGTTGTCCTAAAAAATTTGGTGGCCTGGGATTCAAAAAACTCAAACTGATGAATCTTGTTCTTCTTGGTAAATTGTGGTGGCGATTAACTTCCCCCCACTCTTTCCTTTGGACATCCATTTTCTAGGCTAACTATGGACTTCCTTTGGACCCTTTGTCAAGGAAAGATCCTTACTTTGGACCAACTCCAAAAGAGGGGCCTCTCCCTTCCTAAGTTAGGTTAGGATGAGAAGAATTAGCATGAGGAAGGGTGGTGTATCCACGTGTCCATCACTCATTACCCTAGGTCAGTTCATTATTGCATATAAATGGAAATAATGCTAACAAAATAACATAGAAGTTGATCTTATGTGCCCAAGGGTAGATCCCCATATTTAGCATACATAAAATATTATTAATAAATATTTTTCTTGATGGATCAAGCATACAATGTGTCCTTATGGGTGCACTCACTTTACAAACTATACTTTTATATCTTCCATCTTTGATTTAAAATAAATTATGTACTCATGTTATAAATTTTACATTCATATTTCCCACTATTTAATTCCAATCAATTAAAATCGTGAATATAACATGCAATTTCAAATTTTATGCAATAAAATTCAGACACATCGTTATAGCTATTATTCTTCTAAAATTCAAAAGTTTACTTAAGAGCCAAAATAAATTGGAATTTATAATCTTGGTATTAAAAACTATACACTCACTTTGAAAAAATATTCCAAAATTTTAAGATAAACCAAAAATTTCAAGATAAAACAATATATTTTGATGGACCACCTATTTGCATCCATCTTTAAGATGGATGCTTTATACCTCTGGACTGCATACTGTAGAAATGCGGTCCAGCCCTCATGAAAGAGTCTCCTTAGTGAAATTGGAAAAGAAGGGTATAATAGAAATTTATGGAACCAAGTGGCCCACATTGCAAGTCTCATGAGATGTGAATCTACAAATAGCCCACAAATCCTACTCATCATTAAATAACGTCGTCTACTCTAAATCTCTCTGACCCCTTATTAAATACCGTTCTCTCTCTCTCTC